>NESQ01000056.1:0-326081 GCA_003070745.1 Tuber borchii | reverse complement strand
TCCACCGCGTGTGATGAAAGAAATAAGGTTTTAAGCCTCACGAGGATGCAGATGCCAAGAGATCTGAGGTGCGACGTCTCTTGGCGTCTGCCAAGACCCCATCGACATCACGAAATGAATCCATCAGGCGCAAGAGCACAACTACCGGTATGATTGCTAACGTGAGCGAAGCCAGACGAACATGAACTGATCTGATCAAGATCGACAGGCAGGCTATAACAAATTTATTCCCACACTCTAAGAACTCTAATGCTAAACAATATCACTAATACTCTATACGTCTAGGTAGGCTCAGCAAACGATAGACGCGCCGTCATATCCATCAAACTCTCGGGGGCAAAACTTGAACGGAATCTCTTGGGCTTACGCTCTTCACTCGCATCGTCATCAATAGAGGCACTCAGGCTGCGCTTCCGTACCTCCTCGCTTTCCAAAAATTCCCTACCCATAGAAACCAAACGAAATCTCTTGGACTTGCGCTCATCACAATTTTCGTCGTCAAACAGACCCCTGCGCTTCCGTCCCATCTCGCCTTGAGCAGCACGCCGTCCTTCCGCCCACTGTTGTATATTCAACCCGCTCGACGACTTGAGGGCGAGGGGTATACATTTCGCGGGGGATTCCCTTCTCTCTCCAACGGGGGATGTCAACATCCCAACGCTGCCCTCGCCTCCATCCCCGGCGCCGGAGACATCTGATGACGCGCTGGATAATGCTGCAAGTAAAGCGTCAGAGCCATCTCCCTCTTGCGGTTCACCTGCTTCATTAACCGGCCCGGGATCAGCTCTGGCCTCCAGTTGTCGTGCGCCATGCATTACAAACCTACGTGCTGGCGCTTCACGAATACGTGCTGGTGCTTCACGAGCCCAATTGGAGACGGCACCTTGAGGAAGATAGTTGTGCCCCCTCAACGCCGGTGTGGGTTCCCTACTTGCGTTATTCGGATGATGGCAATAGATCAAGAGATCAAGCGGGTCTTCAAGAACTGGATTCGATAGGAGCCAGGCCCTTACCGTTTCATCGTCATCGATGAAGACATAATTGACCCAAGAGAGCGGCATGTGGGGATAGTCTCGTAGTCGTCGGCATCCTTCGCCGGTAGCGCCAATTATGTACCGAATTGTGTCATGTGGTATGGATCTCGCAATCATTGCTGACAGTCCACGGATGTCATAGGAATCCAACTCAGCAAACCGTACCCCGTTGACACGGCGCCAATTGAGTAGGCGATAATTTGGGGAGGCAGCGTCGCTATCAGCCGCGTGGCGGATCCAAACAATACGCACTGCACGTGGACGTCCAAGCAGAGCGCTCCAATCTACAACTCCATAGTCAGTAAGTGAAAAACCCAAACACGCGGATTATTTTGAAAAGGACTCACCTGTTGGCGCCCGCGATTTACCGGAGGATCAGGTAGGATCGGTGCCGGCGCAGGGCTGTTTGCTGGGCTGCCGGCTGAGCTACTGCTTGAGCTGCCGGCCGAGCCACCGGGTGGGGTATAGAGTACGATTGGTGCTTGGGCGAGTGTCCTTGCGCCGGAACAACACCCGGATCGACTTGTCCTTGCGCTTGTGGTTGGTCAAAGGGCGATGGAGGTGAGCCAGGCACTAATCCTACTCGACTCGAATAAGGTATTTCCCGTCCTTGCGCCCGAACAGCACCCGGAACGGCTTGTCCTTGCGCTTGCGGTTGGTCAAAGGGCGATGGAGGTGAGCCAGGCACAATCCTACTCGACTCGAATAAGGTATTCCCCGTTTTTGCACCCGAACAACACCCGGGGCGGCTTGTCCTTGCGCTTGCGGTTGGTTAATCGGCGGTGGAGGGGGGGTACCACTAGTCCTTGCGCCGGAGCGACTCTGGAGCGACTTGTCCTTGCGCCGGAACAACACCCGGCACAACTTGTCCTTGCGCCGGAACAACACCTGGAATGACTTGTCCTTGCGCCGGAACAACACCCGGAACGACTTGTGCTTGCGCCGGAACAACACCCGGAACGACTTGTCTTGCCTTGCGGTTGGTTAACCGCCGGGAGAGCGTTTTGGAGAGCGGGAGCTGGGTTCGGATCAGCCGTAGCAGGACCCCATTGAACTGGGGCGCCCGTAGGTAGTAGCACCGCCGGAACAATTATCTGCGCAGTGGGGACTCCTGGCTGGCCTAGTGGACTGAGAGGCTGGCCCTTAGCCATAGCCTGAGCCCGGTTGTTCATCGTGGTTGTCAACTTACTAATACAGTCCTTAACAAGTTGAACGACTGCCTCATCGGCCTCCTGCATACGAGCCACATTATTGGCAGCTGACGTTGTGGCGAGCTGATCGCACGCAGGGCGCAATCTCCTCATTCCTGCGACGATTTGCTGGAATTCTCCGATAGGGAAATTAGCGAGTGGCGTATAGTTCCTTGCTACCAGCTGATCTTTCACAATTCGCCGCCATTGCTTATACAACGCCCTACCATTATTATTATTTGGGATGCCCATGGATGCCTTATGGAGGTTAATCAACCGACTCCCAGGATTAGGGCGTACTGCGCTGATCTCTCCGATGAGAGAATTAGGCGGAAGTTGGTACGTCTGCCCCGCTGGAGCCTGCTGTGCTCCTGGATTCTGGATATAGACGTATCGTACGTGGATGATATTGTGGGCCATATTGGATGATTATTGGTGTATATAGATAAGAGTATTGGAAATAGAGCGGAATATGGATGCTCTGAATGTGGATGATCTTGGTATGAAGTCCCTTCTATGTCCAATTGACTTTATATATACAACTCCCAAACGTTCTAGAGCGTTTGAAAGAATCACACTGTGTTTTCAAGATTGGCTAAGAATAGGCAAATCAGACGCTCAAGGACATTGTCCAATTCAACTTGGATAAAGCATGATACGCACGTTTGCTCGGGAGCGTCTCTGATCTTGGAGCTTCTCTGATCTTGAAACTCCGCTGATCTTGAAACTTCGCTGATCTTGAAAGAAACTATAGCTGACGCCACGTGATGTTGCGCTAAACCCCATGAACGACTAGTTCCTCTTCAGAGCGTCTAACCTCCATAACATCCACACGCGTTGGGCTCAAGACTAAATACTGCGGTACACGTACCCTACAATCTACACAAAGCCCACGATATAAACTAAGCTGACTCCCACCATGCCTAGCAAATGTCCATTCTGCCGACGAAAATACATCCGGTCAGGCGCATACGAGAAACACCTGCGAACTGAGCACGCAAATCTAGACATTGTTCTCGCATCCACCGTACGATATACTTCATCTGTGGCTATTATCAACGACGCGGAAACAAGCATATTGCACCACGGAGAGGCGAGCGAGCTCCTGGATTCCGACTATGAATCCGATCCGGATCCCACCGGACACGACCTCGACGCATTTACTGCTCACGAGTCTGACACTGAGATACCGGACGACCCTACGTCTTCGTTACTCGGCAGACAGGAGGATTACCCACGCGCCGGAGAACCAATTGGAGACGTCGACGGATTTGAGCAAGAACACAGCGATCTCTGCGAGGACCCGTGGGCACCATTCAGTAGTGCGTACGGTTTCAAACTGGCATCTTGGTTCATTCAGGTAAAGTATCTAAATCACGAATCAATGAATACTTCTCAAGTGGCCTCGGTAATTCTACGTTAGCCGGATATAGCTCTATGCATACGCTGGAGAGCCACCTCCGCTCTTTGGACCCGTACGGCCCGTATCTGCAATGGTTCGAAGGACAGGTTGAGGATAGCAAGAGAATTCTGCCATTCTTCTATTGTAACGTCCTGGATTGTGTCAGATATCTCCTTCGTCAGATCGCATACCGAGATGACTTTGTCTACGCGCCGCGGCGTGAATTCGATCCTAATGGTGAAAGGATCTATGCGGAAATGCACACTGCGGACTGGTGGTGGGACGTTCAAGTACAGCGCCCCAACCTCCTTTACGTTAACGTTAGCTGACTAGTTATAGAAAACACTTCCACCTGGTGCGACTGTAATTCCCATTATTGGGACGTCCGATCAGACCCATCTCAGCAACTACTCCGGTGACAACAAAGCGTGGCCTGTCTATATTACGCTCGGAAATCTTCCGTCAGCCCGGCCCAACAGCCCTGGATCAATGGCTGTTCTACTTCTCGCACTATTGCCTGTCTCCCCCAAATTCTCAAAGTCCACCAAAGTAGATCAATACCAGAGACAAGTGAACGCCGACACAGTGCAAGACGTATTCGAATTCATTTTTGCGCCACTGCAGCACGCGGCGCTTGATGGCGTCCCAATTGATTGTGCCGATGGGAAGGTTCGGAGGTGCTTCCCAATCTTGTCTGCATGGGCTGCAGACTATATGGAAAACGTGACTCTGCACGGGTTAAAATCCAACGCTTGTCCTACATGTGAGGTACCTGCCGGGGAATTAGGAACCAACGTCAAGAACTATCGAGCACGAGATTACGCAAGATATGAACGATATGCGTATGAAAAGTCAGACGGCAACCACGTCAAGTTCCGCGGCCTTGGTATCAATTTGGGCCAAAACATTTTTCATGGACTTCACCGGGTCTCGGTGCCTGACTTGCACGTCCCGGACATGCTCCATACGGTTTATCTCGGATTATTTAAGCACATGATGGACTGGATCCAAGGCTTTCTCAAGAAACCCGGGCGACTGCAGGCTTTTGACGACGCTTGGAAGACATTACCGCCGTACCCAGGATTTTTGGTACCCAAAAAGGCCTACCGCGAGGTAGCGCAGTGGCAGGGGAAGGAGATGAGGAATCTAGGGCGCTGTATTTTGGGAGTTCTCGCGGTGGCACTGCGCCAGCCACAGAGTTCACAAGCGATACCTTTCAAACATGCTCTCAGATGCGTCAGAGCGCTCGTCGACTTCAGTATGATGGCACAATACCGAAGCCACACTTCTGACACCATAGCTTATATGGATGATTATCTGGACGGATTTCACAAGACAAAAGGTATCTTTTTGGAGTTTCGAGTAACTAAGCGTACACTGGCCAAGGTTGACAAGCAACGGAAGGAAATACGACATCAGAGAACGCACATGAGCCAGCCCATGGCCCCCTCTAAACGGCGCCGTATCCGTGACGACGATCGTGAAGAAGAGCACGAGCGACGTATGGACTTAATCTATAGCGAATCGCATTTCAACTTTATCAAGATACATCTACTAAGTCATTTTAGTGATCATATACGCCAGTTTAGCAATATACCGATGTATTCCACGGAGTTTGGAGAGCTCGCGCACAAGGAATAAATCAAGGACGGATGGCGACGATCGAATAAAAATAATGCCGGGCGCCAAATCGTGCACAGCTACGGTCGCTAGCACAGCATCCGGATGAGGTTATTGAACCTTGAATCTCTTCGACGCCGGGGAGCCGATCTCTCTGCAGATGTCCTGCGACATTTAGAGAGTACGACAAGTGCCGTAACAACGCCGGTTGACCGTAGGAGGATCCTGAAAGGACGTCGGGACGACGTGTCCAACGTCTTGGATTTTAGCAAGGTGTCGGCATTCTCCCTCGACAGTATATGTCGCAAATTGATCACATATAGCCGGCGTAACCTACCTACAGAGCACCGGCTTCCTGAAGATCATGCGATACTTCAATCACTCCCGGTTGAACTACTAACGCAACTCGAAATCCCGGTTCTAGCGTTCCAAGAAAGCGACGTTTACGACATCCACCGTGCGCGATGCACGGGTACCCTACACTTCAGGAACCAGGGGAGTCGCAATGATTGAGTTTGGGTCCAGGCTGCTACTGAAGAGATGTATGGTGCGCTGAGGGGCCGTCTGCCGGCAGGGCTCGTGGCGCTCTTCAAAATCAGGGACCTCACCAGTGAGAATGCTGTGCGTCGGGTGGCGGCTGTTCGGATGTTGAGTGCAGTCAACTCAGGATACCTCTCGGACATTCATGGCCTTGTTACAGTGCAGATGAGAGGGGACGCTTGAGAGTTTACGATAGTTGACGTAGGGGCAATCCTCGGCCTGGCGCACCTGATCCCCGAGGGGGAAGGGCGCTGGCTGGTTAATAGCCGGATTGATTTGAGAACATTCAACGAAGTATATTAAGGAATCAGGATACTGGCGGGGTGGGGGGGGCGCTGGCTGTACGTAGTGTCATATCGCGCGGCGCTGCCGGGACGAAAAACGCCGTCTAGCGAATTGTGGTGAGGAAGTCGCGGGAACCTCACCACAATTCGCTAGACGGCGTTTTGCAGGCGCGAGCACATCGTCAAGCTGTATATGTTTATAGAAACCAATTGTCTAGAAAATAAGAGTAAGAAACTATTATACTACTAGCTAGTTTGCCCTGTACACGTGAGATTCTGAACTGGGGCGCGGGCCGACGACGGAGATGACATGAGAAAATACGTCAGGATGCGCGGAAGAGGCAATGTGAAGCCGGCGCCGTCATGAGAGTGAACCAGAGCTAAGGTTTAGACAGGGCGTCAGTACGACGTGAGGTGGCGTCAGGAGAGAGAGAGCGTTGCCAGGCAACCCAGGAAGCACAGGATGCGTGCGTGCATTGCAACGCAAGTCAGGGCGCACCTGACGCAGGGAACGCAGAAGCGACGTCGCTTGCATCAGGGCGCAACGCCGACGCATCTGACGCAAGGTATTTTTTTGCTGATGATAATAGGGCTACAGAAAACTATTTAGTTAGTTTGCTTGGTAAGAGATAGCGAATCTATAAAAAGTTTACAAAAAAAAGAAAAAAAAAAAGTGGTACAGAGCAGGGGTGGGTTTGGTTAGTTTCCGACAAAATTGTGGCACACTGCAACCAAACCGCCCTCTCACAGAAAATATGTTACAATGGTGAAGTACCTCTTAAACCATATCCCTTTACCATACAGACAACAACTTCAAATTCTTAGTTTTTTGACCATCCCTAATTGACAGGAAAAAAAAATATACACCATAGTATAACAGATGTATATAATCTCTAATTTAGATCAAAGGGAGAATTTATTTTGAAAATAAGCTTTGAGGCCTTCAAGCCTGGTGTAATCAGGAAACCATGAAACAATATACCAGTTTAAGGGTTTGGATACCATCCTCAGCCAGCACCTGTAGGTGTTTGATTTGATGGTAAATGTTATGGAAGAGAGGTCATCTACATCACCCACTAAGATTTTCCTTTATCAGTTGGTTAGCATGGGAGGAAACACTTATTCACTGAATGCCCTTCCTCTCAAGTGTACCACCACTACTAAGACATTAGTTATGATGCGTACCACTTTTTTATGGCCATCCCTTGTACCAGGGCATTTTGATGATCCACAAAAGACTTTGTCCTTGGAAGGCGTTAGGGCGGCTGGGATGTTGTCAACGCTTGGGCGGTAAGCGAGGGGGTGGTTGGCCGATCCATTGGCATAACCCTCACATGTCGCGTGGCTGAGCGAGGGTCCAAGAACGGAGTAGAAGCCATCATTTTCTCGGTAAAGGGGAAGCGGTCCAAGCTTTCCAGAAAGTAGTACACATACCGGTATTATGAATCGGAAAACAGGGGGAAGCGAGATCTCGTGGCAAACCTGTGGCAAATATAAAATCTACATATTTATTGGAGCTCTTCTAGGTGATTCAATGAACTTGACTTACTAGAGGCTTCTCGAAGTCCTCCCAACCAATTATATTCACGTTCTTGTTTAAAAACGTCAAAAAATTACGAGTACCTCACGAGATGCTGAGGGCGGACTGCTCTAGTTATGCCAAAAGACTATAACCTACAGAGTTAACCCTGCGATAGAGGATCCGGTTTTAGTTCTCGGTATCATTTTCCAATTTTGGTATTCCATCGCACCGTATTGTACTGGCGATTGGGATGTCTGCTGGTTTGCTATCAGTGTGCTGGAAGTTCGTACTCATTGAAAAAGCCTTGGTCTATGGAGCACTCTTATTTTATTATCTTTTGTTCTTAAGACCCCACTTTGATAAGAGTCGCGCAAGTTCCTTATGTTTTGAAAGTTGGCAAATTTACCGTAGTCACAAAAGAAGTGGGCCCTCCCGGGTACGGTGGAATGTTGACAATCGTTTTTAAGGAGGTATTCTACCAGCCCAGGTAAAAAGTATCCGGACACCTTGGCACTGATTTGTATAATTTTTAGCGCCAAGATGTCCGGATATTAAAAAAATCAGCTGCAGTCTACTTGTATACTAGTACTATCGGAGGTCTTCCGGTGATGGGCGTTCTTTTGTGGCAATTGGCAGAAAGGATTATGTATATCGCAATAGGATGAAAGCAGGAGGAAAATAGGATGAAAACACTATGCGGAAAAAACAATCAAAGGATTCCAATTCTTCGGTGAATTCAGGTTTTCGTCCACACTTCCCAATTGTTCACACAGTGCCTGCCCCCTTTTATCCAAAGACAAACTTTCCCTTGACAACCGAAGAAACAAGTACGCAAGTTGATGAACAATCTAGCACATTACTTAATGTCCACTAGCGCCCCCGACAGTACGATACTAGTCACACTATAATTCTCATACCCCTAAAATGTATTTGTCGCAGTGCTGCAGCTGGTGAAGATGTACCTTGGCAGGTGAAAATTCCTATCCTTTGGTCTGTCCAGACATGCGTCCAAGATATAAGAAAAGAGGGAGATCTGCAAAGTAACCTTCCTTAACTGGAAATAAATTAACGAGATCAGCAAAGCATCCTTCCCTGACCGGAAGTAACATTCTTAGCTTTTAAACTAAGACTTCCAGCGCCCATTTCTTGGGCGCAGCGACGGACTAAGGGATAGAGGTTCGCGCTACTTTTGCTTCCTAAGACATTAAAGAACGCCCTCCCCTTTCAATCACCGTTTTCGGAAGCCCGATTCAACCCCCCTCTAACCCCCCAGATTCGATTACCAAAGGCCTTTTTTACAACGCTACAACTAGTATCGTACCCGGTACTCTATGAGTATGGTACTTCGCGTAAAGAGAGGTATCGTGGCAATGTCTTGGCGGCAATGAAGGCACCGAGATTGGGGCCTAACCTTCTGCAGTTCAAACTGTGCATAAAATCTTATTATAATGCTTTCGTTGCTGCTAAGACATTATGACAGTGCGTCCCTCTCCGCAAAGACATTGCGAATGGAAGTGTATCGTGGAACTCGAATAATTGAACATCGTGCTAACATTCCTTCCTTTGGATAGGGGTGAAAACGCCACGAAAACCAACCGCCACAGCCCTAGCTCAAGAAGAAGAAAACAAGCAAATGGTGGACCACACTGGCAAAGGCGACCCCAACTTCCTAAGGCCGGTTTCAATCACTTGGTTTCCTACGGCATTGCAATGTTCGCTATTGTCACAATTACTCGGTTGCAAGGGAGATGTTCTAGCCATTGAAGCTTCCCATATAGGGTTAGTAGCGGAATCAAGCTGGGCTTGTTAACGTGAAGAAATATATAGCACGGCGATGGACAATAGAATGAAATGGCTCGCTTGGGGCTTAGGGACTATGTAATATACAGGAAAGTAGGAGAATTAGTTTCCCCTACTTCGCTCGCACTCTACTAAAGTTAAACTGTATAGAAATCGTATGGACCGCAAGTTATTCTACAATGGACATAACTTAATTATATGTCACCGGAGGTGTTCTATAAGACGGCTTTCCAGGCAATCAGAACACCCCCTCCCCACCCGGACAGATGCTAATTGGTGGATTTTGTATGGGGAAACGAGCGGTGGTCAGTACTCGGATACCCGGGATAGTCCGCGTGCGGCGGGGCTGACAAAGCTAGGGAGGGGAGTTAGGAATAAGTTAGTGCGCGCATAATTTCAATCATTTCATTAGTAAGCCAGAAGAGCAACCGCCAATCCAGGCATAGGCGCTACCTACCGGCAATGGGTGTGTTCAGAAAACCAGAGGCATACCTCGAACAATGCCTTCTTTACTATTTGTTGAGCTATTTATATACGTGTTTCTTATTGGAAATTTGTCACTTGTTCATGTTGAGAATAAACTCTGCCATTGGCGGGCTTGCCTTGATTCCCGAGTACAGCCATAGTTCCAGGTGAACCACAGAAAGGTTACTTGTTAAGATTTGGCCGTTCGGGTGAGGGGCGTGTTTGGATCGGGGGGGTAGGAGCTTGGGCCAAGCAAGGTTGCCCAGGCGGCAACCCCGAGTCGACCAAAACAAAAAAGCGCTATCAAGTCACACGATATCACTCATAAGTCTTCATTTTAAACAATTTTTTTTTGCAAATCTTATGACTTGCATCATCCCCAAGGAAGCCTCAAGTTGGGAAATTTTCAACCTCGCCTTTTTAATTACCCCTTTTCTTTGTGCCGCCTAACTTTGATTCTTCAAAGGTCATCATCTCTCATTTGTGACATTCTCTTCCAATATTTGAGTATTATGAACAGTCACTCTCATTTGCATATAGCCCTTCACTTATGAGAATAATTGTTTCATGTTAATTTGTATTTATATGATATGTTTTCTGTTTTCTTTCATTCAAGTGACCCATTCTTTAAAGCTCTCCTCTCTAATATTTCCCGGAATTAACGCATCTTGAATATTATCTCTTTCAAGCATGGAGGGTGAAAATCATCTCTTTCAACAAAATTGGATGAATAGATTCTGCTTGGAGGGTCTAAACTTTCCGGGTAACCCGGGCTTTGTGTGTGCAGTGTTCGCAAGCGGCCATTCCGGATTTCAGGGCCAATCTAACCGGTCCTGGCCGGAATGCAGATTGTTGGAAATAAGCTTTCGACTATGGACTCTCTACGTATAGGAGTACGACATAACCAGCCGCTCTTCCTACTACAGTTTCCTTCTCTTTAAGTTTGACCTACCACATTAGGCTTGTCTCTTATGTTACTACTCAATCACATACGCAATTCTGTTCTCATGTACCTTCTCATGTCTTCCATATTGTTTCCCTTACCTTCTTTGCCGCTGCGGGTATATGTTGCTTTTTCACTACATAAATAGTAGGCCTTTCGGCCCTCTAAGATAGAATGAAGTATCTAAGGCATTCACTCCTAAGGGCACGGTTCCGGTACATACCTTGATCTTTGAATCGTTTTTCAACACAGATTGTTGGAAATTGCAGTTGTAACGCCGCACCTGATGCGGGATGTGCCCCTTGAGGCGGGATGTGCCCGCATGTCATGGCCGCACTGGGTCTCTTGCGCACTAGTCAATGGACGCGCAAGCCACCCAATGTTTCCATCCTGTTCTTTTTCTTTCCTTTCTCTCAGGTCTTTTCCTTTACTTAACCTTTCCTCTCTCTTCTTTCCTAGTATAAAATCAATCACAACAAATTACGGTTTTCATCTCCACTGAATAGAAACTATTCCTCTCCGCTGCGTGAACCCGCACCAAAGATTTTCAACACAGATATCTCCAGGCTTTCGAGTGATAAGGGGTGATTTGAATAGGACCCAGGGAAAAGCATCTGCCCCAAATTAAACCGAAACGCCAAGCACGGAGGGCTGCGATCGTTAACCGACAAGTTCAATTTCCCTATGTGTGCTTCCACTTCCCCCTAGAAGGATTAATCCTAAGCGCATATCCGAAGCCTTTGGCAGAAGGATGTATGGATAGACTAAGGTCGCCCGTCACCTGAGTAATATTCTGGGGAAGCGAGCGTTTTTTATTCTTTGTATGATAATCAAAGTAGAAATGTGGGTAAAGTTTAAATAAATATTCGTGAAGGGTAGACTGCTATAATTATTGGTAACAAATTGGGTAAATTTAGAAAGTTCAGAGTTACTCTATCTCTGGCTACTCGGATGTCTAAAAACGTTGCAAAAACAAAACCGTGGTTTAACTTCAATGGCGTGGCCCAAACCCAGAAAGCGGGTAGATATCTTCAGGTCTGCGGGAATCTTCAGATATATACCGGTATCTGAAGATGTCATCCACACATTAGCAAA
The DNA here is from genome assembly GCA_003070745.1 of Tuber borchii. Taxonomy (NCBI): domain Eukaryota; kingdom Fungi; phylum Ascomycota; class Pezizomycetes; order Pezizales; family Tuberaceae; genus Tuber; species Tuber borchii. Next base: position 314,186 of record NESQ01000056.1, on the reverse strand, counting down.
ATATTGACTTGTCATTTGGAATTTACCGAAAGCCTGCCGGCACCGCCAGGCACTCACGAAACCTGGCCTGCAAAGCCCAGGTCTGTCTCACATTGGCCTGAACTAGCAGGACTGAAAGCCTGTCGGATATCTGGAGGCAGACCCGACAGCCTGCGAACGCTGTGTGAGTCGGGTTGGGTCGGGTGGGGTCCGGTGGGGACCGGGTTGCCTGATCTCATTTGGGTTTAGTTCGGGCCTGGCTTAAGAATTTACGGCCCAGGTCAGCCCTTAGCGATGCTTAATTCATCTAACCCTTAGACCATATACACCGTCTCTTTTCTTACTCCAACTACTCTGTCCTCAAATTATCTACGAACAAAATTTGCCTCATCTAACAGTATTCCATCTTCTAGTAACAGTCGGAGATATGGAAGCTTCGTCATTTCTCCCTCCAAAAAAAAGCACAAAAGGACGACAAAGCGAGTTGCATAAATGAAACACAAGTAACGCATCTTGATATTTTTATCGATCATCTCATCACACTAACCTCTGTATTTGCCCACAAGTCTGTATTCCTCGGGATACCCACGTTCCTCAACACGTTCTCGTAATAACAAAAGAAAGCCATCCTAATATAACCTTTCTTCGAATCACCGGCGATCACTCGATATAGAAGAATGTTTCCTTTATACCTTTCCTATTGTGCGGCTCTTTAGTTAGTAATTACTTTTGTCACTTATCATCAATCAAAGAGGGTGAACGGGAATACCTGCCTTGTATAATATATAGGAGAATTCGCATAAGTGGGGGGAAATAATCGAAGAGTAGAGCGGAGGATCGAAGTAGTGGGTGCGAAGGGGATCGGAACTCCTTTGCTGTATGTGCATCTCCAGAAGGATTTCCGCAGGTGAGGATGTTGAGGAAGATCTTTGTGCTGCCTACATAAACCCACTGTTTCGCCATAGATAGCAAGATAAGCAAGCAAGATACAAATCCCAGGGGTATACACCCTTTTCCTCCTTGGCTTCACTTTCTTTCCCTCTTCAACTCACCTGAATTTCCGGAAATCAGCCCCTCATAATAACACTTTCACCGTAAACGATAAATGCACGAGCACGAGAAGGTTTGTCGCAGGGAGACCTGTAGCACACCCGCAACTTTCGGAATCAACAGCACCCCCCCCCGGGACCACAAAGGGTGATCTTCCAGCGAATCTGGCCCAATGATGATACTGATTAACAAAGCACTGGAACACGAAACCATGTTCCCGAGAGATCTATACCCAGTGCTCACATCCGTCCAGTCCGTCTGTATTTAGTAGGACGAGACGGATAGTAGCTAATGGTCCATTATTTTGGAGTTGCTAGGGCTGACTATGCCCGGGGAGACGAGGATCCGACAGACCGCCGGAGATCATGGTCCCTAGTTTGGACTTTAAGAACTAAATTGCCTTATTAGAATATGTCACTTGACAAATGCTAAAGGGGTTTTGTGTTACAGAGGTTGCTCAAATGATCTGATAGGACATTTGACTTGAGTTTTAGGGAAAAGAGGAAAAATAGAATATATCTTGATCAGACAAATATGATAAAGGCAAATGGAAAGAAAGAAACTTTGGGAACAAGAACATACCTTTCCTTCAGCCTGGATCATTTTCCATCCCTTGAATTTCAAAATCCCAGATTGTGTCAATGGAGGCTACTTGACAAAGGTGGCGGGAACCTTCTCCTGGCATTATGGATTTATTGAAATCGTATGAAATGAAAGACTCAATATGAAAGGTAATAGTAGAACTAGTGCATAACTGACCTCCAAGTGGGGACATAATCCTAGTATCCCAAGAGTCTAACTCATCCGGAACATACCATGGCATATCCTGTTTATCACCGCCCCCCCACAGTGTGGATACACCAGAGATTTCGCTGCTGTACTAGCTGAAGCGGAAATCGTACACGGAACTGATCGTTATAGCATCCTGGATTCCTAGGACATTGCTCATGCAGTCCCCGGCCTCCCCCCACCTTCTCCGGTAGTTCCCTACCGTCCTACGTCATCTTCCACTGTCGCTCTCTCCTACTTTGAACGCAGATGTCTCACTTTGTTGGGCCTGCCGCCAGGCCTAAGGACTGCCGTCCCGGACTTTGACCACCCTAGACGGACTGCTGATAGCTGCCTGATCCCGTCCAGGGCTCTTGGAAATCCCTCTGCGGGGCCCTGTAGGGCCCCCAGAAGGTTGGACACGTTGTCTGCAACACTCCGGTAACTTTCAAAATCAACTGCACCCTTCTCACAATCACAAAACGTGATCTTTGAGCGAGCGTCACCAGATGACTCTAGGATTAGCCAAGCTCTAGAACGTGAAACTAGGTTCTAGAGAGATTCGCAGCACTCCCGTTTTACTTTGAGAATCAACTGTACCCTTCTTACAATTGCGAAGGGTGATTGTCAAACGGAGGCCATCCTCAAACGAACGTCATTCGATGACCCCCGGGTCAGCCGGGCGTTAGAACCCGAGAGTTTGTTCCAGAGCGATCTGTAACACTCCCAGGACTTTCAAAGCCAACCCCACAATTCTCGCGATGGTAAGGGTGATCTTTAAAAGACCCTCATCAAATAACGCCAGGGATAAACTAGGCACTAGAACAAGAAATTATGTTCTAGAGAGATCTGTAACACTGCCATAATGGCGAGTGATGATCATCAGACTAACGTCGTCCAATAACTCGGCGGATCAACCAAGTACTTGAACACGAAAGTATGTTCCAGAGTGATCTGGAACACTTTCAGAACCAACCGCATCCCTCTCACGATTGGAAGGGGCGATCTTCAAACGAACACCATCCGATAACTCCATGGGCCAACCGACTACTTGCTCTAGGCAAGAAGCACTCGAACATAGAAGTGGAGGGAAGGGGTAGCCCCAAAGGAGATGCCACCCATTGCAAGTAACATAGCCCTTGAGACGCGGAAAAAAAGGAAACAGGTGAGGAGGATAGGGAAATTGGTATAGGGAGTAAGCAAGGCCAAATAAAGGAGCCGCAGTTGCGAGGGCGGGGGTGGCTGTAGGCTATATGGATAGGGAAAACGTACTTCAGATAATGATAAAACGAGAAATAGAAAAGTCGTTGTTTTAAAAAGAGAAAGTACCCGAGCATTTGGAAGGAAAATAAGGATAGTATAGGGATAATAAAGGCATAATTCGGGGATTCTTCAGGGATTCTTCAGGGATACATTAGAGATATTTTAGATGTGAGATATATCGTAGAAGCCGATGTCCATGGTTAACAAGGACAATTTGGGTAAGAATTATCCAAAGTGGCACTCACTCTCCGCAATGTTCGGGCACTTCGTTCCTGGGGCGAGAACTTCTCCCACGATCCACCAACTAGCGATACACTATGTTTGTTCCTCACATGAGTAATTAGGTTATCATATCTCTTGATTCCGTTTTGGTTATTATTCCCGCATCCGGGAACTGGGCAGTTAAACCGCACTGCAAGGTGTATTGCCTCATAGTGCCGATTGAGCGCCTGTTTCGTTCTGAATGGGGTTGGCCGGGTACAGCTAGGCGCGTTACAAGTATAGGAGCGACGGGAGCAAGTGTGTGGACCGCTTCTCCGGTTAGTTGATGTGAAGCATGGATGAGAGTGTGGAAGGGAACGGGAACCTGTTTCCAGAACACTTCAATGATCCACAAAAGACTTTGCTCCTAGGAGGCATTAAGGGGGCGGAGGTATTGATATGGCTGTAAGCGAGGCTACCACCGGTGGATTCGTTGACCTGATCCTCATGTATCGTATGGCTGAGGGGTGGGCCAAGAACGGAGTAGAAACCATCACCATCTAGATGGAGAGGAAGTGGTCCCAACTCTGCGGGGAGCGAGTGTGCGATCAAGTCCACCTCAGCGCGCACCAAGCCGAGCTGGTGTCGCATGACTGAAGGTGAGAACCTGCACCAGCGCTAGCTTATGGTGAGAGGTTAGCCTCAGGGGACGATAATAACTCACATAGAACCTATTTTTAAGAGATCCTAGGTCCAATAAGTGATTCAACAGCTATTTAAGGTTAAGCAACCAGATATATCACGGTCAGTTCGGGCTAGTTGTTACCATCTCAAGTATGGTGCGGGTGATGTGTAAAGGAATTGGCAAGGTTTGGGTAGGCGGCGGAGGAGAGAGCCTGTATTTAACCACATAATTACCCATCGTAAAGCAGAGTACGCGTGTACTGGGGTGTGGAGCAAAGTCTGTTGAAGTCGGGACAGGGCTAGGGGGGAGGGGAGGAGGAGGTTAGAAGAAAAAGAGGGTGGAGGTGGTTTAGGTCGTGGGAGGGGAGGGTGTAAATACAAGGTAAAAGGATGTAAGGAGGTAAAATTGCGGAATCGATTTTGATCCTGCAGGTGGCTGTATTGCAAACAATGCCAAAGCGGAGGGGATAGAGGTATGATAACACTGTTCTCTGAGTGGTGGAGAAGACACGGGGGCCAACAAGGGAGGGTTTGACAGACTTACCAAGAACCCCCTATTACACTGCACATGAACATGATGCATATGCAGCGCGTTTTTCAAAACCAATCATATGCGCTAAAAGCGAGCCTGCGCCGCGCATTCGGCGCGAACTTTGAAATGTATAATTTGTGCGACCATTAATATTACTGGATATGGTCTGGAACTGTGATTGCGTGGCTATCGTCTCGGGTCTGCAGGAAGCATGCAGCTCTTCCTGCAATGACTTAGCCTTGGCAAGACCCCGCTAGAATGGATTAGGTCAGCTGCAGATGGCCCCACCTTGATCGTCCAATTGTTTTTCCATTCTAACGCCACAACGCTCCCCTCCAGTACACCAGGCGCCATTTCCTCGTACCAACACTCCCAATTAGCCTTCCCTTGTGATTAGTGATTAGCGAGAGCGTGATTGAGTAGACTGCGGCCGTCATGCTCGGCTATCATCTGATCGAGAGGAACACATGATCGAACGATCAAGGGAGTGGATCCTGATCGAGCGATCGATCATACCTACTACTTGCTGATTCATAAACTATCAAACAGGCCCGGGCTGACTGTGAAATCTTCTTATCTCAGTTTAATCCTTGCTACTTACATTTCAGTTACCTCTGGATGGTTGCGACCATCTTGCAAAATTTCTTCCATGCATTAGCGTCAAGGAGTAAACTTGATATCATTAGTAGGCACATGACTCTAGCATTGAATATCGCCATTGGCAATCTTCGGTTGAAATTTCATCCAAGAAGCAAGGAGAACGAGTTTCAGAATTCAAGTCCGCATGACTGTTAGCTGTATTCAGTTTAGTCCTAGAAGTTAATGCATGAGAGAATTTAGCAAGATGGTTGCAACTCTCCAGGGGATACAACTGTAGGCGATACACTTTGTCACTTTGTTATCCCGGACCCTTGTCCGGGCTGCACTAGTACATAATCGGCCCAATTATCGACATTACTAAATATAGTCTGGAGTGGTGATTGCGTGGCTATCTTCCCAGCATACGACCAAGCCTGCAGCCTGCAACCCCTGAGCTTGCTACAAGTGTGGCCGATAGATAAAACAGTCAGGTGGGTCTGATAAGAATAATTTGGTGAACTTGCACGCCTTAGTTCGCCTTATCCGAACCACCTATGACTCGTCCATAGATATCTGCAGACTACTTGGTCATCTGCAGGTCATGCAGTCCAAATTGAAATTTCTAATAACTTAGCGACTTCGCCTCTGAATCTGCGGGCTTTGCCTAGGCATCGGCCTAGGCACCTTTGGAGCTTGGCTTGGTGGTTGCCTGGGCACCCACACTTTAGCAGCAGCAGTCGGATTTTTCGGCCGGGCTGTCGACTCATAGTCCAGACCAGTCGCTTAGGGTCATTGGGGGTTATCCCTCCTTCACGAACATCATTCTACTCTTCTAAGCCTTAACACGGCGCACTACTCTCGCCGAAGAATTGCTGAATCACTGCGGAAAAAATACACGAGCACAATATAATTGATAATTGACTAAGATTAGTTGGATCAGTATGAATTCTGGTGAACAGTCTAAAGACATTCCGCTCCGCAGTGCGGTTCTTAGTAGAAAAGTCTAAGCAAATAATCTATGGACATCGTCGTAATGGCCAAAAAAGTTCCACTTCCACCCCTTGCAACAGACAGAAAATGGAAAACAGTCCATCCGTTTCAGTTTGTGGGGTTAGCTGCATATTAAGAGGGGCCGTTAGTTGAAAATGTTTAGGGGCAGGACCTGATAGAGGAGGGCAGTGTGTGGCGTTAGAATGACAAAACGGTTGGAGGACCATGGTAAGATAAGTAGGGGTCAGGCTAGTCCAATTTGAGCGAAGTCTTAGTATACGAGGGTGGCCGATAGATAAAACACTTGGAGAATTTTCGCAGCTAATGCCTCAGAATACGAGTGTAAAGCAAGGGGCTTGCAGTACTATCCCTTGGTCTACTGAGATCTCGCAAAATCTCTCATGCAACAGCGCCGCCACTAGTCACTTGAAATTCGAGTGATATTTGATGCATGTATACTCAAAAGCTACAGCACACAGAAGGGCACAAGTACCGTCAAAATTGGGAAGAATGATAATATGCTAGCATAGGGCAATGATATTTTGCATGATCGCCACCCACGGACAGAATTTCGTCTCTTTTGGAAGCTCGATTTCCCAACGATTTGTCACACCTTCTTTATCCTTGTTAGCGTATTCTCGTTCTTCCCAATTCCTGCGGCATTGTAAGTGCACAGCTTAGTTTGGTTTCAACTGCCATAAAGACATGTACTAGCAGTTTGAAGTCCCATGAATCGTTAGCTACAATAGGATAAAGCCACTTTGCTGATGCATGCGAGAGATTTTGTGAAGGGTCAGTGGACCAAGGGATATTACTTAGTAGTCTTTCGGCAGATCCATGTTTTCCAGTCCGGATCCGAGTTCGAAAAGCGATAGACACGCCCAGAAAAAAATTCGAACATTGCCAAGCACTGATCTACCGCAAAATAGATTAGTTCAATACCAAGATTAATGCGATTATCAAGAAATCATAGAATAGCATACCTGTATCAAGTGTGATACTTTTGAGTTAACTCGATCCATAGCTATTACTGCTTAGGAACTTGTCTAGGCATCCTTGTAGTTGTGCTTATCGTTTTTTGGAGCCCGAATTCGAACTCAATGCAGGAATCTGCTGAAACTCTCTAGCTGCAGATTTCGCTTAAGACACGTCAATGTCCTCAACTGACGAGTAACCACCATCCCCATATCCACACCACGCGACCACGACCCTACCGCTCGTCCCTTTGCGCTATTGTTTTAGTGACCTGTCCACCACTTCTAGTCGATTAATCTTAGCCGAGATACTTTCAGTGTTCCCAACCGTCCCGTCCGGACGGCAGGGCCCTGGCGTCCTATAGTCCCGTCCGTCCCGGGTAGGGTGGGTAAGGACGGCCGGGCACGGCGTCCGTCTTCCATAATGACTGCAGTCCTGTAGGTGACGGCCGGGCCCTATAGGTATTTTTCACTCTAACCTATAATAGATAGTCACCCCTTGAATTGCATCGTAATGTGATATACGTGGTTCATTGACAAAATAAGTTGTGTGGCCCATTTTCATACCAGAGGGATAGGAGTATAACTCACGTCCGATAAGCCACCTCGGCAAGAAACTGTGTCCCATTTTCCCTATTTTCTTATACTTTGCACTACTAACCGTGTTATTTAACTACAAGTAATAGTCTGAAGCATTATCACATTTCTCGCATAGGAGTTAGGGCTGACTCGGTCTATCTCCCAAGTCGTGAGCGTAACAGTGAGCAGTAGAATGAGAAAAAGTTCGTCACCGTTGTTGGCGGTCAGTCTTTTGTGCTTGGCGTTTCGTTTCATTTTACAACCCACATCACACCTTATCACTCGAAAAGCCTATAGGGCCCGGCCGTCCGTCCCGGGCACAGGTTAGGACGGACTACAAGTTGGGCGTCCGTCCCGAGCAGTGGCAGAGAATGCGGCGTCCGTCCCGTCCTCGGGAAAAGACGGACGGACTGGACGCTTGGGAACACTGGATACTTTCTCTAGCCTCCTCTTGACTAAATTTGTATTCTCTCCAACTACCATATTATTGATGATAGGTAGAATTTAGATCGATACCCATAGAATTAAGATCAAGATATCCTCCGCCAACATGAGAGTTTCCAGTACGCGTAAAATCAGCGGAAGCGAAAGCGGGTTTCAACCGACTCTAATACTCGGAAATGGCTTTCTGCGTATTAGGGCCAGGGATGAAATACCTGAAGCCTGCAGGTGGCCCAGGCTTGGCCCGGCTTTGCTTTGGAAAAACCGCTTTTCCACAGTTGACCCGGTCATTGCTGAAAAAGCCTGGGTTAGTCTGGCCATGCCCAAGGCCGGACAGGCTTGCCACTTCTGATCACTGATGACCCCTCTTAGCCTGTGTGAAAAATGTGGAGGGAACGTGTGCAGTGTTTGAACGGAAAGCGTAAAAAGATGGAACGAGTATACTAAATACAGACCTGTTATTTAGTAACCTGCTCTACCTGCAATGGTGGCCAGAGGGGACCCTTTATATACATAAATCATTGCCAACTCTTCCGGGAGTCTCTTGAACATAATCACGCCATTTCTATACATTCTCACGCCATTGCCTTACCACTTTTTCCCCTCATGGCTTCCCCGCTTTTGTATCCTTTTTACCCCCCACTTCGCATCCTTCACCGAGTACCTGACTTCGGTGAATCTTCAGATGCTCCACTCGCATGTTCTAATAGGCAGGAGGGTAGGAATCGTCTCCCAGGGAGTGCCGGTGATTAACAACAGCCTACAGGTCTTCCGTGTACTAACCACGGTTAAAATGAGCACCAATTCTCCAAAGCAGAGCCAATACATTCAAGAGACCTAGAATAGACAGGAAAAGAAACTCAAAGAACCCAAGAAGAACGCCAAAGGAAATTGTCCACCATCACCATGCTACCTATTAGTCCGTAATTCCACTGTCGGAGGTCTTGGGAAAATCACCGCTGCCCTTACCATGGGAGATTGTTGCCGCCGACATGTCCCAGTATGGCAATGAGGGCGCATGATGGTCTGCGAGGGGTGGGTGGCAGGAAAAAAGAACGCGAGTAGTAGGAAGTATGGAAACGCGAGGTGTAGGAAGGATGGTGATCGCGAGGTGAAAGGGGAATAAGATGTGGTATATGTGAATGGGGGTCCACGGACCGTTCTAGGGGGAGCTATGACCCCGCACTGCCCTGGCAACCGGAAATATGTTTATCCACCCTTCACGGAGATGCCGCAGTGTTCCCTAAGTGAAGTTCCCTACGCTTTGCCTAATTGGCAATGGGTTTCTCCAACCCTCTATCCAATTCTCCAAAGCAGAGCCAATACATTCAAGAGACCTAGAATAGACAGGAAAAGAAACTCAAAGAACCCAAGAAGAACGCCAAAGGAAATTGTCCACCACCATCATGCTACCTATTAGTCCGTAATTCCACTGTCGGAGGTCTTGGGAAAATCGCCGCTGCCCTTACCATGGGAGATCATTGCCGCCGACATGTCCCAATACAAGGCAGGCGATGGGAGTAGCGCCTGGGTTGGCCTGCCGTACGGTGGCTGACGTCTCCCCAGATCAAGGCAGGCTGGTGTACGGGGGTGGTTGATTTCTCCTTTCGCTACCCTGAAACCGCTTGGAGAGTGTGATACGCTCCTTCTTGGAGTATTCAATGTACACTTTGTAGGTGTCTGACTTCCAGCGTCCGAGTGTTTGGATCTCGTGATCTGGGATACCGATCTAGGCTGCCCAGGTGGCAGCCCCCCTACGCAAACTATGACCATTCCATTTGCCATCTCCTAAGCCAGCAGTTATTGCAAGCTCCTGTAGTCTCCGGACTACGTATTCTCGTGTGAAGGCGAGTTGCTCCTCTCTTCCTATACAGAATAGTGGTGCGTGTGGTGGGCGGTGGGTGTCTAAGGCCTGCAGGCGTTTCATAGCTGACACGGGGCATCCGCTGTCGTGAGTGGCTGCAATAGTAAGTTTTATGCCCTTGCGGAAGGGGTCGGTTTTGGAGGCTGGTAAGGTGAATTCCATGTAAGACCCATTCCATGACAACTTGATGCTGGCCTTTGTTGGAAACCATCTTTGGAATGCTGGCCCTAGTTCTCGGTCAGTTTCCTTGTATGTAAATTCCCCTACTCTTAAGAAACTGGCAAAGACTAATGTGAAAGCCGCTTTCATGACAGTCTGGTCGTAAGTGTTTAATGAGATGGAGGGGAGGATTCTAAGCAGGTGGGGTCTAGTTAAGGGTGTTCTGGTTCGGGCGGCTGGCTCATTATGGTCTCGCTTTATGCCGTGAATAGTTCTTTCGAGCCGTAGATCCGAAAAGGCTGAACAATCTATCCCGAGATCTAGCTGGTACGACTTGATACCAGCCAAGTACAGCTTCATAGTTTTGACTTTTATAGTTCCAGCCATGGAGCATACCCATTCGATCAACCATGCTGCCTTGGCTGGAAGCATCCGCCGTTCTGGTGCCGGTAGTCTGCAAGAGCACAGAATGTGCTAAAGCGGGATCTTGGGGTGTCATAGTTGCGCCTGGTACTTGGTGCCAACCCACGCCACAAGTAGTATGCGGCTATTGCTGAGAGGCCGGACTGCTGGACGTTAGAAATCCATGTTTCTGGAGGTTGCAGTCGGCTGATATCAACCGTGGTGCGAGGTTAGCAATTCTGAGATGGTCGAAGCGGGAGAGTGCATCTGCCAAGACATTGGCGTAGGTTGGAACCCATCGCGCCTCCAGGTCAATGTCCCAATCCGCCGCTAAGAGAAGGCATCGTCGTAGTACTGTCATTGATGCTCCGCGGATGGTTCTGTTAGCTATTCTATGTGCTACAGCCCGGTTGTCAACATGTATCACTAGCATCTTTCCCCACCATTGCTTCCCCCAGTATAGGAGCACCTGTTCTACCGCTCTCATTTCTTGGGTGTTGATGTGTTCATTTGCTTTCGTCAAATACGGTGGGAAGGCGATAGAGAAGGCGGATCCTGGGTGCGGAGCGGCCTGTACTGGATCGAGATAGAATCCCCCAAGACCGTGTGTGCTCGCTGCATCCGACCAGGCCATAATCACCTCTCTCTTGCTCGTAGCGATTGATCGTTGGGGGGTAGATCGGAGTACTTGGTACCATCAAACAAGATCCTTCTTCGCTTCGGCGGAGAGCCGGCGTCTTCCGTTCCGACTCCCAGGAGGGAAGTGTACTTCCATATTGTAAATGCGTCTGAGGCATGTGCGTCCAAGCGGCAGCACAGTTGTGAGAAAATTAAGATATCCGGTGATTTCTTGTAAGTTGAGCAGTGACAACGACTTTGCTTTTAAGGCGTTCTGCACTATGAAACATGCCTTCATAAGCTTTTTCTGAGGTAACCGAACGACCATCATTCTAGTATCGAGTTCAAAACCAGCAAAGCCGGCTATTTTTCCTTCTTCGTTCTTCGCTGACTTGATTGCAAGTCCGACTTCAGCGCAGAGTCTGGCAAATACTCAGCTACACCTGTCAAGGTTGCCTACCCCCGGAAGTACAATTAAGAAATCGTCAAGATAGTGGACAACTTTGGCCTTGAAATTTTCTTTTGTCAGCTGGTTTTCTAAAATCCAGTGAAATACTTCGGCGAATATGTTGAACAGGTATGGGGCTGTTCGTAGGCCGAATGGGAGAAAGCGTTCCGCATAGTATTTTTCCTCCCAGTGGAAACCAAGAAGCGGGGTGTCAATGGGCGATACTGGGATATGGCGAAAAGCTGACTCGAAGTCGCGTTTTAAGAGCAAGCAGCCGCTGCCAAACTCCTGAATTGCCTGAGTTGCGTCAGCTATACTACTGTATTTGATTGCGCCGTAGTATTCTGGAATTCCATTGTTTATCGTGTTGGGCTCTCCTGGTGGGTATGAGAGATGGTGTATGTGGCGTTTAGTCCCGTCGGACTTGTCTGTCAGGCCTAGTGGAGAGGCGGTATAGGTCAAAGGCAAGGTGTCAAAGTTGGGGTATGATTCGAGGCGGCCTTTCTTAAGCTCGGAATTGATATCTGAGCTAACCAGGTCTGGGTCTACCCTTGCAGTCGAAAGGTTTGGGTGTATTATGGGTGAGGTTCGCGATGCCTCATAGCCAATTCTCGCCCCATAACGACAAATACCTAAGATGGCGGTAATGACTGTACGGTTGGGGAATTCTTGGGTGAGCGTTTCCCATCCTTCTGCTCTTAATATGCCTACTGGCATTGGGATGTGGTGTACGGTAAATAAGGGGTAATGGATGGTGGTATTATGGCGGGCTAGTGGTTCTTTTGCCGTTATGCTTAACCGGCGTATGGTGGGCTGGGCTGCTGCCACGTATGTACTGATATTTGTATTGCAGGTTTCTGGTATTGCAGTGAGTAGAGAGTATGCATGTGGATTACGATATGAGAGGGGATGCGGGGAGTGGAGAGTAGTGAGAGCTGCGGCAGGAGCTGCTTGGTTGGGGGAGCTAATGTCCGTATGAGTTACTACGCGAGATTAGCGCCTGCCCATTATTCCCAGAGGCACAAAGAGGCGCTTTATGGTTGCTTCCGCAGTTACTGCAGATATGCTGGTAGCGGCATTGGACCGAGCGGCATTCTCGGTGGTTCCAGTTGCGGCAGGTCTGGCTGGGAGGGAACAATCCACCTGTGCTGCTTTGAGATGCTTGTACAGAGGTTAAAGGTAAGTGGTTGTGGTTTATGCGGCGGTCCAAGGCCGGGATAGCCGTTGGGTATTGGTAGGCTGAGCTGACCGTATTCTCACGGATGGGAAGCTCGTGTGCTCGCCGGCCTAGTGGTGAGGGTCAGTTTTGACTTTGTACCCAAGGGATGCGGGGGGCTGGGAACGCAAAGCATTTTGAGGCAATCAGCTCTCCGTCGAGTTGTCGCCATTCCGCTGGGTGGTATATGCTTTTACCGCTTGAGACTCTCTTCCTATGAAACTGGAAATGGTAGGCCTTGACACCCTCCCATGCGTGTTTTTCGAGTAACTCGTACAGGTTCATTGTGTATATCGAGAGGGAAGTCGCCAATTCCCCTTGTACCATATGAGGGGCTAACTTGACAATGATCCCGCAGTATGCGGCCCAAGCTTTAAAAAAGCTACTCATTCCATATTCGCTTTCCTTGCCATCTCTTTCTGGTTGCTCGAACTACACTCCTCCAATACTGATTGTGCGTTGGGTCTCGGCCCGCTCCTTCTCCGTTGCTAACAGGCGGTAGATATTGGTTGGTTTGAACTGATTTTCGATAATCTGTATCAGGGTGGCTCGCTCTACCCCTGGGAATAGGGTTTCGACTGACTCGACCATAGCGGATGCACTCTCTCCGCCTACAGCTATTGATGACTGAACGGGGTTATACGTACCCACTGATGTTGGTTCCCTGTATGGTATCTGCTCCCCCTCCATTGTTCGTCTAAGTTGAGCCAGCTGGCTCTCGAGCTCACCAATTCGTGCAAGTGTTGCGTTAGGCTTGGGTGGCAGGGAGTTAGAAAGCGCTTGTTGAGCAGGCAGGGGGTTTGTAGGAGGTAGTATGGGTGTGATCGGATTCTGGGTGCTTAGCTGATGGACAATGCGGTCAACGATTCCTTGTTCATGTGATTGTAGTAGCTCCTGCATCATGCTTAGATTGATTGGAATATCAGCGGGGAGGTTGAGTGGGGACTCAGGATCCAGGTCGCTAGCGGTGATTGGGGTTTCAGGAGTTGAGGGGGATATGGCTGCATTATCTGGGTGGGCCTGGTGTAGTGGTGAGTGGCTGTACCGTGGGGTACTGGGTTCGGCTTCTGCACTGGTACTGGAGTTTGCAATTGTTTCCACACTGCTGAGTGACCTGCTGGCAGACTCTCCTTGTTGCCCATAACGGTTCGGGGGTTGACGGCTACGTGTGTTTCGCCGGATTCCGCCTCTAGCTCCCCGCCTGCTGGCCAGGGTGGGTGTCTCGCTACGTGTAGGGGCGTCTAGGGGCCATTGGATCACCTTTTGGGTTGTGGTAAGCGTTAATTGTGGGATTTGAGCCTGATAGAGGCAATTAAGCAAACAAAAAAAGAAAAAGAACGCGAGTAGTAGGAAGTATAGAAACGCGAGGTGTAGGAAGGATGGTGATCGCGAGGTGAAAGGGGAATAAGATGTGGTACATGTGAATGGGGGTCCACGGACCGTTCTAGGGGGAGCTATGACCCCGCACTGCCCTGGCAACCGGAAATATGTTTATCCACCCTTCACGGAGACGCCGCAGTGTTCCCTAAGTGAAGTTCCCTACGCTTTGCCTAATTGGCAATGGGTTTCTCCAACCCTCTATTACGGACAACCCTGAATAGCGGCTAAGGCTAGCGTATTAGATCTAATCTGACCTACTAAGAAAGAAAGCAATAGAGCGGGGGTGAAAGGACATCGGAACAAGGGCCCAATAGCTCCGGATTGTTCAAGGCCGCTGATGTATGGTGGGTGCCGGATACTCCCAGTTTCGAAATTTTTTTGAGGACTGCTATTGTACACTGTTGAGTATTGCCCATCTGGAAGATCAGATCAGCCCCTATCATAGTAATTAGCAAGCCGGGGAAGGAATAGGATCCGGTTCCCGGGGGTGCGGTGCGGGTTGGTATGGATCGGGAATTTATAATACCAGGGAATCCAGGTTGTGAGGGTTGTGAGGATTTTGAACAAGATTGAAATCCACCATATTGAGTAAATTTCTCGTCTCACCTCAAAAGGTCCACTATATAATGAAGTTGTGAATGAGTAAAGACCGATGACATCCGACCAGAACAAGAAGGAAAAAAAACCAGCCTTTATCCCATGATAACTCCTCGACGAGAACATAACTAGAAAAACCTTTCCTCCGGGTGATACTGGCTAGTGGTATTCAGTAACAGGAGTGCCTCAGATGTTGGTGAGACGGCACGAAATTGTAAAATATGCAAGATAGGAGAGAAACCAAATATGATTCAATGGCTCCGGTTACATGTTTCAACACCAGCAGCGATTTTTCGCTATCAAATAGGCTTTGACCAACTGTGACACCCCTTTATCTCAATTCAATTTCTAAAACATGACATATTTGTAGTTTGCGGGGCCTTGTCCATTTTGATGATTGAAGGTGACAGCGGGGGATGGATTCGAGCTTAATGAAATGATCTGGGCTAATGAGGCAGTGTTAATGATCAAGGATACTCTCGGGAGTCGCCGGTGCCAAAGTTAATGTATAGTAAAGATTCAGGCCTTCTGAGGCTCTCTATCGATAACACTGTCACCCTTAATCACCTACTCCTATCCACTCTACTGTCCTATGTGCACCATTAAATTCTCCAGCATTCAGGCTTATCCCACTTTCCACTACCTTCCATCATTAGCAGTTCCCTCGATCAATAGAGCAGCATGCGTCGACCCAATATTCAAGTATTCCCAGCGGTCCAGTCCGTCTGTCTTCAGAGTAGGGCGGGACGGACTACTGCTCATATTTAGTCCTTTTGGGGGTGCTAGAATGGACTACGATTGAGGAAGTGGGACCGGGCTCTAGGGGACCATGGTCCTATTTCTTGGACCTCCGGAATTAGCTCAAATTGAAATTATACGCCCCCGAACCACTAATTATAGCATCATGAGACATCACCCGTTCTGGCCACTAGGGGGCCCCTAGAATGGTTGGGAAAAAAGTAACTCAAAATTGTCTGCTGACTGAAAGCGAACTTAGAAGCTTGATATCCAAGGAGGACATCTTAATCTTAATTCTCTCGTCGCACTCAGGGGGAAACCGTATCATTAAATACAGTATATAACTCAGAAAACCTCCGCATTACATTTTCTTTTCCTGGCCTCACTTTCCTCGCAATAACATTTGCTGCACTCCTTCTCTCCTCATCTAATCCCACCTTATCTCTCCTCTTTGCTTCCTCTCGTTTCCTTTCGCTCTCCTTCTCTTGATTTCTTCTCCTCTTCTCTTCTCCTCCCCAAGACTTCCTCACTTCGCTTCAAGCTCTACTAGCTCTCCCAGTTCCAGATCATTCTTATTCATCCTTCATACGAGAGACAATGAATTCCAGGTATGTAACCGTTATTCTTGATGCATCAAGGTCATGCTATGGATCACATCACAAAGCGCCGGTGATTGGTAATAGGGAAAACTGCTATATTATACCTTAGCTCAAGGGGCACCTGCGACGCAACAGCTTTCATAAGCACGAGTAGGACGATTCCGTCCTAGGTTAAGGTCTGGGCTCTGGTAACTGTACCTGGAAGGGTGATTCGTCGTTGGTCGCCGGCGGCCGGGAGAACCGAGTTCACTGGTCATGGTCAAAAACATCACCCTGCTATTGTTTGATAGAAATACGCTGGCCCCTAGCTACTACTCCGTGGGGCTACAAGATTAATGGGCAGAGCCGGATCCCACGAACACGCTCTCCTCGTAAAACTCGTGCACAATAATCATCTCAAAGTATCTACATGAGCAGTCAGCTGGAAATCACTACATCTGGTATGGGCAATACTCGCATTCTGAGACTGTAGTGGTGCGCGTATGCGCCGGTAGAGGGAATTGTGGAGCCCTTCATCACTTAATACAAATTCCACGTGTTACCTCCAGCCGCTCTACTCTGCTCCGTAAAGTCACCATCGCCGATCATTACCTCCTCTTCGATTATTTGCAGCACCTGTGTAGCAACGCGGAATTGTTCCAAGAGAGAAGCGATAATAACCAGTAGTGAAGATCATTGATTGAGTTAAACCACTACTAGAAAATAGGAAAGATACAGCCCAGCTATATAATATAAAAGCGATTGAGTAACACTCGTACTACTTCCACAGTAAGGAACAAAGACATTCAAAGAAAGATACATAGAAATAAAAGAAATAAAAGAACGTATAAAGTAGAACTTGTACACGGCTTGAATACATAGAAAGCTGAAAGAAACATTTAAAAGGAGAAAGAAACCTTATATTAACAACCTGCCGTATAATCCGATCGAGTGACCATCCGTGAATCTCGCGCTGAACAAACGAGAGGGTATAGAATATTATGTCAGGATTTATCAAAACCGGAAAGGTATATCCAAGTACTGATAGCCAGAGACTACCAGTATTTGAAATTATTGGCTAGAATCCGAGAGTAAGTCATGAATCGGCAAACAAGCTAAGTTGCTCTCCGCTATCAGCCTATCCAACGATCCGGCTACCAATTCCCTCTGAGTGCGCTGAGCGCAAGACTATCAGGTGAAGAGTTTGTTTGGCGGGCAGATAAGGAATCAAGGCACAAAAAATGGATGCGATGTAGTCACAGATGTTTTACTCACCTCCTGTGGTGTACTGTACTGGGCCTCAATAGTGGCTACCTTGGTTCTCGGTTGTCAGGGGTTTCTCACCTGGGTGGGCCTTTTATTCGATTTTCTCTGCTGCAGGTTGCCTTCTGCATATCTTCCGGCTTGGCTCAAGCTAAAAATCGAACCCCCAGGTTCGTTAGCGATAATAAAATAGGGGTGAGAAGGGCTCGGCTTTGGTGTAGAACGGCCACAGGGCCGAGTTTGCTTTGGTACTGTCCTTTGCGATGATCGACATTCGCACCCTTTCATAGGCAACACTTCTCAAGTTCTCCGGTATTCTTGTTTTATTGTGCCCGATTATTATATACAATGATACTCAGTCGAATTTTACTTCCGGCTTTACCCCTATGTTATCCCCCAGCCACGGGAGAATACCAGCTCACGGAAACAAAGGCATATGAAACAAATAGGCAAATTGGCATGTCAAATCAAAGTAATAATTTAAACACAGAATTTATGAACACAAGATGGGTGCGCAATTTAGCCTTTTTCGACATCAAACTTATCGAAACGCAGAAACTATCGTGGGGGAGTATCACAGGATCGGTGCCCAAGCGAGTGTCATCTAACTGCTCTACTAGTCAACCAACTATTCCCTGCGCGATACACTAGCTGGTGATACCCCATGCGTGTTCCTCATATGAGCAACTAGATTATCATATCTTTTAATCCCCATCTCTCCAACATTCTCACAGCCAAGAACTGGACAGTCCAATCGCTCGGCAAGGTGTATCGCCTCATAGTGTCGGTTGAGCGCCTGTTTCGTTTTGAATGTGGTTGGCCGGGTACAATAGGGTGCGTAGCAAGTGTAGGAGCGACGGGAGCAATTGTGGGGACCGCTTCTCTACGTTAGTCACGTGACGGATCAACACTCAGAGAAGGTGCAAACCTGTTTCCAGGGCATTTGGATGATCTGCAATAGACTTTATCCTTGGGAGGCGCTAGGGTGGCTAGAATATTACCAGCGCCAAGATTGTAAGGAAGAGCATTGTTGGCAGATTCATTGGCATGATCCTCACACGTCGGGTGGCTGGGCGGGGGGCCAAGAACTGAGTTGAAACCATCATTATGTGGATAAAGGGGAAGTGGTCCAAGCTCGGCTGGAAGTGGCAGCGCAGCGCCTGTGGCGTCAGTTGCCACAACTTGAAAGAAATCAGGTCGGAACGTAGTCGTGCTAGATGAGCATACGGGAAGCCGATCAGCCGAGTCAAAAAAAAACCTACGCCGAATCCATTGCTGAAATGTAAAGTGCAGATAATTTGCCAAGAAATTAGCAAAAATCTTCACAGAGGGGGACGGGGGGACTGGGTTGTATTTAACAATTTCTTAGAAGATAATTGCATTCCCCCAAGATACTTACGAGAGCCTGACAACCATGTAGCTAGCCTTTCCAACCAATTACCAACGATAGAAATGAGCCTGTGATAGGGATACCCTGAAAGCCTTGCGCTACATACACCCCGCAAGACCACTGCAATTACCCCATACCGGAATACTGGTACCGGAAGTTTAGGACAGCGATTGGCTATCTTCCTGCCTCAGAAGAAAGCCTACAGCTCTCCGGGATTATACAGGTATGGGTTTTCGGGTTTGGGTCTCGCTTAGTGGTAAGGCTATTCATCGCTCAGAAATGTGACACTGGAGTAGGGTTGCGAAACGGAATCCCATGAGATGGGGCTCTGCCAAGAGACTAGAAATAAATTTTAAGCCTGCAGTGCAGTCTCCTGGGGGCGCCGCGAAGCTAAGGCCCGACTAAAAGGGCTATTTGGCAGGGGAGTACAAAATTCATTAAAATAGGGTAACAAATATTTGCTTGTTTCTGATCCCTATTTGTCACGAATCTAGTTTCGTCATGATCTTAGTGGAGACTGTGTAAGACTACACCGCCAATCTTGCATTCGCCGTTGAGATTGAAAGGCTAGGGGATGTACTCAGGAAGAAGGGATCTCCCTTCCTGGTGTAAGAGAAGTTTGGCAATCGGGTGCCTGGGAAATGTTCTATACAGAAATGTCATACTAAACGTCAATGGCGGCCATCTGTATTCTTAGCTCTGGGTAGTTTCTCAATTCTGGGTGCCGTTTGTTTAATTCTATCCGCCGTGAGCTGCTCGCTATGTCTTTCAGCTTTGCTCGACCTAAAGCCAACCTAATTTCGTTCCGGAGGAGGTAGTGGTCGAAAGAGAGGACTCAACTTTCTTGTAAAACGGCCAGCGGCTATGTTTTTTTGTCTCGGTAATTCACCGCTATAAGAATTTATATATGCCGCAAGAACTAGTGCTCTTCAATGGCTATCCATTACTATTCCAGTTTCACCTTACTCAAGAGTGAAATATATTGAGGTATTTACTAGTTGCCCATTAACTTGCCTTAGGGTTTACTTGGAATTTATCCCCCGGGCACGATAGAATACTAGCCCACCGAAGAAACGGCAGCTAAAAGAATAAAGACCATTGTCCATGTATTCGAATCAATTCAAACTAAGCATTTAAAGAAAAAACTCATGAATGGAAGATGCGTGAGCAGCTTAGCCGCATAGCATATAGAAGCCATCAAAACACAAACCAATCCAGAACTAAATCATAACTTCATAAGGTCTATTCCCAACCGAATGACTTCCAATTAGTCTACAGATCAACCAATTACTCGACGCCTGACTCAGTGGCCGTTGATACCCCATGCCTATTCCTCATATGAGCAACTAGATTATCGTACCTCTTGATGCCCTGCTCGCCAACATTCTCACAACCAGCAACAGGGCAGTTGAACCGCTCGGCAAGGTGAATCACCTCATAGTGTCGGCTGAGTGCTTGTCTTGTTTTAAATGGGGTTGGCCGAGTACAATCGGGTGCGTTACAAGTGTAGGCGCGACTGGAGCAAGTGTGTAGACCTCTTCTATGGGTTAGTCATGTGAAGGATAAGCACTGGGAGAGAGTGAAAACCTGTTACCAGAGCATTTTGATGATCCACAAAAGACTTTGGCTCTAGGAGGGGCTAGGGTGGCTTCGAGATTGAGAGAGTTGTACGGGAGGGTACCATTGATGGATCTGCTGGCTTGATCCTCATGTACTATTGTCTGGCAGAGCTGTGGGCCAAGAATGGAGTAGAAACCGTCATCATCTTGATAAAGAGGAAGTGGTCCAAGCTCTGCAGGAAGGGATTGTGCAATTCCACTGGTATTTGTCCACACGAGTCGGAAAGATTGGGGCGTGAGGCACTGTGTGTGTGTGTTGTGCTCGTCCAACTGTGAGTTACCCTCTTCGGCTTTTGTACCATTGTTTGTGCTTCTGCGAGAGCTAGGGTCAAAAAAAAAAAGCAACTTACGAAGAATTCATTTTTCCGATGTAAAGTGCAGATAATTTGCCAAGCAATTAGCAGAAGTTTGAGAGAGGGGGACGGGGGAACTCACCTCTATTTGAAATTTTCTCAGAAGATAATTGTACTTTCCCCAGAAGCCTGCCAGATCATGGGAAGTATGCAGCTCGTTTCTTCAACCAATTGTTCATGATAAAATTGAGCCTGTAGCAGGGATCCACTGCAAGCCATGTGCTTACATCCACTCCACACGACCACTGATAACTTCGTACCGGTAGTCCGGGGCAGTGATTGAGTGGCCATTTTCCTGTCTCAGGACAAAGCCTGCAGCTATCCGGGATTATGTATGCACAGGTTTTGAGTGTGGTGTTTCGCTCGCTCTGTGGTGACTATTTCACGAGATGCTAACTATGGTTCTGCCAAGACACTACCGAAGAAAATCTCATCCTACCGCAGAGGATCAGGCGCTTAATCCTGTAATCGTTTTCTAAATTGGTATTCCACTGCACAATACTGTAAGTTACTGGCGATTAGGGCGCATTCGGGTTTATTTGCCACGGCGCTAGAGGTTCATACCCTTATAAAAGACCTTCGTGTTTGTAGCCCTCTTATTTGATCCTCTTTTATTCTTAAGACATCTCGTTTAATAACAGTCCTCTATGTTCGTTTGGTTTTGAAAACTAGTAAATCTTATCGTTAAGAAGTGGGCACTCAGGTGGGGCGGAATGTAGACGATTGCTTGTCAATGGCGTATTCTATGCATGTACACGGCTCTCCCGTAATATACCCGTGTCTAAAATTTGTAGTCCGTGGGATAAACATGGCAAGGTGAGAAGGTTTGGATGAAAAACAGAGGGCAAGAGAACAAGCAGTTCACTGGTTGCGTGAGGGTGGACTTAATGTGAGGGAGGGAGACAAGGGCTGTTAGTCAGGAAATTATGCATACATTACAACTGTGTGTGTAGTACTGTACCTTGGGAACTCGGATAATGGAACCTCTCGCTAAGATGTCCAAGATTCCCTCTCTTGGATAGGGGAGCAAAAGCATTAGGAAAGCTGGCTCCCTCAGCCCCGGCTCAAGATATAAAAAATCAATGAAATAGTGGACTACTCTAGTCAAGGCGACTCTAACGTCCTAGGCCGGTTTCAAATGAGGGTATCGTTGGTAGATTCATTGACTAGATCCTCACGTGTTATGTGGTTGAGGCGTGGGCCAAGAATGGAGTAAAAACTGCTATCATCGAGATAGAGTCGAAGCGGTCCCAGCTCTGCAGGAAGCGAGTGTGCGATTAGGTCTACCTCAGGGCGCATTGAGTGGAATTGGAGTCGAATGACTGTTCGAGGTGAGAACCTGACTTGCACTAGCGCTGGTTTATAGTGAGAGATTAGCTTCAAAAGAGAACTTACCCGTAGCCCATTTTGAAAAGTACAGTGTCCGATAAGCAGCTATTTAAAATAATTGAACGTTAGATAGCCAAATGTATTCTTGTCCATGGAGGTTAATCGTTTGCTTTTCCACTTGTATGGTGGGGGCGATGTGTCGAGTAATTTGGCACAGTTGGAGTAGAGCCCGCGGGGAAGAAGCCTCTATCTAATAACATATTTTCCCTTTGTAAAGTACTCGTGGACGGGTGTGTATGGATGTTTGTCAAAGTTGAGACAGGGCTAAGAGAGGGGGGAGTATGAGAGAAGAGAAGACTGTGAGGGTATATTGGACGGTAGGAATGGAGAGTGTGAATGGGGGGTAAATTTGTGTTGGGAGAAGGTAAAATTGTGAAACTGAGTTTGATCCTAGAAGCGGCGGTAATGGAAGCAATTCTAAAGCAGAAGAGAGAGAGGTAGATATAAGGGCAAACACTTGAATAGTATCAAAAGCGCGCAGAGAATAAAGTTTCCCTGGGGAAACAAACAGCTGCCGAAGTCTAGCCTAGTCGGCCAATCATAGGTGTGTGTAACGCGAATATGGGGCTCAACCACCATAGACGCTCATCTTTGGTGAAGGGAAAAGTCTGTAGGAGCCTCAGCGCAGCGGCTAGAGAGAACCTGGTTCTCAGTGGTTGAGAGGTCCCTGGAGCCAATAAGGAAGGCTTCGGCAGACTTGCCCACGCCTCGGTATTGGAGGACTCGAGTGCACATGAGCATGATGCGTATGTAGCGCATTTTTCAAAACCAATCAAAAATGAGCCTGTTTTTGGCTGGGATCCGCTGAAAGGCTTTTGCCTGATACATTTTGTAAAATACTGCTGGGCATCCTAGAGCCTATTTGGTTTCATGAAAGCAAGGAGGTTAAGAAAGGTGTTTAAAGAACTGCATGGAGACCTCACAAATGTCGTATCCCCGCAGCTCCCTGCACTACCGCACCTCAACTGTACCACTCCTAGAAGAATCGGCAGTCTTAGCTAACCCAAACCTGCCACAGTATGTAACAAGACTCGAGAATCGAGTGATCCCTCATGAAACGTTTGCTGTCCTAAGATCTCAAACAACTGAACCATGTGCTAAGCAGTCCCAAACACCCCTCTCAGGATGAGAAATAACAGCAAAAAATGAGCCGTTCAACCTTTCTAAAGGATTGAGGAAAAATACCCCACAGAACCATGCAGGGGAGCTGGCTGGAACACATCGCACGTCGTTCAGCTCTTTGAACCCTACGATAAATGCCTAATTGTGGATAAAGCTAATGGTCTACTGCCCTCCGGTAACCGGAGGGGTACGAGGATGGTGGATGAAAGCCGAGGCAGCTTGCTACTTTATTCCAAAAACAACCCTCTTCTGACACAGCTCGACACCACCTCGGAGAAATATCCTAAGATGCTATACAGATCATGGGTGCACCCATTTCTTGTAATGCTCGGAGTGTGTAGCCTGTAAATCGATATCTGATGATGATTGATGCGACGGCATCATGGGATTTGAAAGTGGCTTAAGGCTGGTCCGGAAGTGCCCTAATAAACATCCATTGCGACCACCTTCTTTCTTAGCAGTAAGAAGTTTCTCAATTTTGTGTGCCGTTTGTTAAACTCTATCAACCACGGGCTGCTCGCTATATCTCTTTTCAGCTTGGCTCGAGCTAAGGCTGAACTCGGTTCGCTATGGACGAGGGAGTGGTCGGTAAAGAGGGGCCATTTTTTGTGTAAAACTGTCATCGGCTAATGGTCGGTAAAGAGGGCTTATTTGTCGTGTAAAACCACTCCCGGCTAGGGACTTTTGTCTTAGTAGTATACTTTATGAAAGTAAACTTGCAAATGTTGCCAGAACCAGCGTTATCTAATTGTTCTCCACAGATATTACCCGATAGTTAAATACGGTGAAGCATTCACCAATTGCCTTTTACTCCATGATTTACATACCATTCATCACCGGAGCACGATATGATACCGGCATAGAGAAGCAAAGGCAACTAAAATTATGAGAAAGGTTGTGCATATATTCATATCAATTGAAACCAATCATTTGAAAACAAAATCCATTAAACAAATATTCATAATCGGTTCAGTTTCATAGCACATCGAAACTAGCAAAACACAAAAACTAATCCAAAACTCTACCTCAAGTATGATTCCAAATCGAATGGCGGATCAACTAATTACTTAACGCCTGATCGCGGCTGGTTTAACCCCATGCTTGTTTCTCATATGAACAACTAGGTTATCATATCTCTTGATCCCCTTCTCGCCAACATTCTCGCACCCAGGAACTGGACAGTCGAACCGCTCAGCAAGATGTATCACTTCATAATGTCGGTTGAGCGCCTGTTTCGTTTTGAAGGCGGTTGGCCGGGTACAGTCGGGTGCGTTGCAAATGAAGGAGCGACGGGAGCAAATGTGTGGACCGCTTCTCTGGGTTAGTCATGTGAAGGATAAACGCTGGGAGAGGGTGCACACCTGTTTCCAGAGCATTTGGATGATCTGCAGAAGACTTGGTCTTTGGGTGGCGTTAGGGTGGCTAGGGTGTTGCTAGCACTCGAGTGGTAAGCGAAGGGAGTGTTGGCAGATCCAGTGGCTTGGTCCTCAGATGCCGCGAGGCTAAGCGAGGGGCCAAGAACGGAGTAGAAACCATCATTGGCGGGAAAAAGCGGAAGTGGACCAAGGTCCGGAGGAAGCGGGAGCGCAATGCTCGTCCAGTCTGTAGGGCTGCGCACAAAAGTGCTCAAGGTTAGCAGAGCAAAAAAAAAAAAACCTACAGAACATCCATTGTCAGAATGTAAAGTGCAGATAATTTGCCAAGAAATTAGCAAAATTTTTGACCGAGGGGGACGGGGGAACTGGCCTGTATTTGAAATTTTCCTATAGCACAATTGCACTTTCCCAAAATATCTATGAGAGCCTGGCACTATCCAACGCCTGCTTCCAACCAATCGCCCACGATAGAAACGAGCCTGTGGCAGGGATCCACTGAAAGCCTTGTGCTACATACAACCCGCGGGACCACTGAGATTTCCCGCTAAATTCCTACCGGTTACCCGGAAAAGCGATTTAGTGGCCAATTTCCTGTCCCAGGACGAAGCCTGCAGCTCTCCGGAACTCCTTTAGCGAAGGTGTTCAATGATGACGTTTTCTCGCTCTGTGGGGACTATCACACAATGCTGACAGCTATGGTTGCGCTAAGATACCATATAAAAAAATGAATCCTCAAGTAGAGGATCGGGCCTTGGCTCTCTCGATCGTTCCCCATTGGTAATATTTCACTGCACTATACTCGAGTACTCAAGTACTGGACTGGCGACTGGGTAGCCTTCAGATTCGTTAGCAGCATGCAATAAGTTCGTACTCGTTTAAAAGAAATTGATCTATGTAGCCCGCTTATTTTATTCTCCTTTATTCTCGAGACCCCCATTGGTAGGAGTCGCGCACGCTTGTTAAGTTTTGAAGGTTAGCAAATCAGGTTGCCAAGAAGTGGAGACTTCAAGGTGCCAAGAATTCAGCCAAAAAATTGGATTACTGGAGGCAGGCGGCTGTTGATTCCAGGGTGGACCCCCAATTGGTTTGCCTTTTTTCTGTGCGAAAACTCCCAATTAATCCTCTCTTGTTGTATGCAGCTACTGGAGTAATTTTCCCCAACCAACCTTGTGAACACTTTGCCATTTTTCATCTTTTGAAAGGTGTTTTTATGGTACATTTTGGGCCGATGCCGTGACTTCGTAGATTATTTCCTTAGATCCTAAGAATAGCTATTTCTGTCAATGCCGGAGGTGTGAAGCTTGTCAATTGAGAACTTGCGATGGTTTATGCTATGAGATCGTAAGATTTGGGAGCAACACGAGGCTGGTAAGGAAGTGCCGTAATAATCACCAATGGCCACCACCCATACTCTCAGCAGTGAGCTATTTTCTCATTCTGTGTGCCGTTTGTTTGACCTTATCTGCTATAGCCTGCTCCCTATATGTCTTGCGGCTTGGCACAACCTAAAACAGAATGAGCTTTGTTGCTGATGGGGGAGTAGCTGAAAAGTAGTCTTAACTCTCTTGTGGGACTGCCGCCTGCTATTGTTTATTGTTTTGGTAATTCATGACAGTAAAAATGCATATATGCCACTAGAACTGGTAGTCTTCAATGATTCTTCGCTGCTATTTCAGTTTTATCTTACTTGATCGTTAAATACGGTGAGGCCCTCATCAATTGTCTTTTACTTGGGGATGTACTTTCATTTTATCGCCCGGGCACAATAGAATACTGGCTCACAGAAGCAAAGGCAGCATAAAGTATGGAAAAAATTGTCCATATATTCAAATCAATCCAAACTAAGCACCTAAAGACAAAACTGATGAATCAAAAGTGTGTGAGCGGCTTAGCCGCATAGCAGATAGAAACCATAGGGACACAAACTAATCCAGAACTGTAATAAGGTGCGAATATCAAGCGAATGGTATCCGATTAGTTTACGGATTAACCAATTACAAGACGCCTTGTCTAGCCGCTGGTGACACCCCATGCTTGTTCTTCATATGAGCGACAAGATTACAAGGTACAGGGATAAAAAGGTGGTACAAGGGTAGATCATGAATTCATGGTACAGCGCAGGGGTGGTCTTTCTCCGTTGCGAGAGGCAACTTTGGTACACTAGAAAAAGTGTGTGTTTGAGTGCACTCAAGCAATTTTACCCTAATTTCACACACTCATTCCAGCACCAAAATTGTAATCAAAAATGGGAAAACTTCATAGGATGTTCAGAAAACATGTTCACTATTTTACTTCTATTTAAACTTCAGTTGATATAAATGCTCTAAGAAGTAGTAGCAATAAAACTTTCCTCAAAAATGTGCCAAGACCATTGTTTTTGGTGGGAAAACTCTGTCTTGGCGGAATTTGAAAGTTCAACTGCATACTACTCTTGAGAAGTTTAGAATTGAGTAGATATTTTTACATAGAAATAGTGTCCTCTGCATTATCAGTAGTTCTATGGAAAATTTGGATTTTTGTGAATTTTCTCTTATGTAATATCTTGGATTGAAGAGCTCTAATTTGGACAAAATTATGGTACAGCTCTGCAAGCGCTGTACCACTGCTCTCTCACATCTGATCCCTGCTCTGTACCATGAATTCATGATCTACCCTTGTACACTGCTTAACTAATGTTTCAGGAGCAGTAGTACACTTGAGAAAAAAACATTCATAGAATAAATGTTTCCTCCCATGCTATGCAACTCATAAAGGAAAATCTTGGTGGGTGGTGTAGATAACCTCTCTTCCAGCACATTTGCCATCAAATCAAATATTACAAGTACTTATTGGGGATGTTGTGCAAACCTTTAAACTAGGATTCTGTTTAATGATCAAAGGTTGTTAGCCAATGTATACCTCTCTTTAGCTTTGAAAAATTGGATTGGTATTCTGCTGCACAATACTGTAAGTTAGTGGTGATTGGGGTGTCTTCGGGTTTGTTACCACTGTGCTACAGGTTCATACTCTTTTAGAAGACCTTGGTCTATGTAGATCCTTATTTGATTCTCTTTCGTTCTCAATGTTAGAATATTCGTGAAGGTTCCATTTCACCGATACTTAATACAACCACGGATCACCTACTATGACAATGGATGTTTGGCTAAAGGAAGTTATGTTTTGGAAAGTGTTCCGGAAGATGATGGTTGGAGCGATGGTTGTTTGTACTAGAGGTTAGCTGCAGCGGAGATGTTTGGAAGGTTTGAGGAATCGCACTAGGAGGTGATAGAGGTTAGGAACTAAGGTACACTAAGAGGGGGAACACGGAGCATGTCACACTACAATGATTGGGAAACAAAGGACGGTTCAGTAGGGTTAACGATTGTAGTAGCAGGAAGGGGGAGTGTGTAAGAGAATGAGACGGGCGAAACAGAAGAAAGGGATTAAGAGATGATAGGCTTTGGAGGAAGTTTGGGAGTGCGGTGTGGAAGGAAAAGGAGGGTGAGGAAAAGAGTTTGGCGAGGATGAAGAATGACTTTGTTCTGTAGTTAGGATTTGTGTATATATAGTACGCTGCTGGCAGCACAGAAAAAAATAAGGACCGCAAGACACTTTCACCTCTACATATCATATCCTATTCACTTTACTCAAGACCCCCTTTAGTAACAGTGATACACCCTGGTTTAGTTTTCAAAGCTAGTTAATCTTGTCGCTAAGAAGTGGGTACTCAGGTGGGTGGAAAGTAGGTAATCGCTTGTCAATGAGGTATTCTATACAAGTACACTACTCTCCAGTAATCTACCCGTGTCTAAAATTCGCAGTCCATTGGGATAAGCATGGCAAGATGAGAAAGCTTAAGCAAACAGCAAAGGGTGAGCGAACGAGCTGTTGACTAGTTGCGCGAGGGCGGACTTAAATAGCGCGGAAAGGGGATATGGGCTGTTCGTCAGAAAATCATGCAAAATATTACAACTGTGTGTGTTGTACTGTACTTGTGCTGTATCTTGGGAACTCGGATAATTGAACTTCTGGCTAAGATGTCCAAGATTCCCTCCCTTGGATACGGGAGCAAAAGCATCACGAAAACTGATCGCGTCAGCCCCAACTCAGGATATATAAACCACAAAGGCCACACCAGCAGAGGCGGCCCCAACGTCCTAGGCCGGTTTCAATCACTCAGTTTTTTATGGTACAGTAATGTGCGCTATTGTCGCAATTACTCGAAGACAAAGAAAATGTTCCACGCAATTGAAATTCCCCATCTGGGACCAGCAGAGAAATCACCCTTAGCTTGATAAAGGGGGAAATACATAGCACAAGACTGCCGATTGAGGGCCTGTCTAGTTCAAAACGGGGTCGACCAAGTATAATCAGGTGGATTACTAGTGTAGGGGCGACGGGAGGAAGTGTGCAGCCTGCTTCTCCGGGTTATTTGATGTGAAGAATATAGATCCTGAAGGGTTATGGGAACCTGTTTCCAGAACACTTCAATGATCTACAAAAGACTTCGTCCCTAAGAGGCGTTAGGAGACCGGAGGTATTGATAGAGTCGGGAATGAGAAAATCATTGGCAGATTCCTTGACTAGATCCTCATGTGTGGTATGGCTGAGTCGTGGGCCAAGAACGGAGTAGAAGCCATCAATATCACCTAGATAGAGAGGAACTGGTGCCAGACCTCCAGGGAGCGGGTGTGCAATCATGTAAACCTTAGCGCGCACTAAGCCGAGCCGGTGCCGTATGACCGACGATGAGAATCTGCACCAGCACTGGGTAATGATTAGAGATAAGCCTCAATAAAATAAATCATACTTTAAATTCATTTAGAAAGACACAAGGTTTGATAAGAATTTATTGAAGAGCTGTTTGAGATTGAGCAACCAAATATATCCCTGTCCCTTCGAGTTAACCGTTTCTCCCCCCTGTATAGTGTGGAAAATGTGTCAAGAATTTGGCAAAGTTGGGGTAACAGCAGTGGGGGAGGAGCCTGAATTTAACGACACAATTTCCCTTCGTAAAGTACAGCACTCGCGTACTGCGGTGTGGGAACATGTCTGTCGAAGTAGAGACAGGGCTAAGAGAGCGGGGAGGAGGATAGAAGGTAAGAGGGCGAGGGTATATTGGGGGTAAGAGCGGAGAGTGTAAATGGGGAGTAAATGGGTGTGGGGAAAAGGCAAAATTGTGGAATTGATTTCGATCCTAGAAGCGGTGCTATAGCAAGTAATGCTAAGGCGGGAGAGAGGGAGGCAGATGTAAGCCCAGGCACCCTACTAGTATAAAAAGAACAAAGAGAAGAAAGGTTTCTGGGGGTACGTGTGATTAACGCGAATTGTGCGGCTCAACACGACATAGGCGCTAATCTTTGGTGAAGGAAAACAATCTGTCGGAGCCTCAGCCCAGTCACTAGAGCGAACCCTGTTCTCAGTGGCCGAGAAGTCTCAGGAGCCAATAAGGCAGGCTTCGGCAGAATTGCCCACACCTCAGTATTGGAGGACTCGAGCGCGCACGTGCATCATGAGTATGCAGCGCACTTTTCAAAACCGATCGAAAATGAACCCGTGGCAGGGATACACTGAAAGCCTTTTGCACGACACCTTTTGGAAATACAGCTCGGCATGCTAGAGCTTCTTTTGTTTCATGAGAGCACAGAGATTGGGAAAGATGTAAAATCGAGTGATCTCTAGTGAAACGCTTGCTGTCTTAAGATCTCAATCAACTCAACGGTGCGCTAGGCGGTCCCAAACATCTTTCTCAGGGTGAGGGGCGAAAAACAGCAGAAAGTGAGGAGCTTAACCCTTCTGAAGGATTGAGGAAAAAAGCCCTACCGAACCATACCGGAGAGGCCACTGGAACGACACCGCACGTCGTTCAGCTCTTTGAGCCCTACGATAAATGCCTAATTGTAGATAAAGCTAATGGTCTACTGCCCCCCGGTAACCATAGGAGTATGATACGAGGAGGGCGGATGAAAGTCGAGGCAGTTTGCTATTTTATTCCAAAAACAACCCTCTTCGGACACAGTTCGATACAACCTCGGAGAGAAATTCTAAGATGCTATACAGATCATGGGCGCACCTATTTTTTGCAATTCCAGAAGTATAAAACCTGTAAATTAATAATTGATGATTTACGCCATGGAATCGTAAGATCTAAAAATGACTTGAGGCTGGTCTGGAAGCGCTCTGCTAGACATCCATGGCGACCACCTTCTTTCTTAGCTGTGGGAAGTCTCTCAATTCTGTGTGGCGTTTATTTAACTCTACCCGCCGCGAGCTGCTCACTCTATTCCTTCTGGCTTAGCTTGATCTAAACAGTGCTAGTTTAGTTGAAAGCGAGGGAGTGGTTTGTAAAAAGGGCCTATTTTTTCGTGTAAAATAGTCACCGGCTGGGGGTTTCATGACAATAAAAATGCATATATTCTGCAAGAACTAGTGCTATTAAATAGTTCTCCGCTGCTATTGCAGTTTCATCTTCGGTGATTAAACATGGTGAGGCATTCATCAATTACCTTTTACTTCAGAATTTACTTTCCTTTATCACCCTGGCATGGTAGAATACTAGCTCAAAGAAGCAAAAGAGGCAGCTGAAAGAACGGGAAACATTGTGCATATATTCGTATCAATTCAAAACAACTATGATATTTGAAAAAAAAACTCATGAACCCAAGATGCTGCTTAACCTCATAGAGCAACGAAACCATCAACACACAAAAACTATTCCAGAACTGTATCCATAAGGACCAATCCTAGACCAAATGGCATCAAATTAGTCTACGGGTCAACCAATTACTCGACGCCTAGCCCAACGACCGGTGATGCCCCATGCTTGTTTCTCATATGGACAACGAGATTATCATATCTCTTGATCCCCTTCTCGCCAACTTTCTCACATCCGGGAGCTAGACAGTCGAACCGCTCGGTAAGATGTATGACTTCATAGTGTCGGTTGAGGGCCTGTTTTGTTTTGAAGGCGGTTGGTCGGGTACAATCGGGTGCGTTACAGGTGTAGGAGCGACGCGAGCAAGTGTGTGGACCGCTTCTCCGGGTTAGTAACGTGGAGGATAATCATTGGGAGGGGGTACAAACCTATTCCCAGAGCATTTTGATCCGCAAAAGACTTTGCCCGTGGGAAAAGCTAGGGTGGCTGAGATGTGGCCAGCGCGAGAATGGCAAACGAGGGGATTGTGGGCAGATCCATTGTCGTGATCCTCATATGTCGCGAGGCGAAGGGGGGGTCCAAGAACGGAGTAGAAACCATCATTGGCTGGAAAAAGGGGAAGTGGTCCAAGCTCTGCAGAAAGTGGTAGTACAGTTCCTGCGGGGTCGGTTGAAACCAAAAGAAGTGAGCGAGGCTCGCTAGGGCGGTTAGCTGTGGAAAAAAAAAAACCTACGCAGAATCCATGTTGAAATGTAAAGTGCAGATAATTCACCAAGCAAGCAGCAAAATTTTGATAGAGGAGGACGGGGGAACAAGCCTGTATTTGAAATTTTCTCGAAAGATAATTGCACTTTCCTAAGATAACTGGGAGAGCCTGACACATATGCGACGCCTCTTTCCAACCAATTGTTCACGATAACACCGAGCCTGTGGCAAGGATCCACCGAAGACCGTGTACTACATTCACCCCGCATGGCCACTGATATTATTCGATAACTTAGAACCGGCATTCTACGAGTAGTACCGCAATTTAGTGGCCAACTTGAAATCTGAGGGTGAAGCCTGCAGCTCTCAGCACCTCATCGAGCGCAGGTTTTCAATCGCGTTTCGCTCGCTCTGTGGGACTACTCGTAATTTTCTGGCGTTTGTAAACACGACTGCTATTGCATATGGGCAAAGAATTACCCGGAGCCTCAAGATTTTGGTGTTATGCAATAGCAGTGGTGTTTACAAACGTCAGAAAATTACGAGTACTTCACAAAATGCTGACATCTATGGTTGCGCTATGACACTATGGGAAAATTAATCCCCTAGTAGAGGGTCAGGCCTTGGCTCTCTCGATCGCTCTCAATTTTTCATATTCCACTGTAATAGAGTCACGGCGCCCCGCAGAAAAATCAAAGTTAGAAGTTGGAAGTTGGAACTCTTGGCGGATTTTTGAGAGGGAGGAAAACTCCTTCACAGCAAGGAAGTTTGTGTCATTGCGCATTTCTTGCTTTTCTCAAGCGTTGCCTTGGGCATAGCTGCCAAGGCTTAGGACTTCTAACTTCGAACTTTGAATTATGCACTGGGGCGCCGTGACTCTAATGTACTGTACTCCAGTAGTGACTAGACTGGTGATTGGGGTGTCTTCAAGTTCGTTACCAGTGTGCTATGTTCGTACTGATTCAAAAGACATTGATCTACTTGTGGTGAGCAAAATAATCTTATTGCCAAGAAGTCTCTCTACACAGAAAATTTGCAGCACTACTACTTCTTGGCAGCCGGATTATCTTGCTCACCACAAGCATGCAGCCCTCTTATTTCATTCTCTTTTGTTCTCAGGGCCCCCATTTGGTAAGGTCGCGCATGCTTGTTATGTATTGAAGGCCAGTAAATATGGACGCCAAGAAGTGGGGTCCAGATGCGGTGGAATATCGGCAATCGCTTGTCAAACAAGTATTCTACACTAGCGGATGGCTCGAGAGCAATCTATCCCTGCCTAGAATCTGTAGTCCATAACCGTGCCAAAGTTGTAACTCCGTCACAACCCCCGGCTGGTCGCTTGCTTCCTGTATTTATTTACGAAATTGAGAATTTATTGCTCGCAATCTTGGGCACTCTCAAGAGAGTGCCTCTCAGCTTAATGGAAGATCTCAGCTCAACGTAAGGTTCACGATAAATCTAAACTAAAGCCTCACTAGACCGAAATTAAAAATGTAAAATAGAGGGAAAAAAAATGGAAGACTTATTTGCAAAACTTAAAACAGTGTGTGTGGCAGTCGGGAAGGAGTTTAGAGCATCTGAGAATGTTTGGTAACCGTGCCAAGGTTGAAGCTCCGCCACAACCCGCAAAATGCTCGCTTGCTCACATCTTCGGGCACCTCTTCAAGGTGCCCCACAGCTCAACGTCAGATTCGGCTCAACGTCAGATTCAATTTTGTATGTGAATTTACGAATTATGAGCCACCACCAAACATCTCCTAATGCATGAAACGTCTTTCTGGTTTTCCCAGACTTTGTTTTAGGCCTTTGCAAATTAGCCTCTCATTTTTTTTCCCACCCTTTTACAGCAGATCTGGCTCAATGTCACTTCACGCTTAACCCAAAATAAAAACCCCTCTAGTGAAAAACTGTAAAGGAGAGGAAAAGAACTGGGAGGCTTGTTTGCAAAGACTTAAAACAATGTATGGGAAAGCTAAAAGGGCATTTCATGCATTATAGAGTGTTTAGTGGTAGTTGAAAATCGTTAAATTCACATACAAAATTGAATCTAACGTTGAGCCGAATCTGACGTTGAGCTGTGGGGCACCTTGAAGAGGTGCCCGAAGATGTGAGCAAGCGAGCATTTTGCGGGTTGTGGCGGAGCTTCAACCTTGGCACGGTTAGTGGTTTGTAATTCTTGGATTCACAGGCAAATTGAATCTTACGCTGAGCTGAGCTGAGATCTTCCGTTGAGGGATCGAGGGTTGTGACTTGGTTACAACCTTGGCGCAGTTACAAGTACCATCAAAGTCGACTGCAACGCCCTTGGGTGAGTTTCAATCACTCGGGTTCTTACGATACGGTAATAATGTGCGCCATTGCGGCAAGTACTCGAATACAAGGAAAATGTTCCTGCTAAAGGTAAACTAACTGTAAAGAGAGGTGTATGAATGAAATGCAATGTCGCATCCTGATTCTTCCATCGATCATCATACCAATCTCTGTATCTCTCTACATGTCTAGGTTCCTCCCCGTAGACGCATTCCTCGACACATTCCCGCTATAACAAAGGAAAGACATCTCGACATAACCTTCTCCATAAACCACCAAAAAATTCTAGAACAATGCATTGTGTTCCTGAGTGATCCGCAGCGCTCCCGTAACTTTCGGAATGAACCGCATCCCTCTCACGATCCGGGGGGGGGGATAATCTCCAAACGAACGTTATCCGATAACTCCTCGTATCAACAAACTACTTCCTGCCCAATCTACCAGCTGGCGATACCCCATGCTGTTTCTTCATATGAGCAACTAGGTTATCGTATCTCTTGATCCCATTCTCGTCAACATTTTCACATCCCGGAACCGGGCAGTTAAACCGCACGGCAAGGTGTATAACTTCATAGTGTCGGTTTAGTGCTTGCTTGGTGCTGAATGGGGCTGGCCGGGTACACAGAGGTGCATTGCAAGTATAGGAGTGACGGGAGCAAGTATGTGGGCCCCTTCTCTGGGTTAGTTGATGTGAAGGATAAGCACATTGTGGACGGGGATGAGAACCTGTTTCCAGAACATTTTGATGACCCACAAAAGACCTTTTCTCTGGGAGGCGCTAAGGAGGTAGAGATGTTGGCAGGGTTGTGAGCGAGGGCATAATTGGTAGATTTGTTATCTTGATCCTCATAGGTTCCGTGGCTGAGCGGTGGGCCAAGGACGGAATAGAAACCATCATCATCTCGATAAAGAGGAAGTGGTCCTAGTCCGGCAGGGAACGGGTGGGCAATCAAGTGCCAATCGGTGCACAGCGGGGCCAGGTGACCAAAATTGTTTCCCCGAGGGAGAGGTGCCCCAAGGCAACTTATCCAAAGCAACAGGTCAGCACCCAAAAAAAAAAAAAACTTACCCAGGACCCATTTTTAAAAGACGCAGGGTCCAGTAAGAAGTTATTGGACAGTTATTTAAGGTTAATCGGTCAAATTTCCTCTCGCCCGTTCGGGATAATTATTCTCTATCTTTGTGTAGTGCGGATGATGTGTCAAGAAACTATCCCTTAGTCTACTGAGACACTTGTAAAATCTCTCTCATGCATTAGCGTCGTGGTTTTAACCCGTTGTAGCTAGCGATTCAGGTGACTTAGAACTAAACCTCTTTATGGCGGTGGCAACCATATCAAGCTAACCACTCACGACAGCAACATTCTTGCCATGACCGAGCCTCCTGTGTTGTGTAGTTTTGAGTACACAGGCATCAGATTAGATGTAGATATCATGAATGCCAAGAGACGCTAATGCATGAGAGAGATTTTACAGGTAACAGGTAAGAAGTATAGGAACACAGGGGTATCCCCGGCCAGGTATCCTTATTGGGCCAAAATCCCTGTACCCCCCCCTTGTCTACCCCGGTCACTCACCCCTATTTGCGCCTCAATGTTCCTATACTTCTTGCCTGTTACTTGTACAAGTGTCTCAGTAGACTAAGGGATAGTAGCAAATTGGGGCAGAGGGAACGGGGAAGGGGCGGGTATTTAACCACACAATCCCCCCCGCCTAAAGTACTAGTATGCCAGGTATTGAGGGTAAGTCTGTTGAATCCTTCTAGCTAGTCTTCATGGCGAGTTAGAGAAAGGGATCCATCTGGTCACTAGGCGAGTTCAAGGCTTTTTTCTTCCACCAAAAAAAAACAGCGTGGAAAGAGCGAGCAGGTGCTGAAGGGAGGCAAAAAAAAGTAGTTACACACAGAAATTTTGACCACGGAGCCAAGGTTCGACAGGCTTTTTTTTCTTTTTCTCTTCACTCCTTTTGCCGGACCTTGTCTCATCCTCCCGAACACACCTCTATCTCCGAACCCCCTCCCCCACTCCGAATTCTTTCCCCTGGTCTTGAGCGCGGGGCATAGTCAGACCTATCTCCCCACCCGAATATTCAAGCACGCGTGATTATAAGCCGTATGCAGTTTCTCTTATAAAACCAATCATACACAATAAGAGCAAGCCTGTGGCCTGAATTCGCCTTAATTTTTGTACCTGTACCGGGGGTTGTGGGTAAGTCTGTCGAGTTCCCTCTGATTGGCCCCAGGGCCTTTTCAACCACTCAGAGAACGCTGTGTGCTCCAGCCACAGCGCCAAGAGTTCGACAGACTTTTTTCCATCACCAAAAATTAGCGTCTATGGGCTGTTGAGCTGCATAATCTGCATTACACACACGTAATTTCGGCCAACCAAACCAGAGTTCGACAGACTTTTTTTTTTTTTTTTTTTTTTTTTTTTTTTTTAAACTTTTCGGCATTGTATTAGCTAGCTACTTCTACACTAAACAAATACTCTACGGGCTTTCTGTAGCAGTGGAAGCTGTCTGCCCATTTTAATCAAAACGCTTCACCCAACCTTCTCAGACGAAATCAACTACCCAAATCTGTTCCTCCAGTATGAAATAGCCGGTATGTCCACCACCAACCAATAGCCGGAACCTAGTTAGCAGCAAACCCCATACCTCCCTAACCAACCTGTCTCCGGAAAGCATCACCCGGTCCAGCCAAAAACCCCTGTTCGACAGACTTTTTTCCAACCCCTAGTACAAAGCAATCGGCACGGCCACCGATATCACGAGATGTAGGTTGGGACTGTGATTGGACGGCTATCTGCAGAAAGCCTGCAGCTCCTCATTTAGTGAGCTTTCTGTGCCAAGACTTCAGCCAGAATTGATTCGGCCGGCTGCCTAGCATCCTACCCCGATCTCCCAATTATTTTGCCATTCTAACGCCACACTGTGCTCCAAGACCAGGCACCCTCTGCGAACTGCTCCAATTAACCATCGCCTGTGACACGCAGCTACGGAGGTACAGGCCATAAGTTTTGGATGTTACACGGGCGGCTCATCTAGCACCCACAGCTGGTGTGACATCTAAAACTTATGGCCTGTACCTCCGTAAGCCTACCTAGCAAACCCGTTGCCATTTTTTATTTCTAGGAAAGGCTTATCATGAGATTTTGCGACCAATGCGACCGCATTCATTGTTCCTTCCTCCAGACCCTTCCGCCGAGCACTGCGCTAGGGGGCTGAACGTCTTTCAGTTCTTTGCCATACTTGCACGGCCGAGTTGCTCTTGGACACCGAGAGCGGTGATCGGTGAACCAATAAATGGATAATCCCGTAGTACCTGGAAATTTGGTATTGTATTCATTGAATTTATTCTTGTGTAAAGTAAAAGAGCTACAGCCAATCTAGGCCTACGTGCACCGAATCACAGTACGAGTACAATCCCGAGATTCGCCAACCAAACCCGCCTCTCTTGCAGCCGCTCTGGTATACCCGTCCTTAAGGCGTTTAGGCCAAGTAACCGTGCCTTCCAGCTCAACGGAAGATATCAGCTCGTTGGAAGATTCACTTTGTATGTGAATTTAAGAATTTCAAACCACAACTAAAATTCTCTGATTCTTGAAATATCCTTTTGGCTTTCTCACACACTCTTTTAAGTCTTTATAAACAAGGTTTCGATTTTCTTTCCTCTCTTTTACAACTTTTATTTTCATCTGGTGGGGCTCAGATTTGGATTTTGCGGGAATCTTCCGTTGAGCTGATATCTTCCGTTGAGCTGGAAGGTTGCAAGCAAGCGAGCAATCGGGGGTTGTGACTCCGTCACAACCTTGGCACGGTTAGTGGTAGAAGTATGCGCCAAAGCCTCTTGGATTTTCGAGAAGGGTTTTCCTGCAAGAGGTGTTGTCAGAGCTCTAGTACAAGTATGAGCTATCGCCGCTACATAACTCGCTGGCCAGTGGCAAATCAAACCGCCGAATATCTTGCCATGCGAGTGGAGCTCGGACCAAGTTATGCTATGCTAACTCTTACGGAGGTACAGTACAGGGCATAAGTATTGTGTGTTAAGTTACACAGGCACCTCGCGCATAGCCCTCTGCCTGTGTA
Source organism: Tuber borchii (assembly GCA_003070745.1). Classification (NCBI taxonomy): domain Eukaryota; kingdom Fungi; phylum Ascomycota; class Pezizomycetes; order Pezizales; family Tuberaceae; genus Tuber; species Tuber borchii. Next base: position 275,900 of record NESQ01000056.1, on the reverse strand, counting down.
ACATACAACACTTATCCCCTGTACCTCCGTATATAGAGTACATTAACTCCGCATTATCCCTTGGTCGGCGTGAAACAGTAAAATTCGCACCACAGCACGTTGAGACCAGATTTGGCCACAGTCAGACTGTGAATTCTGCTCAAAGCTGAATGAGGGTGTTGGAAACTATAGTCACGGTTATGGTTGTGTTCTCGCTTTCCCTATTGCCGCGTTACTTCTTGTCCCTTTAACGCTACCATCCTCTTTCTTCCCCTCTTCGTCGTTTTCTTCTCTCTCCCTTCCTCTTAACTCCTCTCTCGTGTGTCTAGCAATATAAGTTGTTTGCCCTCGCCAGATAACGCACTTCACTAGAACCTGTGATACTGTTCGCTTCGCTTGCCCACTCTAAGTCCCGATACTTCTCAACAGTGGTCGTAAGGAAAACCATGGAGGAATTTTTCGAAAAATAAAACGTATATCCTACTATAGGTAGACGGAGACTGTATCTGAAATTATAGGTCAGAATCTGAGAGGAAGTCATGAGTCTACAAACAAGCTACTCTCAGCCATCAAGCTTGCTAACCATGACATTATCTATTTTCCCATCTTTGTGCTAAAAGTGAAAATAATAAAAAGGTAGTTTAGTTTGGCAGGCAAATAGGGAATCAAGGTACAAAACGGGAGTATGAAATAGAGGTTCTCACATGGGCCTTGCTGTCCATCTGGGTTGACACAGGTGTTTTACTCACCTCCTGCCATGTACTGTGGTAAGCCTTCAACGGCAGCCACCTTTATTGTCAGGGGTTTCTCACTTATGCGGGCCATTATTTTATTTTCTCTGTTTTGGGTTGCTCTCTGCGTATCATCCGGCTTACCTCGAGCTAGAGTCCAACCCCAAGGTTGGTTAGCGACAATACAACAGGGGATTAAGAGAGCTCAGCTTTAGTGTACGGTAGAATGGAGATCGGGCCAAGTTCATCTTGGTACTCGGGTATACCATGAATTCATGGTACAGAGCAGGGGTGGTCATTCCTCGGTCGAGACGGCAACTTTGGAACACTCAAAAAAGATGTGTTCCAAGCCGATGTGGCGTTGGTGATAAGCCACCGGTTGCGAAACATCTTAAATTCAGGCTGTTGCACACACCCGTCAGATACCACTGCTGTTTACTTGTGCCATAGCCCAGCTTGCACGGTACTTGTACAAGTAGTGGAGCACCAGTACATTCTCCCCAAACCATCATCCGGCTTTCTGATGTCTGCTAAGCCCCATTTCTGTCTAAGTGCGTTGATTTGGACAAAATTATGGTACCCGCTTGCAAGCGCTGTACCACTGCTGTTTCACATCTGATCCCTGCTCTGTACCATGAATTCATGATATACCCGAGTACTATCCTTCATGATGAGAAGCATTCGCACCCTGTCCTAAGCAGCACTTTTCAAGCTCTCTTCCTGTATCTTTGCCTACAGTATTGGATAAGTAAACGCAATGATGCGTAATAAATTGAGCTTTACTACTAGTTTACCTCTTTTTGTCACCCAGGTACGACAGAAAGCTAGCTAACGGAAGCAACAGCGGAGGAGAGAACAGGCAAGATTTATCATATCAATTCAATTCAAGGTAACAATTTAAACTCCACAGTCATAAACTTAAGATTCCTGCGCAATTTGGCCTTGTTCCACATCAAACTCATCGGTACACAAAAACTACCGCAGAACAGTATCACAGGGTGCGATTCTTAAACCCGTGTCATCGCCGACGACTATACCGCTCGGCCAACTACTCCTTGCGCAACTCACCAGCTAGCGCTACCCCATGCGTATGCCTTATATGAGCAACTAGATTATCATATCTCTTGATCCCTTTCTCGCCAACATTCTTGCATCCAGGAACTGGACAGTCAAACCGCTGAGCCAGGTGTTTCACCTCATAGTGTCGGTTCAGCGCCTGTTTGGTTCCGAACGGTGTTGACCGGGAACAGTCTACCGCCCGACAAGCGTAGAAGCGACCAGAGCACATGTGCGGACCGCTTCCCTCGGTTAGCTAATCTGAAGGACAAAAGTATTGTGGGAGGAGGTGCGCACCTATTTCCCGAACATTTGTGTGACCCACAAAAGACTTTGTCTCTGCGAGGCTTTAGGACGGAAGGGGTGACGATAGGGTCCCAAGCCATGGTATCATTGGTAGCTCCATTGGCTTGGTCCCCACATGTCACATAGTTAAGTGGTGGGCCAAGCACAGAGTAGAAGCCATCATCATGGGGATAAAGAGGAAGCGGTCCAAGCTCTGCTAGAAGAGGATGTGCAATCCGACTGGCATTGGTCGACACGAACTGGAATAGTGGGGGCGTGAGACAGCATGTGTGTGCATGGTACTTGTACCAGTGCGTTGGCTTGTACCTTGGTCTTTTTCCCGCACGTTAGATTAAAAAAAAAAAGCAACTCACGAAGAATCCATTTTGCAATGAAAAGTGCAGATAATTTACCAAGCAGTCAGCAAAGTGTTAACAGAGGGGGATAAGGGAACTCGACTCAATTTGAAATTGTCTAGGAGGATTATTGCACTTTCTCAAGATAGCTGCGAGAGCCTGACATTTATCCAATGGCTCTTTTCAGCCAATTATTGACGATATAAATGAGCCTGTGGTAGCGATCGACTGAAGCCTTGTGCTACATACCACTCGGACGACAACCGTTATTACCAGTGTTCGCAAGCGGCCAGTCGGGCCAGGCTTTGGGTCAGCCGGGCCGGACTGCAGATATCTGCAGGCTTTCGAGTGATAATATGTGATTAAGATAAGATAAGCAGATGAAACGCCACCACCAACGCGCAACCTAGGAGGAAACTTCGGCCATGACAACGGTGCCGCCCCACCAACCCGACTACTATGGAAACCAAAGAACAAATTAAAAATGTAAATACATAGAAGAATAACTAGTAGAAATTAATATTCGAAGTAGAGATGTTTCATGTGGTGTTGAAAGGGCAAAGTTACCGGTAGGTGAAGGAGGGTTAATTTTGACAATGTACTAGAGCAATAGATCGAGTGAGAGGAGAAAACAAGAACCTACCCGATTGCTGTTTATGATAATAGTGTGAACCTATCATAAGATAGTTCGGCTAGGAAGGAGTGGCCCAAGCGGTAATAGGGGGCTGATATTTAAGGGCATCTTCAGATATCTGTAGATGTGAGCCCCACATTAAAAAATAATGACCTGTCATATGGAATATCCCGAAAGCCTGGACTGAAAAGCCCAGGTCTGTCTCACTTTGGCCTGGCCTGGCCGGGCTGAAAGCCTGCCGGCTATCTGCAGGCCGACCTGGCCGCTTGCGAACGCTGGTTATTACTGGGGAACCTGCCAGTCTAGGGTTGTGAGTGAATAGTTACCTTTCTGTTCAGAATAGAGCCTGCAGCTCTCTGGGATTATTTGGGTAGAAGTTCTCGAGCAGGTGTTTCGCTAGCTTTCAACGTTTCTTCTTCACTGTCGCGCGGTTACACAAAAGAGCTTTCGGAGATGCGGTTCTTCCAAGACACTACAACAAAATGAAGCCCGCTGTAGAGGACACCCCTTTCAACTCGCAATTGTTCTACAATTTTCGCATTGCACTGTACTTTCTCTGTCGGCGATTACGCTGTCTTTAGATTTGTTACCACTATGATAAGGGTTTGTACCCATCTAAATGACCTCTTCTGGCTCTAACCTATTTTATTCTCTTTTGTTGTTTGCATCTGTCAAGAGATCCTCATTTGGTAAGAGTTCTATACTCATTAAGCCTTGAAAACTGGAAAATCTGGTCACGAATAAAGTGAATCTCCTTCCCAGGCGCGATGCAATGTCGATAATCAGGCGTTGGTGGGTATTCTATATACTGCACCAATTTTTCAAACTTAAACAAATACATTGAGATAATAACCGCTATGAGAGAATGAGAATTTGATGAGTACAGAGTAGTAAGAAAAACCCAAGACTATCAACCTTCTTCCATGTGTCCACTGTCGGAGGCAATGGGGAGATGCCGCTGCCCTTGTCGCTTGAGATCGTTGGCACCGATAGATCCCATAGTGAGGCAGGTGGTCGTGCAGCTGTCCTAACTGCCTGCCGTTCGGTGGCCAACGATTCCCCACTTCTAGGCAGGCTATTTGCCCTTCTGGCCTGGGGCTTGCTTGCCGTCCCTGGAAGTGTTTGCAAATTGGGAATGGTGGTGCGTTGGTAGTTTTTCGCCATGACTCCCCTATGAACACACCTGTATACTATTCCTATGTTCTCCTTCGGACGCGTCTGCTACATTTATGCATAGCAGGAGGTGGAAGCAATTGGTAATAAAATAAAGCTGTCCTGACGTATTTCCGTAATTGTGATATGAAGATAATCCTGCCTCGGGAGTAGCGAAGTGTGCTAAGTAGCACTCTAGAAAGATATCGTTCGGCAAAGCTACGTATGTGCACATATGGGGGTACTTTCTTTGTACCCAGCATTAGCAGCCCAGCTTCCTAGCGTTAAGTCAAGGATTCTGGTGTGTTGGGGTGACGTCGTCTCGTCCAAGTAGTGGTGTTCAGGCTCTATTAGGTTGTCCGTAAGGGTTGACATAGCCTCTTCTGAGTAGTATTTTTACCACTCCCTGGAACCCCTTCCTAGAAGCCCCCAATAGTAGTATATACCTGTGGGTATTTGGCTTGTTGTGATGACTTATTCTCATCTGAGCGGTATTTTGCCACATCCATCCCGGCCAAGCTGGCTACAAACTCAAAAAATCCTAGCAAAGGGTGCTCAATGCAGTATGGTGAGTGTAGGAAATTGATCTGAATCCAGACCTCGCATATTCTCAGTGCCCAAGAGGGATTTTGTAGATATGTGGCTGTTGCAGTCATAGGTTTTGTCCAGACTAGGAAAACAAAATCTAAAATATCTTCTTCAATAACTAAATATTCTGCCACACATTTCTCTAGAGTGTCGATATATATGAAGATAGTCTTTTGGGCAAAACTAGTGTGCATCATCTTCGCAATATCAGAAAGGTAAAGTGGCTATCCACCAAGGACCGCATTCTGGAATTCGTGATCTTGCGGTACTGCCTCCGGCACTCCACCTAACCGGCTAACGGCTTGATTGAGGGGAGAGGGGAGTATACTCAGCAAAGACTACTCCTTTTAGGCTGCAAGGTTGAAGTGAAGCCGGCAATTGTGATATTATTGCCTGCTGGCCTGATCACTGGGGGGACCTCACCGACTGCCATAGTGTCTCCTTCTAAATTGTGGAGCCTGTAAGAGCCATTCTACTTCATTTTAGACTTGGCTCTCATGAATGTGTTGCTGTGGTGGCCTGGCCTCTAGTGGTAATAGTTGAATCAAGGTTGAGACCTGACATCAAGGAGAGCATAGATTTTGTAATGTTTGTTGAACAAGCGAGTGTTGAAGTCGTATGATTGTCCAAGTCAGCTGCCGGAAGCTTTTATGGCGTATCACCCGTGATTTGTGATCTGATCGCATGACCTTGTTACATGCAGTATAGCAGCAACATATATCTCACATAAGGGACAAACAGGAAATATCTGGAACTTTAAGAAGGCAGTAGGAGTAGGATGTAGAGTTAAGAAGCCTGAGGCAAGAGAAGAGAACAAAGAAAGAAATCAAAAGATAGGAGAGCAAGGAAGCGAGAGAGAGCGAGCGAATGAAAAGGAAGTAATTCGGTTGAATTAGGCAGGGATAGAATGTTCAGGGTGAATGCTATTGTGAGAATGATAGGCTGTGAGCAGGAACAGATAGAATTTGGAAGTGAATTTTAGTTTTGCACCTAAGGATATATTCTTTCATTTGGGGGCAAAGTGAGAATGAATGTGAGGGGTGTTTTCTTCTCTGAGATCACAGATCTGACTTCCCTTCTGCATAGGATCAATGTTAGAATATCCCTTACCCTTACCACAACCACAACCACAACCACAGGTCACGTACGACAATAGATGCTTTGCTAAAGAAAGTTATGTTTTGGAAAGTGTTGTGGTGGATGTTAGTTGAAGTGGTGGTTGTTTGTACTAGAGGTTAGTCGCACCTGAGATGTTTGGAAGGTTTGAGGAATCGCACTAGGTGTTACATGTTTGGAACTAAGAGACGGAACACAAAAAATGTCATACTAAAACGATTGGGGAACAAAGGACGGTTCAGCTAGGGTTAAGAATTGAAGGAGAAGCAAGGAGAAGTTTGTAAGTGGAAGAGATGAGTGCAAGAGATTGAGGAATGATGTGGCTTGGAGGAAGTTCGGGAGTGTGGTGCGGAAGGAAAAGGACCATGAGAATGAGCGAAGAAGAAGAGTCTGGCGAAGAGGAGAAAGACTTTGTTCTGTATTTGGGGATTGTGTATATATAGTACGCTGCTGTCTGTACAGAAAAGAATAAGGACCGCAAGACAATCTCCTCTACCCATCATAACCTATTCACTTAAATCCTCACTTTCGATTTACTATTGTTTTGAGAACTGTCAATGTGGTGATCTTAGTAGAGTCTCTGGGAAAGAAGAGTTGTTCATTTATTGGCGTGGTAAGTGTTTTTTCCTGTGTCAAATCACTCGCTATACACAGAGTGTTCTGGTGGTCCAACTTCACCAACGATATAAGTCAGGAATTTGAAATTGAGGGTTATGGTTTTTGCAATGTAAACTGGGTGCAATTGTGCTTTACGCCTAGTAATGTAGGTTTCGGGTTATATCTCATAGTCGGAGTACTGCTGGTGGTCAATACCACTTTGGTGTATTACTGGAGGACTGTAGGGAGAGTGCAATTGGGTCTTTCTGTAGGGGTTCCTTTTCTAGCATGTTTTATTTTTGTGCTCTGGAAGTGCAAGTTAAAGGTTCCACTTTGGTATCCATCGTCGAAGCAAAAGACACTAAGGATAGGTTCTGCTTATTGTCGATTTTTGGGGCTCATCCAATTACGAAAACTCCTATTCCACGATATCAAACGAACTGGGCCGAGGTCAGGAAACCCTCAGCCTTCAATTGAGATCAAGAAAGGGGAAAGTAACAAAAGAGGAAAAGAAGTCTGAGTAGTGGGCCAACACAAGATAGTCGGGTGTCGCATTCGCAAGTGGCGATCCAAGTAGAGTCATGGGACGTCACTCGCTACTGCTTCCCACTCGAGCTTTTGGAAATCGCAGTCTTGAGACCGCACTTGATGCGGGATGTGCCCGCACCTCAAGGCCGGACTGGCTCGCTTACGCACTAGTCTAAGAACGCGCAAACCATGACAATGTTTCCACCCTTTTCCTTTTGTTTCCTTTCTTTCCATTCTCGCTCATGTTCTTTCCTTCGCTTCACTTCTCGTCTCAATTCTTTCCTTCAATCAATCAATCACTATCAATTATGGCTTTCATCTTCTCTCAATACAAACTTTGTCTCTCCTCTTAAGCTATTCTTCTCCGCTGCGTAAACCCTCATAGTAAACCATTACCCCCGCATCGAACATTTTTCAACACGAGCTACGGAATAGTACCTCTGATATACACATTGTACGTCTTCGAGTGAGCCACAGCTAGTCAAGATTTTTTACTCTCCGTCTGAAGCTGTTCAAGTCCAACTTGCCCCCCACCATAACTAGAAGCAAGGCGATATGAAATAATTTAACTGTGCGATAAGTAGGAAAGGCTCCCTGCCTACACATGCGGCGAAAAGCATAGCCAAACGTGAGCCGTTTGGCCCATCTGAAAGGTAAAGAAACAACCCTAAGGGAGTAGTTAATTTGAGACACCGCATACTGTTCAAAAATTTGGGAATACACGGTAAATGCTTAAATTATGGATACAATTGGGAACCCGCTACACTTTGACAACCGTAAGAGCGGTGGAGGGTGGTAAATGACTTAGGCTGATGGTTAGTTTACACTAGAAATAGCTAAAGTTATCCTCAAATACTCCCAGGTCGGCATGCTCTAGGTAAGAAATTTCAAGAAGCTATAAGGATCACGGGAACTATTTCTCTCAAAAAGGGCACGGCTTTGGCATAAAACGGTTAGCAGACGAGTTTTTTTCACTTGACAGTAGTTCACTGCAAACCTGGATGGGCCGCCAGAAACAAGGTTTTCAAGGTTTCTCCGCCACTCCTGGGGTCTCACCACATACAAGAGTCAAATACCATGGATACGCATCGATTGAACTTCACTTCCGATGTTGTTTTCCTGCCATCACCTGGGAACGACAGGAGTGCTGGCTCACAGAAACTAGCACGGGCGAATAATGGGGGATATTGTGCCAATATTCAAATCAATTTGAAAAAAGAACGAGATAATTTAACCTCATACTGTATCGGAATCATCAAAACAAGAACCACCACTGAACTACTCCACAAGAGGCGATCCACAAACGTCATCAGATAACTCTGAATCTCGACAAACTATCCGCCGCGCGATCCCCTAGCCGGTGGTGATACCCCATGCTTGTTCTTCATATGAGCAACTAGATTGCCATACCTCTATATCCCATTCTCACCAACATTCTCGCATCCAGGAACTGGACAGTCAAAACGCTGAGCAAGGTGTATCACTTCATAGTGTCGGTTGAGGGCCTGTTTAGTGCTGAATGGGGTTCGCCGGGTACAGTCTGGGGCACGACAAGTGTAGGAGCCACGGGAGCAAAGGTGTGGACCACTTCTTTTGGTTAGTAGATGTTAAGGATAAACATAAATTTGCGCTAGGAGGGGACACCAACCTGTTTCCGGAACATCTGGATGAGCCACAAAAGACTTTATTGGTCGGGTTGTAAGCGAGGATTGCATTGGCAAATCCGTTGCATTGATTCTCACATGTCGCATGGCTAAGCGACTGGCCAAGAACAGAATAGAAACCATTATCGAGGGGATAGAGGGGAAGGGGTCCAAGCTCTGCAGGTAGGGGTTGTGCAATCCCGGCCGAATCGAAACATACCAGATCCCAATTATGCAGAACCCCAAAATCACTTATTTAAAGAGCGGGTCAGCCCAAAAAAAAAACTTACGCAGAATCCATTTTTTTGAAATGTGTAGTGCGGATGATGTGCCAAGAAATTAGCAAAGTTGAGCCAGAGGGGATGGGGGAACTTGCTAGTATTTAAAGAATTTCTCTCCCGAAGTGCTCCTGTGCGTGAGCATCATAGAAGTATCCCATGGCTTTGCACACCAATCATACGCGACGCAAATGAGCCTGCGACAGGGATCAACCGAGGGCTTCATACCACATAATTAGCATGATTACCGTATTAATATTGGTGGACATACAGTCGCACCCCGTTGTCCCGGATGGCCAAAATCAGGATCTGACCGTCCGGGACAATGAAGCATCCGGGACAGTGAAGTGAGTGATAAAAATCATGCTTGAAGAAACTGAAAAGCGAGTGATACATTACTGAGCTTCACCGTTTTACCAATCTCTTCCTGTCACCCATCTAAATCCAGACCCTAAGATAGCTAAACTTGTAGTATCTAAGCTTGTTAGCTAGGTAGAAAAAATAAAGAAGTGTCTTATGAAGTTTGTTTCCCACTCATCTGATTTTTGAGCAGCTATGGTGTGGATTGGGAGGAAATCCGGGACAGTGAATATATTTTGTATGTGAACAGGGGTCAGAAATATCTAAATTTGCATCCGGTCCGAAAACCCCCCAATATCCGGGACAGTGAAGGGTATTTCTATGTAGCTCGCGCAAATCTTGAAAAATTATCCGTGACAACGAATAATCCGGGAGAGTGAGGTCCGGGACAACGGGGTGCGACTGTAGTCCGGAACTGTGATTGCGCGGCTCCCGTTTCGTCTCCACAGCAAGCCTGCAGCTCTTTATGCATTGAGTTTTCTGTGCCAAGACCCTGCTTTAACGGATTAGGCCGTCTGCCAATGAACCCCCGGCTCGATTAGATCTCGATTGTTTTACCGTTTGACGCCCCACTTTGCTCCTGTCTGAGTGCTAGCGCTTGAGTGCACTAGGTTCTGCAGGCGAGCTCTCCGAATTTACAGTCCCTTGTGGTATGCAGCTACGGAGCAAGCGTGCCTGACCAATCCAGTGGGCTCTTTGCCGTTTTTTTATCCATTGGAGGGGGTTGCTATGGGACACTTTTGGCCATCGCTATGAGGCGCAAAATTGCTCGAGTATTCCGTCAGACTGCTCCACTCACTGCCTCCTCGCGGAGCGGAATGCCTTTTCCTCCTTTACCGTTCAGCACACACTTAATTCTCACTGATTCAATTGCTCTCAGTGGGGTATGAATCATGTATCATGTTATACCCGGGTACAGGGGGTAAGTCTTTCGAACATCCACGGTTACTCCTACAACCCCAGTGATTGAAATCTCACCTCCATGTGACATGTCATATCTTTCTAGTGGGCCAATCTGGGTTCTCGATTCTCATCTCATGATGGCTTCAAGTCTTCTTTACCATCACGATGGTGTAGAAATTTATCTTTTAAAGTCAAGTGATGAATGCTTTTATCTGATTTTAATAATTCTCCATCTAGGGGTATTCGTTTACGAATATTTCGCAACTGTTTATCACCTTTGGGTTCAGTTATGAGGTCAATTTTACGACTGTAATCCTGGCAGGCGTGTAGGACATGGGTAAGGGGGTGGCTGAAGCTTAGGCTGAGGTTGTGGCTCAGTAGTGGTAGCGTGGAGATATTGTGGCTTGGTTTTGGGAAGTGGCGCAACGGATGGCTGGGCTTGGTCAGCCGGAGGGGGGCGGGCCCATGTGCCTGTTATTTGGATAAGGAAGGGTTGTTAGAGTTGTTGAAGTGATGGATTTGGGATCGGTTGTGGGCGGTGTGACCCATTGCAAGTGGTACAACCCTTGACCGGTTTCTTGTTGTTTGGTTTAGGAGAGTGAGTTGGTTAAGATTTCTTTTTGGGCTAGTTGCCGGGGGTGTGCGGATGAATCCTGTTCTCATGGGTATTTTCTGGGGAACAGACGGCTGGCACTAAAGTCCAATAGGGAGAGGAGGCGGCTCACTTAGGCCTGAAGGGATTAGAGGTTTGGGTTTTTTTTGGGATTAGGTTTAGGAGTGTGGGTGAGCCTAGGGGTGAATGAGAACCCATGTCGGGGAGGTCTATCTAACGGAGCCGCTAGAATGGTAGAGGGCTGGATCCAAATATTGGTAAGGCTTGGGAGCTTAGCCGGTTTGTTCTTTTTATTATCAAAGGTGGTAGTAGGCAAACGTCTAAATTGGACATATAAAGCCTTCAATATTGTAGTTAGGTACAATTGAAAAGTTTAAAAGAGAGAGGGGAAAAAAAAAAAAAAGTGTGTCAAACGCCTCTGGTTTGTCTAGTCCCCCTTTCGTCCACTCAGAGAACGGGATTCCTTCTAGTCACTGACGGAGAGTTCGACATATTTTTTCACTGACCAAAAATAGCATAGATTGGATAAGTATCTTTAGAAAAAAATCCAAGGAATACAAACATGGTAATTTCATCTAGTGAGCCAAAGTTCGACATACTAAGGGCACATTTACCGATTTACCTATAGACGGCCGTCTGGCAGCAAGCGACGGCGCCGACTGTCCAGGGGGCTTGATGATAGGAGGGGTACAGGCAAGCGCTTAGTATTTACCTATCGTAATAGGTCGTCTATTATCTTGAATGATTTGCCTACGCACCTCCATAGCAACATCATCCGCAGACCGTCTAGCTTCAAGCATTTAGGATGGTACAAAATTAGGTCAATAATTTTGCATCATTTATTAGGTTTTTATGACAGTTGACACGGCACCGTCTAGTTTTGCCATCCAAATATTAAAACTAGATGGTTAAGTAAATTGGCCCTAAATTAGGTGATGAGTACAGATAGTGGTTCGTTGCCCAGAACACACCAAATATGCCACATTTCAAGATGCCCCAGTAGTAGAGTACCTAATAGCACCACTATTTCTGAAATTTTAAAAAATCAGGTACTATCTTGAATTCAATATACTGAGATGGTAGGCTTCTTCTAGATAGTTTCAAGCCTAGTTGACACTTCCTGAAGTAGTGGTAGTCGGTGACATGGGTTTGATGTACTTAGTGATTCAATATGTAATCGGACTACTTTGCACAGTGTGGTGCCAAAACGATCTCAACACCTTTTGATTTGAATAGTATCCAGTGGGTGTCTTGGCATTAATTTCCTACCACAAGGCAGAACATACCGCATAGCTCCTCCTCAAGGTTCACAAAAAATATGTAATTTTTTTGGATAGCCCTCTTAACACAACCTATAATGTTGGTAAAATTAGAGGCTCTCATTAGGTGAAATGGCTTTGTTCTAGGGTGCTGAAAAGTGGCACTTTGGGTGTGTTTTGGCGTTTGTCCCCGAACTTTTCTAACGGCACTGTAGGGAAATTCGGCACTATCAACACTGCAGGTGATAATAAGCAACCATCAAGGCTAGAGTAAGTCATAAGACGTCACTCGCTCCTGCTGAGGTTTTGGATAGTAAGCTTGCGTAGCGTACCCTGCGATATTGTAGACTCGAGGCCTCGGGTGTAAGGCAGTGAAGAGGAGCCCTGCCCTTGATCAGGTCTATAGGAAAACAGGGACACATATACGTCGCGAACCCAGGTCACCGGTGAAAATCTTTATAAATCTTAGGATCGAATGAGAGCCCTGGTAATGGAGATAAAGCAGGAAACCAAACGCCATCCTAACAATTCCTTCCTTTGATCGCACCCTTGCGTAAGTCTACTGTCGGAGGCTTTAGGGAAATACCGCTGCTTGTCACTTGAGATCGTTGCCACCAATATATCCCTTGGTGAGAGCGGAATGTGAGACTTAGAGGCAGTGAGTGGGGGAAAACAAAGAACGCGAGTTGTAGCGAGCTTCGAGTCCTCCAACTCCCAGGGGTTCGAAGGTCTTATATGTACCGCCGGAATGGCTCCCGGGTCCGTGGGTAGCGAGCTATGGCCCCCGAGCAACTAGGCGACTGGCTAACCCATTTTTCCACCACCCCAGAACGATACTCCATGCGCTTAGCCCAATCGTCCATGAGTTGTTCCAACCCGGAATCTAATCATACCTTGATACTAGTCATATAAGCAGTGAACTATACGCGACCTGCAGGCTCGCCGTACTAATAATGCTCTTCATTGTTGTCAAAATTTTGGTTTTTCTTGGTGACCCCACCTCTACTAAGCTTGAGTTAGGCTTAAGATTTTATGAGAAGAATATACCTGTTGCGAGGCTTGATCCCGGGGCAATGCGCCATGGGCCAAATTTGAACGAGCCTAAGGGAGACCAGATAGAATGCAACAGCCTGCAAAAATACGAATGGGAGAATACTGGTCCGCTTTTGCCAATCGAAATACACTAACCCCCAGATTCTCCTCTATGAATGTACAACAATAGGGGGGAGAGTTGAAAATCCCTTTAAAACTAATCTATAATAAGCACAGAAAAATAGCGATTCGAGCACACTGTATCACTCAATCGAGTGACAGTTGTTGAACCTTGTTCAATCGTAAAGAGAATGCAAGTGTTGTATATCATTGGTTTTCCACCGAAGCTTAGTCATGGGTCTGACCTGGCTATGACTAGTTACCAAGCTCGCTTGTCTTCTTTGCACTCTATTTTGTTTTGTTTCTCTTCTCTTCTTTCTTCTCAACAAGCTCTTTCCGCATAGTGAGCTGAGCCAACGAAGCTGTTCTCAACATAACTCTCATTTGACCATGAACTTCTCTCTTGTTCTCACGTTCCGTAAAGTTCTTCCGCACTGTCAGTACCCATCAAGCGGCTTGTAATCACTTCAGTCTGCCTATCGCTTAAAGTGCTCGGACGGATAATTTTTAACAGCAAGGAATGGTCAAGGGGGATTTCTTAAAAGGACAACGGTATACCTAAACATAGAAAATCGGAAACTATAGCTGAAATTACCAATCAGAAGATGAGAAGAAGTCATGAGTTCACGAACAAGCTACTCTCCATCATCCTCAACTCAGTCTGCTATCACATCACCTATTTCATAGCTGCGCTAAAGCTAAAATGGTGGGAGCAGAGCAGCTATTTCTTTTAATAGTGGAAGTGTAAATCGTGAAAAAGGATAACTAGCGTTGCTTTACGCCATGCTCAGGCAGGCTTCCAGAACGACTTGAGCCTTGTATGGCGGTGCTATACTATACTACGAGTAAATGATGACTACCCTCGTCTAAGGAGCTTAGTTATTCCTCAATTCCGGGCAGTTTCGTCCAACTCCATTGCAGGCCGTTCTCTAGATATCTTTCGGTACCGCCTGGCCCAAAATAAAATCACCGAATTCTTTAGTCGCAAGAAAATGGTTACGAGGGCTCGGCTTCTGTTTAAAATGGCTGTGAGCTCGAGTTCTGTTGTTTAAGAGATGTGACAGAAAGGGCGCACGTGCTGCCAGAAACAACGACTTCTAAGTTTTCTCTGCTACCATTCTAGTTTCACCCTACACGCAAGTCAAATAACATGGGCGTACATTGGCCCAAAGTTTGGTTCAGTGGTTTGGGTTCTACTTTGTTTTTAGGCACAATGGGAACACCAGCTGAGAGAAACCAGTGCCGCCAAATACGTTGTACAAAAAATACTCAAATCAATTCATTGACGGGTTGGGACAACCCGCTGCCAATAGGGCAAAGGGCGCGCGGGAATGCCGGAAGGAAGGAAGAGCATTCTGGAGCTCAACGGGAAAAGGTATAGCCGACCACATGTCAAGCTTGAGGTCATAGTTCCACCACAGTAGGTCCGTGAACTACCTACGACAGGCAACAGCTCCATATTCCACCAAACACGAACTCTTCCCCCAAACACGAGATCTTCCCATGCGCGAGATCCTCAAACCTCCCTTCAGCTCACGTTCTTTGTTGCCCACCCGCCAACCCCTCATGACAGAAAGGGCCCACATTGTCAGCCGGGATGCATCGGTGCCAACGATCTCGAGCGACAAGGGCAGCGATCGGCTCACCCCCAAAGCCTCCGGCAGTGGAAACAGCCTACTAGGGCAAGATGGACTGGAGATAGCGTATCTCTTTTCCAGCTCAGCTTATCTATTCAATGTTTATTAGTTTTCTATTCTCCTCTTCTTTGTTCTCATGGGTAGATAATTTGTAGGGTACATGTTCTATCCTTTGGAAAATTGGAAAAACAATTAAAACGAAGAAAAAACTCACAAACACAAAATGCGTACACAGCTTAACCTCATACACCGGAATCATCAACCAACAAGCAACCAGCGGAGAACTGTATTACAGGGATAATCTTCAAACAAGGGTCGTCCGATACTTCTACGGATCGACTAACTACTCCGCACGTAATCTACCAGACGGAGATACCCCATGCTTATTTCCCATATGGGCAACGATTGTCATATCTCTTGATCCCATTTTTGCAAAACATTATGGTACCAGGGAACTGGACAGGTGGTTTCTTGTGTAATAACCCCCCATTATCTCACAATCTATTCAGAAAAGATCAAAGTAGTTCTAAATCTTGAGACAATCTCCTGCTCACTACAGGCGGCTCTGATTCCCCACCAGGTCCTAACGCAAAATAAGGGAGAGACGTCCAGAACGTTTGGTGCAATTCCCCCGTAACAAAAGAGATGTGCAGTAAAGATTCCCAGTCCTTAGAGCTTTCTGTTAGATATTGTGCGCTGGAGGGTGGTAAATTGGTCACGGGGCTGTCTTGGTTGTCATTAGTACCGGATATCTTGCGTATTTCCAAGCTCTCCTCATCTTTCTCTTTCTTTACACATTTTCTTTACACACGTCAGTCCCCCCCCTCGGCAAACCCAACCCATCAAACTAGCCCTACCGAGACCCCCGCCTCACCTTTCATTTTTATCTTGTCTTAATCTGTGATAAAACAACTCCTAGTACCTCGCCTACCGAACTAGGGTTTGTGTAAACACTTCATTCCGCCCTCCTGTCATCGACCCTCACTCGCAGAATCCTACTTCTAGCACCTCCTATCGATAACACTATTATGCTTAAGGTTTCTGTCATTATCTCTACAGCCCCCACGCATTCTATTACATTTCCTAAACCTCATGCTTGACCAACTTTCGCACCCTTTGTATTTTCACCGCTTGCCTTAATAGCTATCGGTGCATAGCGACTAGAAGAGAATCCCCCTGCCACAGGGAAAATCACAAGTCTGATTTTTAATAATCAAATAACCTAACTCCTACTCTCTGCTTCTCTATTCAACTTATCCATAAGAATCACACCAAAAAAAATTAGGTTCCAGTACATTGAAGCACTCAATCGAGTGACTGTCTGTGAATTATGTTCAGCAGCGAAGGTTAGATATCTTGGGTTGCACGCTAAAGAGCAGTTACTTAGTCATAAAGCTCCTAGAACCCTCCGTACTCAATTAGCGATGAAGCAAATGCTCATTTTCACCCGCTGCTTATCTAGTCTCGCTCGCAGCGTATCATTTCTAGCTGTAAATAGGAATATGGAACTGAACGGTGTGTCGGAATTTCTCGAAAAAGAAAAGCCGGGCTCAAGCATAGACGACAAAAGGAAAGTTTATCTAAAATTACGAAGCCGAATATGAGAGGAAGTCAACGAGCTACCATCAGCCATTAAAACTTAGTTAACTATCACTTTAGCTAATCCCGCATGAACGTGCTAAAAGAGAGAATTATCGAAGAAGGGTTTCGTTAGGCCGGCATATCCGGAATTAGAGCACAAAGAAAATGTATGAAGTGGGCACCCTGATCTGTGTCTCACTTTTTGTCTTTGTAGACTCGGATGTATTATTCACCCTTTCGCGATGCCATATAAAATTTAGATAGTTGCCACTTTTGTTCCAGGCTGTCAAGGGTTGCTCACTTCCGTGGGCCTTTTATTCAATTCCCTCTATGGAGGGCTACTCCTTGCATATACTGTAGCTTGGCTAGGCCTAGAATGAAACTCCCGAGTTCGTTACAGAAGAAAAGACCGACAGTAATGAGGGCCCAGCTCTGTGTAAAATGGGAATCAGTTCAAGTTACTTGGCGTAGGACTTCATGACAATAAATATGTGCATGTTCCCAGAAAACAATACTTTTCAATGTTTCCCCACGTGTATTCCGCTTTCATATACACAACAGTTAAATACCGTTAGGCATCATGAGTTAGGCTCCACTTCTAGGTTTAATTTCTTTTTATTCATCAGGTATGATAGAGTACTTGTTCTTGGAAGCAAAGGCGGATGAAAGAACATAAAACATCGGCATATCAAATTCATAATATCGATTTAAAGACAGAATTCTTAAACACAAGAGGCGTGCACAATTTAGTCCCATTCCACGTCAAGCCCATCAAAATGTAAAAACTTTAGTAGTGAGATTCCCGGCCGAAAATTATCCGATTTCCCTCAAGATCAACCAAGTACCCCACTCAAAATCTACCAGCTGGTATTCCCCATGCGTGCTCCTCACGTGAGCGACTAGATTGTCATATCTCTTGATTCCCTTTTCGCCAATATTATCACATCCGGGTACAGGGCAGTTGATTCGCTTGCCAAGGTGTATCAGCTCATAATGTCGGTTGAGCGCCTGTTTCGTTCTGAACGGGGTTGGCTGGGTACAATCAGGCGCGTTACAGGTGTAGGAGCGACGAGAACAAGTGTGTGGACCGCTTCCCCAGGTTAGACAAAGTCAAAGATAAAAATCCAGTGGAAGGGGGTGCTAACCTGTTTCCAGAACATCTAGATGATCCGCAAAAGACTTTGTCATTGGGGTGGGTTAGGGTAGCTGCGATATTGATAGGATTGTTAGCGGGGGTATCAATATCAGCTCCGGTGGCTTGATCCTGAGGGGTGGCGGTGCTGAGGGCTGGGCCAAGAACGGAGTAAGAACCGTCATCAAGCGGATAAAGAGGAAGTGGCCCAAGCTCTGCAGGAAGTGGGTGTGCAAACCCGGCAGCATTGGTACCAATGAGCTCGAGTGCAGGTCTTTAATTACATGTGGAGATGGGATACATCTGTTAGCGGGTGAAAAAAAAAAAACTTACCGAGAATCCATCCTTTAAAATGTAAAGTGCAGATAGCTTGCCAAGAACTCTGCAAAATTTTAGAGGAAGGCGATGGGGGAACTGGCTAGTATTTGATATTTTCTGCATAGAGAATTGCACTTTCACAAAATACGTGCGACAGCCTGAGCGCTTATATCCAACCAATTATTCACCGTAAAAACGAGCCTGTGGCAGGGATCCTCCCAGGGCTTTGTTCTACATACCATTGACGCAATCGTTGATATGACTGGATACCGTGCGGGATCGTAATTGAGTGGCCATCCCTGCAAGATAGAGCCTACAGCTCTGCTGGATTACCGTACTCGGGTATGAGTACACTCGTGTAAAATAAGTCTTGGCACCCCCCAACTGAGCGACGGGACAAGAATGCCACCTTGTATGTCCCCCCTCACCCTGAATTAATGATGAAGGGAGATTATAAGGTTCTGTTTCTTGCGATAGCGTTTCTGCTGTGTACTGTAGAAGCCATCAGTGGTTGTTGAGGTAAAGCGATTTGAACGATAATATTTGACCAGGGTGCCAGGACTTTTTTTACATGAGTGCACATGTCCCCGAGTAGGAATTTCGGTTGCTTGAAATGTTCTTCATGAAAAATGCAGCACCTGCATGAAACTGCATAACGGTCACAATATGCTGAGAATGATAACAGTGCCAAGCTGCAAAAATTAAGCCTGCAGCAGAGGACCTCACCCTGGTCGCAATTTTCCTCCAATTTTGGTATTGCACTGCTAGGTTAGCGATGGGGGTATCCCCTCTCAGTGATTAGCACTCTTTCGAAAAGACCACTTGCGACCCAGCCTATTTTATTTTCTAGCATTCCAAGGTTAATACATCACTAACTCCGGGAGGATTGCTCAACCTGTGTGAAAAAGTAAAGCTAATGCGGTCGCAAATTGGATCACCCTTCTTGGTGCTGTGCAATAGAGGCAATCAGGTGTTTACTAGGTATTCTGCTCATGGCACCCGAATTTTCTGCCTCTGTCTAGTTCAAATGAAGAAGCACGGCACGGGGAGCAAGCCTTGGCGGAAAGCATGGGGTGAGGGAATAATATACTTAAGAGTGGCGGGCCTAGCAGAGCTGGAAGAGCTATTGAAGAAAATCGTCCAAAGCTTAAAATCGTGTCATTGGCATCACACTACAGCCGGTTATTCAGAAAATTCATCTCCCTTCATTTTTATCACATTGGTTTGGTCAGACCGTAGGTAGGAATTAGATTGGAGGCTAAAAGGCAAAACTAAAAAATTTATGAGATTTGTCACGACTCAAACGGTCGCCGTTTTAGATGGGAAGTATGAATTTCGGAAAAACCTTTAAGTTTTTAACTTAAACATCTCAAATCATGGCTCAGGTACATATCATGCTCTATGGTAGTGAACAGCTCAAACTAAGATGTGTCAAACACGGCCTGAATGCTTGCAGCCCCTGTTTAACTACCTCTTTAGTACCCAGCATAATTCGCTTCCATTCTCGGCTTGAAATTAACTCTTTAATGACACTGTCTCCGGTCTCGTCTACTGCGTAGACAAAAGATAAAAAAATGTGTCAATCCGCTACAAGCTAAAATTCAATGACTTCGCTGACTACCCCCCTTCAATACCCACTGACCGCGTCAGCCCCACCTGGAATGCCCTCCCCCTCCCCTTGTCTGGACACAGAGCACATTTTGCCATCACCTCTGCAGCCCTCATGGTCCTCGCTACATTCTCCGACACTCATATTTGCCCCCTCTATGCGCCTTCTATCATCAGGAGTTCCCCATACCCCCGCCGCCCTAAGTGTTAAGTGAGCCCAAGGATGCCATTTGTAGCCCAGTAGCTTACACCACCACAATCTAGCAACTACCGGTGGAGCAGCGGTTCATCCTGGGCTACTTGGGCTATTGTGGAGGGAAATCCAGCAAGCCTCGCAATTGGGTCGGTTTGGGTCGGTTTGGGTAACCCTAACCCCTCTTTGGGCTCGAAAATTTGGTGGTTTTACTACTGCCCCTCCGCCAACCGGGATGATAAAATACCAGTTTACAGAAACAAAGGTAAGTGAAAGAGCACAAGCAGAAAATATAGGTATATGAAATCAATTCAGGGTAACAACTTAAGCACAAAAACTCAGGAAGACATGATGCGTGCGCAATTTGGCCCCCTTCCACATCAAACCCATCAATTCGCAAAAACTAGCTAGGGGCTATTCTAAAGAATATCAACCGAATATTATCCGATGACTCTCTGAATCAACCAAGTACTCCCCGCATTGTTCACCAGCTCGTAATTCCCATGAGTGTTTCTCACATGAGCGACTAGATTGTCATATCTCTTGATCCCTTTTTCGCCAACATTTTCACATCCGGGAACTAGGCAGTCAATCCGCTCACCCAGGTGTATCACCTCATAGTGGCGGTTGAGCGCCTGTTTCGTTCTGAATGGGGTTTGCCGGGCACAACCAGGCGCGTTACAGGTGTAAGAATGACGAGAGCAAGTACCGTAAAAACTCAAATAAACGAGAGGTGTGCCATGTCGTTGGGGTTGCCTTCTCTGGTAAGGTCTGGTGCTTTTTTGTTTTTTTATGTCTCTCAGAGGGGCTGAGCAGCTCTTTTTTTGCTGTGTTTTTGGCCCCTCTTCTAGAGTAAGGAATTCCCAACTACATAGCACACCTCTCGTTTATTTGAGTTTTTACGGTATGTAAACCCCTTCTCTAGGTTAGCCGATGTAGAGAATAAGCGTACGGGTACAGTGGAAGAGGATGCCCACCTGTTTCCGGAACATCTGGATGATCCACAAAAGGCTTTGTCCCTTGGAGGCATAAGGGTGGCCGAGATATCAATAGGGCTGTAAGCGAGAGCATCATTGGTAGAGCCGCTGACTTGATTCTCAGGCGTCACGTGCCAGAGCGGTGGGCCAAGAACGGAGTGGTAGCCGTCGTCATGAAGATAAAGAGGAAGTGGTCCAAGCTCTGCAGGAAGGGGATGCTTGGTGCCAGTCGCATCCGTCGAAACTAGCTGAAAAAAAAAGGTAGGGTGGGTCCCGCCTTCTGTTACGGACACCTCATCATTAATTAGGGAGAAGAAAAAAAAAACTCACGGAGAGTCCATTTTTTGAAATACAAAGTGCAGATAATATGCCAAGAAACCAGACAAAATTGTGGAAGACGGGGACGGGGGAACGCGCCTGTATTTGAAATTTTCTGAGTGGATAATTGCACTTTCCCAAGAATATCTGCAACAACCAAATGCATATGCAGCACCAATTTCCAACCAATTATTGACAATGAAAACAAGCCTGTGGCAGACACCCGCCACGAGTCTTACGCTATTCGTAATTTTCTGACGTTTGTAAACATGACCGCTATTGCATATGGGCGAAATCATGAGGCTCTGTACACCACACATCTACTAGAACTACTAATATTACAAGGCCCAGGCAATAAAAAGTGGTACGGTGCATAAGTAATGTCTCAGCAGGGTTGGTACACTTGAAAGGCAGGCCTTCAGAAAAACAGTATCTCCTCTCATCTTATGCAATTGATAAAGGAAAATCTCTATGAGTGACAGAGATAACCTCCCCTCCAGCACATTTTTCATCAAATCAATCACTTATAGGTGCTTGCTCAGCATGGTGCTTGAACCTTTAAACTGGCATCCTGTTTATTGCTGTCCTTATTTTAGCTAGGCAGAAGCGGCTGGGCGAATTCAAGGATACTAAAAGTGGAGACTTGACCGTTGAAGAATTTAGAAATATATGGTTGGAGCAAGCGCATGACCCACCCAGTTACGGGCCGAAAGCCTTGAAGAGACGCAAGAGGGTCAGGGGTGTTAATGACGGTGGAGAAGTCATTGAGGATCCCCAGGATATCACTATTGTCGCTGCTCCCGCAGATCCAAGTGGCTTAGAGCCCACTGGCCTCTTTCAAGAGACAAATATTCTTGATATCTACAATAGAAATTACTCTTCTGTCATACTCTCTTCCATATTTTTTTGTCTGTGGTGGTAATGGCTAAAGATACTTAACCTTTAGGGTTGAAGACTGTAACTTATGGAAAAGGATGTAGTTTAAGAGGTGCTTCACCATCACAACATATTTTTTGTGAGAGAGCAGTTCGTTGCAGCGTTCCAGAATTATGTCCAAAACCGACCCAACCCACCCCGGCGCTGTACCACTTTTTATTGCCTGTCCCTTGTACTAGGGTAGAGCATGAATTCATGGTACACCGTAGGGGTGGTCATTCTTCGTTGTAAAGGGCAACTTTGGTACACTAGGCAAAGTGTGTGTTTGAGTGCACTCAAGGAATTTTACACTAATTTAACACACTTATTCCAGCACCAAAATTGGAATTAAAAATAGGAAAACTTCATAGGATGTTCAGAAAAGATGTAGACTATTTTGATTCTATTAAAACTCCAAATGATATAAAATCTCTGTGAAGCAGTAGCAATAAAACTTCACTCAGAATTGTGCCAAGACCTTTGCTTTTGGTGGGAAGCTCTGTCTTGGCAGAATTTCAAAGTTCAACTGCATACTACTCATGAGAAGTTGGGAATAGAGTAGATATTTTGAGATAGAAATGGTGTCCTCACCATTGTTAGTGGTTCTATGAAAAGTTTAGATTTTTGTGAATTTTCTCTCATGTAATATCTTGGATTCAAGACCTCTATTTTGGACAAAATTATGGTACAGCTGTGGAAGCGCTGTACCACTGCTCGCTCACACCTGATCCCTGCTCTGTACCGTGAATTCATGCTATACCCTAGTACTAGATAGCATACAAGTCTAGGACAGGGATTGAATAGCCATCTTCCTTTCTCTGCATGAAGCCAGCAGCTTTCTTAGACTATTTGGACACCGGCACTCGTACTCGAGGGCTCGAGTACAGTGGGGGTTCCACTTGCTTACCACCTTATTCATCACTGAAAAATACGGCACTAGCCTAAAGCTAAATAATAGTACCAAACGTGGGATTCCAGGAACGATAGTCATGCCAAGACTCTGCAACAAAATTTAAGCCTGCAGCTGAGGACCATGCCTTAGATCCCGTAATTATTTCTTAATCTCAGCATCTTACTAGTGGTACAAGTTCTGTAGTAGATTAGTGGGTGGGGTGTCAATAGCTCGCTAGAGGTTCACACTCATCCAAAGGACTTCTTGTGGCCTTGACCTATTTCATTCCCTTTTGTTTGTACATCGGCCAAGAGATCTCTTTTGGTGAGGTCGCGCACTGTCATTCAACCTCGAAAGCTAGAAAATGTGGCCATGATGTAGATCTCCCTACCAGATATGGTGACCAATTTTCCCACCGTCTCACACGGTCAGGAGATAAGTTCTCTTCTATATTCTAGCAAATTTGTGCACAGCGAAACTCATGTTTCATATGGTTAGATCAGGCGGACTAATTAGTGTTGTCTCTCTTAAATTCTCACAAGCTCCCACAGCCCAAGAATAAGAACTGTATAATAATTTTCAAGAACTCGGTTCTCAAAGAGGTGACTTTTTGAGCTTTATGACAACCTATTCTAGCCTGTGGAGTCCATGACAGAACAAATTGTTATGTCTCTCAGGTACTGCGGTTTACCTTCTACCCCACAATAAATATACTTCTTCTTTTCCATGTTACCGCTTTGATTGCCAATGAGTATGTGTTTAATCAACCGAGTAATCTGGAAAAGCTAGATCATAACTAGAGGGTTCGGAGTATTCCTACCTCAATATACCAGATGGTTAAATACTACGCGGGATAGCCTGTTGAACTTTACTTCCAGTTTTACCTGCCCCTAATCGCCCAGGCATAAGAGAATACCAGCTCAAAAGAACAAAGCCACATGAATGAAGAAGAAACATTGGGATATCAAATCAATTCATAATAACAATTACAAACAAAATTCATGAACCCAAGATGCGTGCCTAATTTAGCCTCGTTCCACACTAAATCCATCAACACGCGAAAACTAGTACAGAAACAATTTCCAAAGGTACGAGTCTCAACTGAGTGCTATCCAACAAGTCTCTAGTACAGATCAACTACCTAATCTGCGTGTGATCCACCAGCTGGTGATACTCCATGCGTATTTCTCATATGAGCGACTAGATTATCATATCTCTTGATCCCTTTTTCGCCAACATTTTCACATCCGGGAACTAGACAGTCAAACCGCTCGCCAAGATGTATCGCCTCATAGTGTCGGTTGAGCGCCTGCTTCGTTCTGAACGGGGATGCCCGGGTGCAACCAGGTGCGCGACAAGTGTAGCAGCGACGGGAGCAGGTGTGTGGACCACTTCTCTGGGTTACCTGACATGAAGGAGAATCATATTGTAGATGGGGTACGAACCTGTTTCCAGAACATTTTGATTCACAAAAGACTTTGTCCCTAAGAGGCGCTAGGGCAGCCGAGATATTGATAAGGTTGTAAGCGGGGGTATCATTGGTAGATCCATTGGCTTGGTTCACACATGTCGCATTGCAGAGCAATGGGCCAAGAACGGAATAGAAACCCTCGTCATCGAGAGATAAAGGAAGGGGTCCAAGCCCTCCTGGAAGCGGTAGTGCAACCCCGGCTGCATCGTGAGACACAAGGGACCAAGGGTGTTTTTGTCGCCTTATGAGGGAGGGGGAGAAAAACGGTCAGCTCAAAAAAAAAAAAACTTACGCAGAATCCATTCCCCAAATTCACTATGCGGATTATGTGCCAAGAAATCAGCAAAGTTGAGGAAGAGGGTACGGGGGAACTTGCCTGTATTTAAAGAATTTCCCTGTCCTAAAGCACAACCACAGGGTGGAAGGTCTTGGCACCCCCCCATTTCGAACCGAGAGTATCTTACTTTATAAGCATTTTTCAAGCCCTCCTAATGCAAATAAAAACATACTTGCAATTAAATTAAAGTGGGAAGTCCATGAAAATTTACCTTCTCAGAATTTTTTGGTATTAAAAAAATGCTGTCAAGAATGGTTGCAATGTGTTTGGTAGTTGGGCTAGTGGTACTTGGAATTTTGTATGAGAGCTCCATATGAAAGGTACATCTATATGAGATCAGCTGTGGGATATTTACAATAACTCTTGACCAATGTAACCTAGGAGCCCAAAAAAGTCATACAATCAAATTTCATGGAAATTTCCTGTTATCCATAATAATTACCTTGCTTGTTTACTCCATATGCATTGAGTTCATGAAGTGCAATACGTTTAGTGCGAAATGGGGGGGGTGCCAAGACATTCCATTCGGTGGTTGTATCATACTCCTATGCATGAGCGTTATGCAGGTATGCGGTGCCTTTGCAAAACCAATCATACACTACAGTACAAAGATGAGCGTGTGGGAGGGGTCCGCAGCAAGCAGGGTTCTGAATATTCAGGTGTGTGAGCGGGGAGTGATGGTGGGCAGGAGGAGGGGGACAACATTTGTAGCCTGCAGATCTTGGCAGGGGTGTAAAGATCGCCGAATCAGCAGAGGTGCTGGTATCCCTTGGGGGGTCTGAAACAGTAAAATTCGTTGCCAGGCACACTCAGAATTGTGATTTGTTGCAAATTAACGGTTGCTATGATGCTGAGTCACTTGGAGGTTAAAAATCCGATGTATATTACCCAAAATAGCTCTATCTTGACTGATTTGAACGTCCGAGGGACTCAGCATCATGGCAACCGTTAATTTGCAACGAATCACAATTCTGAATGTGCCTGGCAACGAATTTTACTGTTTCAGACCCCCCAAGGGATACTCGAGCACTCGAGAACCAATCGAAAGGGTGCTAGCCGAGTCCCTGCCAATTTCATAGCATGAACCTGCTGTGTCGAGAGTTCGCATAGCTTTTTTCCCCCAGGAAAATCGAGCACGATTCCCTCCCCTTGTAGTTACATACACTTAATTTTACCCGGTACAACTCAAGATTGTCTCATTTATCCTCACCCCATCGTACTGCAGGCTTAATGTCTCAAACTTGGTTTTACCGGCAAAGATTGGTTGGAGAGACAGTCTGCATATGTCTGGGTCCAGGGCAGTATACCCCTGCTTTTCGTGAACAATCCTTGCCCAGGCCATTTCAAAATATCAGGTAGTAAGAAAGCTAAGCTTTTAGGAATTTTTGAAAAGAAGGCGTACTTGGCCTATAAAAGATTCTAATAATTCTCGATTTCAAACTGTCCTAAGCCACGCTGGCTTAGAATAAACGGTTTTTTTGTACCTTTGTTTATTTTTTACATTTTTTACATTTTTTTCACTATATCAGGACTCTATATGTCTAGCGGAGGGGTGGTTGCCCCCCAGGGTAGTTTCAGATGCAGGTGGGTCCCTAAACAGTTCTGGGAATTTTGTTCCCCCCCTGACAGCCCTTTTAAGCCTTCTACTTACGAGATGACACTCGTGGGATCATTCCTCTCTAACTTCATGGTGACTTGATCTGAGATCTTAGACTACCGGCGTCCCAGGACTGTTTACACATCCAGCAGCCAAACTGGGGCTCAGTCTCTGATTTCTTTCAATTAGTGGTAATTGATTCGGCCGGCACTGCGCAGCCACTCCCTATCGAACTTGGGCCGCTTCCCCTCCATCGACATGACGATGGTTCCTACTCCGTTCTTGGCCCATTGCTCAGCCACGAAACTACTCTTGATCAAGCCAATACCAATAATACCATTGCTCACAGCTCTATCGATACCTCTGCCGCCCTAAAGTCTCCTAGAAGCAAAGCCTTTTGTAGATCATCCAAATGCTCTGGAAGCAGGTTTGTACACCCTTCCACCGTACGCTTGTCGCCCACATTGACTAACCCGGAGAAGCGGTCCACACATTTGCTACCGTAACTCCTATACTTGTAGCGCAGCTGACTGTACGTGGTCAACCCCATTCAGAACAAAGCAGGCACTCAATCGACACTATGAGGCGATACACCTTGCTGAGCGAATTGACTGTCCAGTTCCTGGATGCGAAAATGTTGGCGAAAAGGGGATCAAGAGATTTGATAACCTAGTTGCTCATATTAGGAATAGGCACGGTGTATTACCAGCTGGCAGATTGCGCGGGGATTACTTAGCTGATCCGTAGGATTTGTCATTTGGCTCTACTATAGTTTTTATTTTGTACAGTACGTTTGTTCCTGGCCGCTGGTATTCGGGCTATACCCAAAAAAATAAAAGGAAAACATCACTGGAAGCAAAATTTTAACTAATGTAGAGTACGCCTATGGTATTAGAATCTCATGCACTGTGAAACAGGAATAGTAGCGTGGAAGCGCAGAAAAGCTTTTCTAGCAGTATGGGCATGTTTGCCATCACATATTCTCTTTGTTCAAACTTCTTCAATAGCAAACGGCAGCTGATGCCCGCTACCAATCTGGCCTCGCTTGCCCCGTATCATATCTAACAATAAACAAGCGTGTAGATCACTGAATAGTATGTAGGAACCGCTTGAAGGGAAAAATGTACATCCAAGGGTAGATAGCGAGAAGACTATGTCTAAAACCACGGGCTAGAGTATGAGAGGAATTCATGGGTCCATAAACGAACGACTCTTCCCTATCACCCCAGTCAACAATCACATTACTTATTCCTGCATGACTACGTTCAAGTGATAATAATCGGGTTTTATTTAGCTCCCTCTGTGGCCGGCTACTCTCCAAATAATTTTCAGCTTAGCTGAATCTAAAATGGAACCCCGAATTCGTTACGGACGAAAGGTTAATTAGCAAAGTGTGCCAGGCTCTGTGTAAAATGGGAACCGGTTCGAGTTATTTATCGTAGTACTTCATGACAATAAATATGCCCATGTCCATAGAAAAAAAATACTTTTCAGTGTTTCCCCATGTGTATCCTGCTTTCATATACACGACATTCAAATACTGTGAGGTATCATGAGTTAGGCTTCACTTCGAGGTTTAGCTTCTTTTGTCCATCAGGTATGATAGAGTACTTGTTCATGGAAGCAAAGGCAGATGAAAAAACATAAAACATTGGCATATCACATCAATTCATTATATCAATTTAAAGACAGAATTCATAAAAACAAGAGTCGTTAACAATTTAGTCCCATTTCACGTCAAACCCACCAAAACGTAAGAACTTCAATAGTGAGATTCCCAACCGAAAATTATCCGACGGCCCTCCGGATCAACCAAGTACTCCCCTCAAAATCTACCATTTGGTATTCCCCATGCGTGTTCCTCACGTGAGCGACGAGATTGTCATATCTCTTGATTCCCTTTTCGCCAATATTCTCACATCCAGGTACGGGGCAATCGATTCGCTTGCCAAGGTGTATTAGCTCATAGTGTCGGTTGAGCACTTGTTTCGTTTTGAACGGGGTTGGCCGGGTACAATCAGGCGCGTTACAGGTGTAGGAGCGACGAGAACAAGTGTGTGGACCGCTTCCCCAGGTTAGACAGTGTCAAAGATAAAAATCCAGTGGAAGGGTGCTAACCTGTTTCCAGAACATCTAGATGACCTGCAAAAGATTTTGTCATTGGGGTGCGTTAGGATGGCTGAGATATTGATAGGGTTATTAGCGAGGGTATCAATGCTAGATCCGTTGGTTTGATCCTGAGGGGTGGCAAGGCTGAGAGCTGGGCCAAGAATGGAGTAGGAACCATCATCAAGCGAATAAAGAGGAAGTGGCCCAAGCTCTGCAGGAAGGGGGCGTGCAACCCCGGCTGCATCGGTGCAAATAAGCTCGAACTCAGGTCTTTGCGGAGGACCACTCAGTTATCTTAGCGGGTGAAAAAAAAATACTTACGGAGAATCCATCCTTTGAAATGGAAAGTGCAGATAAATTGCCAAGGACTCTGCAAAATTTTGGAAGATCGGAATGGGGGAACTGGCTAGTATTTGAAATTTTCTGCGCAGACAATTGCACTTTCACAGAATACTTGCGGCAGCCTGAGTGCTTATTTCCAACCAATTATTCGCCGTAAAAACGAGCCTGTGGCAGGGATCCTCTCAGAACTTTGTCCTACATAATACCTTTGAAACAATCATTGATATACTTGTAATTGAACACCGTCCGGGATTGTGATTGAGTGGCCATCCCTGCAAGATAGAGCCTACAGCAGGAATTTCGCTTGCTTGAACTGTTCTTCATGAAAAATGCAGCGCCTGCATGAAACTGCATAATGGTCACAATATGCTGAGAATGATAACAGTGCCAAGAAACGGAAAAAAATTAAGCCTGCAGCAGAGGATCAGAACCGCTGATATTACTGGATGGCTTACGAGGCCAGGCCGGTAATTGAATGGCCATCTTCCTGTCTCTGCGCAAAGCCTGCAGCTCTCCTGGACCTCAGTATTTGGTTACTCGCACAGGTTGTTGAGTGGGGGTTTCGCTTGCTTGTCATCTGCTTCATCACCGAAAAATACGGCACAAGCCTAAAGCTACATAATAGAACCACACGAGATTCCAACGGGAGAAGGCCATGCCAAGATTGCAACAAAATTCAAGCCCGCAGCTGAGGACCACACCTTAAACCCCGTAATTATTTCCCAATCTTAGAATCTTATTATTGGTGCAAGTAATGTAGCGGACTAGTGAGTGGGGTATGAGTAGCTCACTAGAGGTTCACACCCATCCAAAAGGCTTCTTGTGGCCTGACCTATTTCATTCTCTTTTGTTTTTTTACATCGGTTGAGAGATCTCCCTTCGCCTGCACTACTCTTAAGAATCGAAGTGGATCTCCCTACTAGATGTAGTGGAATGTCAGCAATTGTGCGCCCACAAGGTAAAATACTAGCACTCTGCTGACACAACCGGAATAACCCGCCTGCGAATAAAACTGGTATCCTATTACGAGAAGGTTAGTAGGGTAAGCAAGTTTCGACAAAAATCAAGTGGTGAGAAACAATACGTTTAAGAGATTGCATGTAACTTATGGCAGAGCTTGAGGGAGTAAGGGAGGAAACCGAGAGCTGCTCATCAGAAAATAAAGTAAACCTAACAACCATGTCTGTAGCGATGGACTCCAGCGTGATATTTGGATTATTTATATCGCTTCACGTTTTTCTTACTTTGCGTTAGCCGAGCCGCAGGGCAGGCGAGAAGCGGATCACAGGCTAAAGCCAAAGCTAAAAAATATCTAGGACATTTCGTTATAATACCGTATAATAACTCGAATCGTCATCATTCTTCAATGGGAAGCACAAATGCCTAAAGTGCCCTAAAGCTTTAACTTAACTTAAGGGTACCCGAGAGCTCGATTAAGTAAGCCAGCCCGCGGAGTACTTTATTATTATTGCCAGCAAGTTTTAACTTTCAGCCGGTTGCCATGGGCCTTGTAGCTCTACGTGTCGTTCTAAGAGAAATAGTATTTGCTCAACCATATTTTCCAGGTGTGGCACCGGAAGTCTATATCACGGGAATTATGGCAGTTGAGCAACTCATAGCTTGCTTAGGGCATGAGTATGCATTCTATATTCCGGAGGGTTCATGTTACCCCGCTAAGAACTCGTCCCCGTCCCAGGCAGGAAGTGCCTGAATCAAAATGGGGGGTAAACCCCATGTTGAGGGAAGGTGAAATATCTCGGCAAGATTATTGAAATATCCGTGACATCGGTACACGGCTATGCCGGACGACGAAACGGCAAGTACGTAACAGCGAAATGGCCGTAAAACGAAATACAAAGAGTAAACGCTAACAGGTTCTATCGCCAATGCACAATTTAGGAGTGAGGAAACCCCTTCTCAATCAACTCCTGCTCTCTCGCTCAGACTCACGACGCTCTAACTAAACCCAATAGCTGTAAGGACAGGAGTATATATAAAGACAATGAAGCCTTGTTCCCACACCTCTACTAATCGCGACACAAGTCCACTCTCTCCCGCGTATGCCCCCTTTCTCTTCCGCAGACACTCGTGCCTACAAAATAGAGATAAACATCACAAAGATCTCCAGTGCTCCATAGCCTCCACGAATCCGACGACTTCCGGCATCCGACTCTTTCAGAGTCGCCTCCTTTCCGGGGCTGGATCGATTCCGAAGGCGTATCTGAATGGTGCCAGAAGAATACAGGGATATGCTGCGCTTAGTTGAGCATGCCGAGCAGCATCCAAGATTCCAGACAGACATATCCCTACTCCCCTCTAAAAGTTCCACTAATCTTCTAGGATGAGTGCTATACGTTTATAGGTTCTCTTCTACATTCTAGCCAATTTGCCCATACCGAAACTCATGTTTCACATGTTTAGATCAGGCGGACTAATTAGTGTTGTCTCTCTTGAATTCTCACAAGCTCCCACAACCCGAGAAGAAAAACTGTATAATAATTTTGAAGAACTCGGTTCTCAAAGAGGTGTTATTTTGAGCTTTATGGCAACCCATACTAGCCTGTGGAGTTCATGGCGGAGCAAGCTGTTATGTCTCTCAGGTACTGCGGTTTACCATCTGCGCCACAATAAATATACTTCCTCTTTTCCATGTTACCGCTTTGATTCTATTTAGTCCGTGTCTCATCGACCGAGTAATCCGGAAAAGCTATATTATAACTGGAGGGTTTGAAGCATTCCTACCTCATGATACCCGAGGGTTAAATACTACAAGGGAGAGCAAGTCTAATGTTACTTCCAGTTTTACTTGCCCTTCATCGCCTGGGCCCAACAGAATACCAGCTCAAAGAAACAAAGCCAGGTGAATAAACAAGAAATATTGGCATATCAAATCAATTCAAAAAAACAGATTACAAACAAAATTCATGAACGCAAGACGCGTGTACAATTTAGCCACATTCCACACTAAATCCATCAACACGCGAAAACTGCCACAAAAACCATTTCACAAGGTACTAGTCTCAGCCGAATGCTATCCCACAACTCTGTAGTACAGATCAACTAACTAATCTGCGTGTGATCTGCCCGCTGGCGATGCCCCGTGCTTGTTCTTCATATGAGCGACAAGGTTATCATACCTCTTGATCCCATTTGCGCCAACATTCTCACATCCAGGGACCGGACAGTCAAACCGGTCGGCAAGGTGAATTACCTCATAGTGTCGGTTGAGCGCCTGTTTCGTCTTGAATGGAGTTTGCCGAATACAATTTGGCGCGTTGCAAGTGTAGGAGCGACGAGAGCAAGTGTGTGGACCCCTACTCGAGGTTAGTCAATGTACAGGATAACCATGTAATGGATGGGTGTGAACCTATTTCCAGAACATTTGGATGATCCACAAAAGACCTTTCCTCTAGATGGCGTTGGGGTGGCTGGGATATTGGTGGGTTTGTAAGCGAGGTTATCATCGGTTCTTCCATTGGCTTGATCCTGATGTGCTGAGTTAAGCGACGGGCCAAGAACGGAGTAATAGCCATCGTCATGCGGATAAAGAGGAAGTGGCCCAAGCTCTACAGGAAGCGGCTCTGCAATCCCGGCAGAATTAGTTGAAACCAGCTTGAGAGCCCGGTCAGCCTTTCTGGAGTGAAACCTGCAGGAGTTAGTTCAAAAAAAAAAACTCACGTGGGGTCCATCTTTGAAATGTGAAGTGCTGATACTTTGCTGAGCAATTAGCAAACTTTCGAAGAGGGGGACGGGGGAACTCCCTAGTATTTGAAGTTTTTTTGAGCAGAAAATTGCACTTTCCCAAAATAGATGCGAGAGCCTGGTACAAGGGTATACCATGAATTGATGGTACAGAGCAGGGGTGGTCATTCTCTGCTGCTAAAGGCAACTTTGGTACACCAGAAAAAGTGTGTGTTTAAATGGACTCAAGCAATTTTACACTAATTTCACACACATATTCTAGCACCAAAATTGGAATTAAAAATAGGACAACTTCATAGGATATTTAGAAAACATGTAGACAATTTTGCTTCTATTGTAACCCCTAATGATATAAATTCTCTACAGAGTAGTAGCAATAAAACTTTCCTCAAAATTGTGCCAAGACTATTGTTTTTGGTGGGAAAACTTGTCTTGGCAGAATATGAAAGTTCAACTGCATACTACTCTTGAGAAGTTGGAAATTAAGTAGATATTTTTATATAGTGATGGTGTTCTCATAATTGTCAGTAGTTCTATCAAAAGTTTGAATTTTTCTGAATTTTCTCTCATGTAATATCTTGGATTCAAGAGCTCTAATTTGGACAAAATTATGGTACATGTCTTGCAAGTCCTGTACCACTGCTCTCTAGACTGGGATCCCTGCTCTGTACCATCAATTCATAGTATACTCTTGTACATACAAACCTCGTTCTATCAAATCATTCAAGACAAAAATGAGCCTGTGGCAGGGATCTGCTGGAAGCCTTGTGGTCCAAGAGTCAGGCAATAAAGATCGGTACTGTTCTAAGTAATGTCTCAGCAGTGGTGGTACACTTGTAAAAAGAACATTCAGAGAATTAATGCTTCCTCCCTTCTCATGCAATGTATAAAGCAAAATCTCTTTGAGTCATGTAGATGATCTCTGCTCTAGCTCATCTGCCACTAAATAAAATACTAAGAGGTGCTTGATGAGTATGGTATCCAACCTTTTAAAGTGTGATTCCAATTAGTGCTGTCATCCTCATGACTGGGCTGGAAAACCTAATAGCTCATTTAGGAGATCAACATTCTGTGGTATCTATGGGTAGAGGTTACTCTACTCTATTATAATGGAGTATATATTTCCTTGTTATAGAGGTATTAGCCAGAGAGATCAACCTTTGAAGTTACTGACTTTATTGTAGTGCATGCTATATAGAGTGTGGTTTAAGAGGTACTTCACCATTGCAACATATTTTCTACAAGAAAGCAGTTCGGTTGCAGTGTTCCTTATTTTTTGTCCAAAATCACTCCAACCCCCTGGACCGTTCCACTTTTTAATACCTGACCCTTGTACCCGTACATACAAGGCCCAGGCAATAAAAAATTGTACAGTGCATAAGTAATGTCTTAGCAGGGTTGGTACACTTGAAAGCGAGACAATTAGGAAAACAGTATTTCCTCCCATCTTATGCAATTGATAAAGGAAAATCTCTATGAGTGACAGAGATGACCTTTCTTCCAGTATATTTTCCATCAAATCAAATACTTATAGGTGCTTGCCCAACATGGTGCCTGAACCCTTAAACTGGCATTCTGCTTATTGCTGTCCTCTTTTCAGCTAGGCTTTAAAGCCCACTAACCTCATTTAAGAAATCAATATTCTTCCTATCTACAATAGAAATTACTCTTCTGTCATACTCTCTTCTATATTCTTTTTGTCTGTGGTGGTAATGGCTATAAATACTTAACCTTTGGGGTTGAGCACTGTATGCTAAAGGATGTAGTTTAAGAGGTGCTTCACCATGACAACATACTTTTTATGAGAGGACAGGTCGGTTGCAGAGTTCCAGGATTATTTCCAAAATCAACCCACCCACCCCGGTGCTGTACCACTTTTTATTGCCTGTCCCTTGTACAACCAGCACGACCACTGATATTACAGACAACTTGACTGCCAGGGTCGGTGATTGGGTAGCCATCTTCCTGTCTCTGCACAAAGCCTGCAGCTTTCCTCGATTATTTGCGTACAGGTTCTCAAGCAGGGGTTTCGCTTGCAGGCAATGTGGTTCATCACCAAAAAATTGGGCACCTGCATGAAGCTACGTAACGGAACCACACTACATTCTCGGAGTAATGGTGGTGCCAAGATACTGCAAAAAAAAAAAAAGAAAAGGAGCCTGCAGCAAAAGACCACGCCGCTTATCCCATAATTATTTTCTTATTTTGGTATTACACCACACTGTACTTGTACTAGACTAGTGATTGGGGCGTTACCGGCGTGCTGGAGGTTCACGCTCACCTTAAAGACGTCTACTCGAGTAGTTTTCCTGGCTTATTCGTGCTTTTTTGCTTTTCGCACGGGTTGAGAAAACCCCCTTTAGTCAGCCTGGTAAATTATCTTTCATCGTATTAAGCTTTGAAAGCTGAAGAATGTGGCCGCGAAGTGGATCTCCCACTTATGTGGGGCGGAATATCAGTAATTACCTGTCCACGAGGTACCGGTATCCTAGATACGATACCCGAATAATCCACCTATATCTAGAATAGATAGTAAATAGTGATAAACATAGCGAAGAGCCCTGAACAAAAATCAACGGGCGAGAGAATAATATGTTTAAAGGGTGGCGAGTAGCAAGCTTGAAGCGGTAAGGAAGAGGTGTTCATGAGAAAATCGTGCAAACCTTACAACCGTGCTTATTATTGGACTCCAGCCTGCTGTTCGGATTAAATATATCTCTTCACCTTTTCCCCCACCTAGCCTTAGCCGAACTAAAGGCAGGTAAGACGCGGATTGCAGACTAAACGGCAAAACTAAGAAAGTGTGTGAGAGCTTGTCATGACTAATCAGTTGCCGTTTTTCACTTAAGCATAGATCCCCCTAAGATTCTGTGAAGTTTTGCCCTGCAGTCTACTTTAGGGTCTGTCGGATAGCTAGATCACATAAGCACGGAAGGTGAGCTTTTATCAGCGGATTAGTCTTGTGCTACAAAATACGATAACATCAAAACAGTTAGAGAAACTATAATAGGAGACATCTAGAGCTACCAGGGAGCAAAGGACTTCCAGATTATGTTCAAGTTTTTGTATTTTTGTAATATTTCTATGCCGCGCTAGGGCTACACATATTATCGTACTCCACAAATATTCCCAATAACCTCAGATATTTACAGAATTTAGATTAACTATAAATGATCCCCCACACCACAGCAGCGCCGCTATCCGGCGTCTTGTTGATACTATACCTCTAGAGCATTCCTCTGTATTAAAAGGATATCGCGTAAGGTAACTTTAGGGTTAGGGTTGCAGTTCACCTATTTAGATAGAACCAGTATCGGAGCATGATGGTTTATAAAGGGAATCAGGTAGGCTCACTAGACAGCAGTGAGTTATGGGGGAGGTATGAATCGGCTGATAACGAACTTGGGGCGGGATTATTCAAGTTTACCATCCATTCCTACCAATTACTCGTCGCCTGCGTACCGTATATTACTATGCACCACTGTCCACAAAATGCAAGACCAGCACCAACCCAACGATTATCGAAGAACAAGAACAAGAACAGTGCTAGAAGACAAGTCTGACTAGAACAACAATAGAGGGAATAGCCGATGAAGAGGAAATAACACAAAATTTGATAAATAGCTAACCGCAAGCTGAAACTAGAAAAATGCTGTTATGAAAGTTGACTTACATCGAAAGCTACTGGTATTTACCTACATGAATCCCTCACCCGGCAGGTATTTGCAGAGCCAGGATACATTTAGTGGCCAAGAAGGAAGGATGTAAAGGAGAAAGGTGAAAAGACAAATAAGTGAGGAAATGGTAAAGCGCCTATCCACATTAAATGAGAAAATTGATTGGGTGATGCTAGGGTGGGTGCTAGTTGTGTTCAGAGGGAACCGCGACTTTAGGGGTTGAACAGAAGGGAGTCGAGACTGTATGGATGGTTTAGTTGAGGGGCTGCTATCGGCGGGGATGGAAACAGGACCCTTGGGGTCATATCCCACTTCCCGCCCAGTATCAGTGATAGAATTATTACCCCTAAATTGCATTTTGACCATATGCTTGTCTTTATTTTCACTAGACCGCCGAAAGGATGCCTTGCCATATTTGTTGTCTGACTGGTCGAGATTGACATCCTCTCGTTCCAGAAGTATATTTACTACTCCCCTATGCCCGTTCTCGGCCGCCCACAGGACTGGTGTCCGACCATCTTTAGTGTCTGCTTGGTTCGGATTGAGGTCCCCTCGTTTCAAAAGCATCTTTACAATCCCCTCACGTCCATGATCAGCGGCCCAGGACAGCGGCGTCCGGCCAAATTCGGTGTCTACCTGGTTTGGATCAACGTCCTCTCGTTCCAAAAGAATCTTTACTGGCCGTCAGCGATATTCCCTTCTTCCAATGAATCCCGCCGCTTACCTTAGATATGTCTTGCCCACTCCTGAGTTCCCCGAGCAAAACAAGACAGCCTTATCGGCTCCATTTTCTCTACCACTCCACTCCCGAAACTCGTTCATTCCCAGAAGCCAATCCCCGACACCACCGAGTCGGTCAGTCATCACGTCTTGATGTCTGGTATTCGACTTTAGTGGGGAGAGCCAGTGCATAATCTGTCTATCCTCGTTGGACATACTGGTATTGAAGGTATTGTTGAAACAGCCGATTATGTTGCCACAGTGGGCATTGCCGTCGCCGATATTGACAGATTGCATTTGTGAAGTTTGGGCTATGATATTCTATCCAAAGTATCCGTTGAAAGCAAGAAATGGTGTCGCAGCTTGTGGGGTTATCAGGAGAGTGAACCGCGAAACATTCTGTGATCGGAGCTGGAGCAAGCAGGGTGATGTGGCTTATTGTGGCTCAACTACAGTGCCTCCCATTACCCCTTTGGCGAAGGTGCATGGCTAATACCAGTAGGAAATGCCACACAAAGACTTCTACCGAGTGGCGATTAGATATTTGGGCTATTATACCAAACACGGAAAAGTCCATTTATTTGCGGTGGCGTTTCCAAATAACATGTCCAAATATAAGATTTAGTTAGATCTCGCTAACTAATCTCACCAGGTTTCACCACCCAACTGTAAAAACTGGACAGATTCTTAAAACTGTGGCTTTGGGAGCTTAGCAATTGCCCACCCCGTAGGGCTCATAACCGGGTGATTGGCTATCGCCTCCAATGTAGCGCAGTTTACCTCCTAAGTCACGGTAAATATTGTTCTTTTCATGTTTCTGCTATTTTTCCATTGCTATTCGCCCAGTGTCTCGTCAACCGAGGCACCCGAAAACGATCAGCTATTAGTAGAAAACTCGGAGAAACTCGCATCATACTCACAGACAGCCGGTTGGTTTAACTGTCCCTTGTATTATTTTCTACCATTGAAAGGTCATTCCAAATGAGAGTAATCACCGGGTTCTACTTTCCCCTGCCGCTTTACAGTAAGCATTTATTTTTCCCCAGGGTATCATAGGCGATTTCCATTAGTGAGGTAGTCCCATCCCGTAGCAGGTGATTTAGAACGAACCAGGGCTTCGTTGGCTCATGATAATTCGAGATGCGCTAGCCACGATCGGGAATCATGATTTCTGAATAACAATTCAAAATATCTCCAATTCATGATTTGCACACACCACTCTGCCAAACGTGCCTGTAATTTTTCAAATTTGCAAATGGTGAGAAAAAAATTGTCGCCCTAAATCATCAATTCGCACTCTGAAATTTCCCATTCGCGGTTTGGAGAGACTACCGTGCCAAGGTTGTGGGTAGGCGGCACTCTACAAGTAAACAGATCTTGATAGCTAAGGCAACTTGCGGCTCAAAATGAATTCATGGCTTAGAACATGTTCGGTTGGAAAGGACCGTTCCGTTGGGCGACCGTTTCTGCTGTGAAAATGATGACCTTCCCTCAGTTTTGAAACGGAAGGAAAAGGACGATTTGTATAGGGGAACGCAAGGGAACCGTTCCAACCGAACAGGCTCTTAGCCTAGTACCTCTGTAGCTCACCATCACTTTATGGCTCAACATAAGATTAAGAACCTAACGTATTTCACCCAGTAATGGGTCACCCCCCAGTAATGGGTCACTTTTTCTCCCCACTCTAATTTGACAAATTTGTGATTCTAGAGAGCAACAATAATCAGATCTTATTCAAAATAAAATCTAGAATGGTCTTTAGACTTTAGAACTAGCCTGCAAATTTTTGAAAACTTAATTTAATTTTCACAGCTGTAAATAGTGCAAGTGAGATATCATAATTATGGACAAAATTGCAACAAAGAAATGGAACCACCTAGGGAAAAGATCTAGGATTTTCCAAGGTGGTAGTATAGGTGATTCACTATAAGCCCTGTTAATTATAGAAGGTTAGAGTAATAATTGAGGCTGAGCAAGAGTTTGAAAGATTTGTTGTCTTTTACTCCTCTGACGCATACAATTTTAACATACAACCAACATCTTTTCAACATCCAATTTCACAAAATATAAGCATGGAAGCAATGCTAAACAGGAAGACTGACCTTCAATATCACCATCAGGTAGGTAGGAGCTCTAAAACAGAAGATCCAGATCTCACTATCCACTATTTAGATAAACTATTTATAGTTTCAATATCACACTCTAGAAATAGCTTGAAAGTAGCATATTATCTTATAAGATTACTCACTAAAGCCAGTAGTAGCATACCAATCTGGAGGAGATAAAGGATGTAAGATTATTGCAATAGTAATATTGCTCTCTACTGGAAGCATATATTATATATAATATATGAAATCTTAATAGCTAAAGAAAACATGGTAGATATTGGAAAAAGGTAGAAACATAGCTTGATCCAGAGACATCCAGGGTTCAAATCCATCATTGTAAAGCTTATGAACTGGTAAAGAGCTATTGCTACAGATATTTCTACTACCAGGAAGCATTTAACTGAATTCTCTCAATTGAGAGGTAGATATTTTCTTCTTCTGAACAATGTTTACTCTACTAGCTCTCTGAAGACAATCTTTCAGGTCAGGCTTCTTGTTTGGCATTGCCACTGTGTTAATATTTTGTGAAATTGGATGTGGAAAAGATGTTGGTTGTATGTTAAAATTGTATGTATCAGTGAAGTAAAAAACAACAAATCTTTCAAACTCTTGCTCAGCCTCAATTATTACTCTAACCTTCTATAATTAACAGGGCTTATAGTGAATCACCTATACTACCACCTTGGAAAATCCTAGATCTTTTCCACAAGTGGTGCTTTTTCTTTATTGCAATTTCTTCTATAATCATGATATCTCACTTGCACTATTTACAGCTGTGAAAATTAAATTAAGTTTTCAAAAATTTGCAGGCTAGTTCTAAAGTCTAAAGACCATTCTAGATTTTATTTTGAATAAGATCTGATTATTGTTGCTCTCTAGAATCACAAATTTGTCAAATTAGAGTGGGGAGAAAAAGTGACCCATTACTGGGGGGTGACCCATTACTGGGTGAAATACGTTACCGCGTATCATAGCATTCCACTTTATATCTGTTTCCGGAACGTTTCATGTCGTTTAATATCCGCACTCGAGTATGATAATTGTTAGTTTGAATATTTTCTTTTTATAAGCTTGGCCTTTATCTTATCAAGTAACGGCTTGCAGTCTGCTCTCTTTGCTCTTTTTCTCGCATTTTGAGCCTACCGCAGCTATTTCTCTACCTTTTCCACCTCACTATCTTAACTCCCTTTCACCATTGACACGCATAAATGACCAAGCTCATAATATTGAGCCGTGAATTTACGTAAGCAACAAAGTTGTAGTGAGCCACAAGTGCTGCCGAGCCACAAAATCACTCTGGTAAGCCACAAAGTTACTCCAAACAATTGGGCACTGTGGCGGGAGCCTCTGGTTTCTGGCTTATGGGCATTCGGGAGCTGCGGCAGCCACAGCCTTGGCACGAGCACCAGGCCAAACACTACGAACATCTCGCATCATAATTTGCGAAAGTGAACAGCTCAAACCATGGTGTGTCAAACATGCTCTAAATAATTGCAGGCAATTAATGCGCTATATATACCTTGCTAACTGCCTGAGTAACCTTCTTCCATTCTTGGCTCGAGACTAA
The DNA here is from genome assembly GCA_003070745.1 of Tuber borchii. NCBI lineage: Eukaryota > Fungi > Ascomycota > Pezizomycetes > Pezizales > Tuberaceae > Tuber > Tuber borchii. Next base: position 235,469 of record NESQ01000056.1, on the reverse strand, counting down.
CCTCCAATAGCGCTACCTTCCTCTCGACTACATAAAAAATTTAGGCCCTGTTCGGCACGCCACCATAAAAAAAAATGCCATTTTTCTGAAAACAGCATATTTCCTGATTTTCAAGCAATAACTACCTCAAACACAATATTTAAATCATAGGGTGATAGCGGATACCTCTCTGCATATTCTCAGTGAATATGAAGTCAAGCGGAGACCTGACCATTGCATAGTAGCAGAAAGGAAGATGTTACAAAAGATAAGAGGTCATGTCCTGCAATATTTCGCAACATTACCATTTTTGGTACTACTCAATAGTCAGGCCTTCAATTTATTCCATTTTTTCACAGAATATGCAGAAGGGTTTCTGCTATCCTTCTACGATTAAATTCTTGTCATTTACCCACTCTTAAATTAGGCATTAGGAAATACGGTGTTTTCAGAAAAATGGCGTTTTTTTTTATGGTGGCGTGCCGAACAGGGCCTTAATAATAAAAAAAGGTCCCAATCCACCAAAAGCTAAAACTCAATTACTCGTCTCCGCTGCCCTCTCTAGCACCCCGCACTTGTGCCGGCCCCCCTCTCCCATACCCCTCCTCCTCCAAAACTCTCATCCTCGCCCGAACACTCTCGAGCACCTCCCTCAACGCCAGCTCAACAGCCGGAACCAAGGAATTAATCCTCTGGCGCTGGGCCATTGGAGTCTGCGGATCCTCTAGGATAATCGTCCACTGCTCTAGAAGTTCGCGGAGACCCTCTGGGCATTCCCTGAAGAAGTTCTGGAAGAATTGGATGGCTCCCTGGGATGCTTGGAGGGGCATTTTCTTTGTTTGTTTGTATAGATGGATATTTGTGTGGTTCTGTTGTGGACTTTGGGGAGTTGTGGAGGTTGTGGGGATTTCTTTTAAAAGCAGTTAAGGGAGGGGAGCTTATCTTTGGAGGGGGTTTCAAGATGTGAGAGGGTGGAAGTGGGGTTGAAAAAAGGGCACAGTGATGTTTTTTGATTCATTTTTCCGGTTTGAATTATTTTTGGTTGTCTTAGAAGGTGGTTGTTTATCAATAGCCATATTTTCTGCACCATAAGGGCTTGCATGGTTGAACCTCACACTGAGAGTTGCCTCTGTCGGGAAGGTCAGGCACACTTTTGTTTCATTCTTTCTTTTGTCCTAAACTACAGCCGAAGTGGTCAGTTTTCGGAGTGCATTCTGCACCCTATCTAACGGGCGGGGCTTCGGATGCCTTAGGGTGACGCTCAACCATTCAATTTTTCATGGTACTTGCAGCCTAGGTAGGCATGATACTAATAATATTGGACAGTGTCCCAAGATAGTCAATGATACTCGCTGTAATCCAATTTCAAATACTGTGAAACCGGTACCTACTAAATAACCCGGGACTCTACTAGTGTCTTATCTACAGACTCTAAAGCCTTTTTTCCCCTTTCCCGAAAGGAACAATATACTAGTTCTGTTTTGCCCGGGAGTGTATCATCGAATATCACTCGAACCTATATTCAGTTATCTATTCCTGCGAGTCCTACAAAAAAGGGGAATTGAATATTTGTAAAAATGCAAAGGGATCTCTAACTATGGTAAAAGATAAAGAAGGTTTAGCTTATGCCAATTCTCCAAAGCCCAAAGCATGTACTCACGCGGCCGGATTGAAGTCAGAAGGCTCTATTTTGGACTAGCGCATCTCGTGATAACTAACCACATATGGTATACTCTCGCCAAACTCGGTGGTAATTCCTACCGTACTCGGAGTACCGCATGCATGGCAGCCTTGGCGGCATGGCGAGTATAGCAAATTTTCTACTATATGTGGTTAGTTGCCACTCCACACGCACTAGTCCAAAATAGGGCCTTCTGATTTCAATCCGGCCGCGTGAGTACATTAAATGATATCTAATACCGTAAGAACTTGAATAATTGAACCGTGTGCTATGAAGTCCGAAATTTCCTTCTCTGGAATGGGGGCAAAAAACACAGCAAAAACACAGCCCCTTTCCCCCTGCTGAGACAGAAAAAAAAACAAAGATTTCTTGACCTTACTGAGAGAGGAAAGTCCGACGACATAGCACACGGTTCAATTATTCAAGTTTCTACGGTATGAAATGAAAGAAGAAGACACACTACTAAACTCTAAAGTAACCTAACAAGCGCTGACCATGGCTAGATCCAGCAGTTCGTAGTCTAGTGATATCGTTCCACTAGGGGAGGCATTAGTGAAAGGATCGCTGCCCTAGTCGCTCGGGATGGTTGGAACCGCTATATCCCGGCTGACGTGGGGGGCGCTTTGTGTTAAGAAAGGGCTGGTGGGCGGGCAACAAAAAACGGGAGTTCTAGAGAGGTTTGAGGATCTTGCGGTAGGGGAGATCTCGTGTTGCTGGGAATCTCGTGTTCAGGGGGACCACGGCGGTGTAATGTATTGTGGGGGTCCCATGGGCCTACTCGGTGGAGCTATGACCCCGAGCTTAACGCGTTCCCGGCTATACCTTTTTCCGTCGGGCTCCGAGACACAGCTAACGCCAGGTGTAGTAGCGCGCGTGCTTTGCCCAATTGGCAATGGGTTCGTCCAACCCGCCATTTTTAGAGAAAACCTTTTGAATACCATGCAATTAGCGCCCTACCTTTCGGGTACCACTGACCGAGAAATATACCACTCAAAAAATGTGAAACCATGTTACCTGACCGTAGCAAAAGGGTAACCTCCCTCTCCTCGCATTTGAGGCAAGCCCCCCACTGATTTTTCCCGCTAAACTACAACACATCATCGTCTTCCGATGTTTCCACTCCATTCTCCATAGGAACAAGGCCCACAGTCTTTTGTTTCTCTCTTGAAAAGGTTTGTTTATTCTCTTTAAATTCTTTGTACATATAATAATAATAATACTAATTATTGACAGAGCCGATACCTTTCTGCCTGCATTTTGAAGGTAAAATTGCCTGACGGCATAAATATTTCTCTTAAATTGGTTGGTGATTTTTTCTTCCCTAATTATAATACTACTAATATGATTTTAATACAGTACCAATATCTATCTACCCAGTGTATGAGGATACTATGACTTCCGTAGCCAGAATGAAGTTGGACACTAAAGGCGGCAAGACCGGTTCAAAAGTGTCCAACTTCAAGCCGGCTATGGGAGTATTCATTGGTTGTCTGATGGAGAGAGTAGTTTGCCATATGTGTATCTTGCGGACGATATACTATTGCTTCCGCAGCAGGAACAAAGTTGGACACCAAAGGCGGCAATTCCAATTGAAAAGTGTTCAACTTCAACCCAGCTGCTGAAGAACCTATTGGGTGCTTTATAGCAAAATTAGTTTGCTGTATATCTCTCTTGTAGCAGAACTAGTCTGCAGCATCTAAGGGTAAGTAAATTTATATCTCTCAGATAACTATTATCAATCATGGATTCTCACTCGTCTTAGCATTGAAACTCAAAATACCCCTCCCCTGTTTTTATATTGAAAATATTGATCTAAGATATCGTTTTAGAAACATCAACGAGTCATATATTCTTTCCTTTTCCTACTCTAATAGGCTATTTATATTACTTAGTAAGTACATCGACTCCATCTTCTAGTTACAGGTTTTGCGATTATACCCCCGGTTTCCACATTTGCGAAACTATTGACTACCAATACCAGACTCTGATGGCAGTTCGATATGATTAAGGGCCGCTTGGGCTCAAATAGTTCTTCGATGTTGCTGCCCTCAAGTCATCCCCTTTCATTTAGGCCTTCCTTGTTGTATACGGAGTTTGATTGATAGATGGCATGGTTGTCCTGGAAGCTGTGGGTTGTCATGTGCAAAGGCTTCAATATCATCTAAGACGATTAGGGTGATATTTCGTTCATATGTTGCTTTCCAAGTTGATATATGAAATGTAGCTGGCAGGTACGACTTCGGTGACTCTTCAGGCGCTAATATGAAACTAAATGCATGTCCGCAGGGAAGATCATTTTCTTGAAAATGTCCACAGGTACACTGTGTTCTCTCCAAGTTGACAATATACACACCATCATTGGTTTGAGTTATTTCTTCCACTTGTCTGGTTGCAAAACGAACTGTGTTCTGATGAGACCATTCATGACTGATAATAAGTTAGTTGAGGGTAAAATTTGTGTGAGTTTGTTCTAGCTCCTGTTGATATGCTTCTGAATAGTGCTGATATCATGATTCCATTGTTAGATACCATATTTGGTTTAGCAGAGCAAGGATTGAAAGCTTGCGCTCTGATTTCAATAACTAGTTCATTGATTTGATGATATTGGATGTTTTGTGTCCCTAGTTTCAACCTGGACAAAAGGCAGTTACCCATAATGCTGGATTGATACTTTGGAGAGGGTTGATAGTGGTGGGATTTTGTTGCCGAATTGTGTCAAGTTGTACATCATAGTCCTACGGTCTTTTCACATTGGCTATAGGCTAAAACAGATCGTCTAAACCACAAAATTGCTTAAAGTTTTGACTTAAATGAAAACAACAAATTGCACGTGTAACTGGATTGCCCATAACTGTATTAGCTCCCAACAGCCCTTTATCACGATCGCTGATTAAAGTCATTGATAACAATTGTGGAATTGCACACTTGAGATTTTCCAAAAACCATGTCCCTAATACTGTACGCTCACTTTCCACCACAGCCCAAGCCAGAATGAGAGTTTTGCCGTTCACATCAATTCCCACAGCTAATAAAAAAGTTTGAACAAATCTCACCTTCAAAAATGTACCATCAAGTGCTATGAACTTTCGCATTTGGATAAATGATAATTGTGAGTCAGCTGGACAGATGAAAACCCTCTGGAAACAGCTTCTATCGTGATTTTCTCTGGAATTGTCTATTGTAGTATGAAGTGCAGTACGGATCCTTGGATTTTTATAAAGAATTAATGCTAGGTAGGCAGGAAGTTGGAAGAATTGCTGTTACTAGAGTTCAATTCTGTTATTAATTAAGCTTGCACGAGCAAGCCCAGCTGCTTCACGATTTACTGATACATCGTAGATCAACCGTAGTGAATTTATAATTTCACGTATTGTTGTTTCCCGTATAATGAAGAGATGCCAAGGAACTGTTCTTCAAAGCCATGACTGTGAATTGTGGATCTCCCGAGGTGTGATTTGTCGGCTGATACAGGTATGCCTCTCTGAAATAATCTTGACTTCTATTTCACCAGCTTGGTTCTTACTTGCATACACCCTCCACAGACAGTCTTCAATTCGACATACATAGTCTGCCCACCTTTGATCCTTATGTTTTACCCTAAACGCAAAATGATCACCAACAGCCCATCCTTCTAGCTTTTCCTTCCGAATGCCCCAATCACGCAAGATTTGGCCTAAAACTATTAGTGTATTCATCGTACTTGTAGTGTCTAGTGTCGAATTCTACTCTCACAATAGAAGATTCAAAAACAAAATAAAAAAAGGCTAAGAAACGGAGTATATTTCACAACTCAGACTTTTGATGTATTGTTAATATACAATATTTTCCTGTCCTATTACCTACTATCTCATTATTTATCTTTAAGTTCTGCAGTCTGATCTTTGTTTTGAAGGTCAGTTCGCTTGCTATGTTTTAGTCTTTAGTGGTTGTTAAGGGGAACTGAGAACATAGCACCACTCTTCCACTCTAAAGACCCTCAGGTAGTAAGGTTTCACTATTTTCGCTTGCACATTTTTCGGCGGATGGTATCCGAAAGGTGGCTCCAAAAATGCATGGTATTAAAAAGGTTTACCCGCCATTTTTACGATAAACAGATATGCGAGTCGTCTCCCACCTTAGCATGCTGAACTTCCTACCAACCGATAGACCGATGGTGCTATAGACTCCCACCCGGAACAAACAGTATTAAGTACGACATTCCCGGGAAAAATGAAATCCATGGTATTATCACGCTCCCAATCAGTGCGAACAGTAATCTTAGCAACAACCACTTTGCTTTACAAAACATCTGGCAATACCCGATGGTTAAATACTACAAGGGATAGCCAGTCGAACTTTACTTCCAGTTTTGCCTGCCCTTCATCGCCTGGCCATAACAGAATACCAGCTCAAAGAAACAAAGCCAGGTGAATGAACAAGAAATATTGGCAGCATATCAAATCAATTCAAAATATCAAATGACAAACGAAATTCATAAACGCAAGATGAGTGCGCAATTTAGCCTCATTCCACACTTAATCCATCAACACGAGAAAACTGCTACAGAAACTAGTTCACAAGGTACTAGTCTCAGCCGAATGATCTCCGACTACGCTATAGTAAACATAAATGAACTACTCTGCATACGATCCACTAGCTGGTGATACCCCGTGGTGGTTCTTTATATGAGCAACTAGGTTATCATATCTCTTGATACCTTTTTCGCCAACATTCTCGCATCCAGCAACCGGACAGTTAAACCGCTGTCCAAGATGCATCACTTCAGAGTGTCTGCTTAGCGCCTGTTTGGTTTTGAAAGGGACTCTCCGGGTGCAATCAGGTGCGTTACATGTGTAGGAGCGACGGGGACAAGTGTGTGGACCCCTGCTCTAGGTTAGTTGGTGTGAGAGATAAACGTGCAATGAAAGGGTGTGAACCTGTTTCCAGAACATTTGGATGATCTACAAAAGACTTTACCCCTTGGAGGCGTTTGGGTGGCTGCGGTAATGGTAGGGTTGCAAGCGAGAGTACAAGGGTCAGGCAATAAGGATCGGTACTGTTCTGACTAATGTCTCAGCAACTGTGGTACACTTGTGAGGGAAACATTCAGAGAATCTATGTTTCCTCCCCTCCTATGCAATTAATAAAGGAAAATCTCTGTGGGTGATGTAGATAACCTCTGCTCCAGCACATTTGCCACCAAACAAAACCCTGAGAGGTGCTTGCTAAACATGGTGCGCAAGCTTATAAACTGTCATTATGTTTAATGCTGTCCTCACAACAGTTTGGCTGCAAAACAAAGATTTTTCAAGAGATCAATGTTCTTCAGTATCTATATGAATAAGTCACCCTTCTCTACCATAATGTAGTCTATATTTTCTTATCTATATGGGTGTTGGCCAAAGAGACCCAACATTTGAAGTTAGGGGCCTTCTGGTAAATGATGTGGTTTAAGAGGTACTTCACCATAGCAACATATTTTCTGCAAGAGGGCAGCCCGGTTGCAGTGTTCCAGACTTTTGTCCAAAATCAACCCCAACCCCCCTGCACCGTTCCACTTTTTATTGCCTGACCCTTGTATTATCAGTAGATCTTGTCGCTTAATGTCCGCGCTCGAGTAATTGTTTGTTTGAATAATATTTTCTTTTTATGGGCTTGGCCTTTATCTTATCAAGTAAAGGCTTGCACTCTGCTCGCTTTGCTCTTTCCCCAGCATTTTGAGCCTACCGCAGCTATTTCTCTACCGTTTCCACCTGATTATCTTAACTCCTTTTCACCATTGACGCGCATAAATGACCAAGCTCATATTGAGCCGTGAATTTATGTAAGCAACGAAATTGTAGCGAGCCACAAGTGCTGCCGAGCCACAAAATTACTCTGGTAAGCCACAAAGTTACTCCAAACAATCAGGCACTGTGGCGGGAGACCCTGGCTTTTGGATTATCCCCTGCAGTGTTGATAGTGCTGAATTTCCCTACATCGTGCTAAAGAGGCACTAGTGAAATTAGCGTATTTCTTTGGTCGGCAGATTCAACCTCACCTAAGTGTAATGCTATCACATGACTCCGGATATTAGTTAGTAAATATGGACTCTCATATTAGGTTTAGTGGGCATGTTAATGGAAAAAGATCTGCATCATAATTTGACTCGAAATACTTTTGATATCACTCGATTGACATTTCTAGAAAAGTGCGAAGCTACTTTTTTAGTTTGCATTTTAGCGCGATGTAGGGAAATTCGGCACTATCAACACTGTAGGGGATAGGCATTCGGGAGCTACGGCAGCCACAACCTTGGCACGAGCACCAGGCCAATCACTACGAACATCTCGCATCATAATTCGCAAAAGTTCACAGCTTCAACCATGGTGTGCCTAGTGCGCTATATGTATACCTGGCTAATTCTCGTAGTAACCTTCTCTCATTGTTGGCTCGAGACTAATCCTTCAACGACGCTGCCTTCCTCCCACTGCATAAAAAAAATAAAAAGCCCCCAATCCACCAAAAGCTAAAACCCAATTACTACTCACCGCTACCCTCCCTAGCACCCCGCACGCGCGCCGGCCCCCCTCTCCCATACCCTTCCTCTTCCAAAACTCTCATCCTCGCCTGGGCACTCTCGAGCACCTCCCTCAACGCCAGCTCGATAGTCGCAACCAAGGAATTAATCCTCTGGCGCTCGGCCATTGGAGTCTGCGGATCCTCTAGGACAATCGTCCACAGCTCTAGCAGTTCGCGGAGAAGCTCTGGGCAATTCCTAAAGACGTCCTGGAAGAATTGGACTGCTCCCGGGGATGCTTGGAGTGGCATTTTCCTTTTGTGTTTGTATGGATGGAGATTTGTGTGGTTCTGTTGTGGATTTTGGGGGTTGTGGAGGTTGTGGGGATTTCTTTTAGAAGTAGTTAAGGGAGGGGAGTTTATCCTTGGAGAAGATTTCAAGATGGGAGCGGGGTGGAAGTGGGGGTTGAAAAAAGGTTTTGTAGTAATGTTATTGATTCATTTGTCTGGTCTGAATCTTTTGGTGTCTTAGAAGGTGGTTGTTTAACAATAGCCCTATTTTCTGCACCATAAGGGCTTGAATAATTAGACCTTAGGCGAGGACGTTGGGTGCCGGGCCTCTGTCGGGAAGGCCCGGCACTCTTTTGCTTCTTTCTTTTGTCCTAAGGTACAGCCGAAGTGGTCGATTGTCGGAGGGCATTCTGTACCCGGTCTAATGGCCGGGATTTCGGACGCCTTAGGGTGACGTTTAACGATTCAAATTTCGATAGTACCTGTAGCCTGGGCAAGTATGAGTAATATTGGACATTGTCCCAAGATAGTCAATGATACTCGCTATCACTTAATGTTAAATACTGTAAAACTGGTACCTACTGAATAACCCGGGACTCTACCAGTATGTTATCTACACACTCCAAAGCTTTTTTTTCCCACTTCCTCGAAAGGAACAATATACTAGTTCTTGGGCCCGGGAGTGTATCATCGAATATCACTCGAACCTAAATTCAGTTATCTATTCTTGCGAGCCCTACAAAAAGAGGAATATTTTACAAAAATACAAAGGAATCTCTAACTATAGTAAAAGATAAAGAAGAAGGTTTAGCATATGTTTTACGATAAATAGATTGGCGTGCCGTCTCCCACCTTAGCGTGCTGAACAACCCTCTAACCGATCCACCGATGGTGCTATATACTTCCACCTGGGAACAAACAGTATTCAGTACGAGATTCCCGAAAAAAAATGAAAGCCATGGTACTACCACACTCCAATAAGTGCGAACAGTAATCTTAGCAACAACCACTTTCTTTTACAGAACATCTAGCAATATAGGAATCATTGAGTGTATTATACTCAGCTATTATGGCAAGAGTGTAGTGCAAGATCAGCAGATATATATCACCTTAGAGGCAAAGTTCATTCCCACTCCCTCCCTCCCTCCTCCTAACCTGAATTCTACATCAAGAATGGGCATTTTCGCTTTACATAATCTCATCTCTTCCAGGGTTCAATTTTTTTAAAAAAAATATCTGCAAGAGTTTTTAGACCCATCAAGATATCATAATTCCCAAGTTACACTCTCTGTTAAGTATGATAATGCCTATAGTGTAATATGTTGAAATTTCATAGTATTTCCTATTTATATTTCATGATTACTGTCTGTTAGGTACAGAGCTCCTCGATACATTTTTAGGGACAAGTTACCCTACCTAGCGCAAAGATCTTCTTTGGAAAAATACAACTCACCCCCCTCCGGCCCTGACGTTGGACCGCTAGGTCAACACTGGTCACCGCGGGAGTTGTGTCCCCTCACCAAATCCCACAGTCAAGATGACCCATCTTGAAACACCAAATACGTCGCGGCCGTCCGTCCGACCGGTTCCTGTTCACAGAATATATGAGAGGGTGTCTTCCTCTACCATATAAATATGAACCATCTCCTCTATACGCCTAGCAATTGAAATCTCAACACTACAAGAAATCATCGTCAACTTTCACCACCTGCACTCTTAGTGAGCTGCACCCCCCCCTTTTGATGGATTCGGAATTGGGCACCCGTTTCCTAGGGCTCATCCCATTCTCCTCTTCGCTTTTGTTTTGCTTTCTCGCTTAGCATTAGCACAGTCGGCAACACCCTCGCATCCATGTTACAGATGGCTGAGATCACGGTTCGCAGTAAGAAAAAGATTTTCACTAGGATACGGTCGATTTCTCTGCTCTCTTCGATTACGTTTCGCTTGAGGCGGCCTAGTCAGACACCCACACGTTTCCGATAGTTCCTACGATACTTGGGTCTATCCCTCTTCTTCTCCGCTTGGTCTTGTCCTATTGCTCGGTCATAGCTACACTTCCCCTCTTTTGGCTGGTATTCTCCTACCACTCAGTCTTGTGCCCCCCGCAGCTGGCACGGTTGCATCCTCGGTTACGCTCTATCGTGGTATTGCACTGCCTCCTCGGTCGATGTCAACACCTTGGGCTCAGCGTAATGTCAGTTGCCAAATTTTTAGTCACTTTAGGCCGCCCGTACGGAGATGGTGTTTTATTCTTTGTTAGGTTTTCACTTAGTGGCATTTCTATTTTTTCCGTATGTTCGGGCTTCCTTTTGTAATCCTTTTGTTTGTTCAGAGGAGCTTTCTGCAGGGTTTTCTGTGTCTTCCTGCTTGCTCGCTTGGAGTATTTTGCTACTTTTTGTAGGTGAGAGGTGCGGGTGGGCCCATACCATAAGGTCTTGGGGACATGGCTTTGATCCCATGAGGGGAGAAATGCGAGGGTTTTCCTTGGCCAGAGCTAGTGCTGCATGTCTGGTTGTTCCCGGTAGTTGTACACAATACAATGCAAAACTGATTCAAAAAAAAAAAAGAAAAAAAAAACCTCTACCTTATGCAACACGAATGATCTCCTCAACACACTCGGCTTTTGAAATCTAATACCACGAGAAATAATCATCAACTTTAACCACCCGCATTCTTAGTGACCTGCAACCCACCTCTATAATGGATTCAGAATTGGGCACCCATTTCCTAGGGCCCGTCCCATCCTCCTCTTCGCTTCTGTTTTGCTTTCTCGCTTAGCATTAGCACAGTCGGCAACACTCTCGCGTCTATGATAGAGACGGCTGGGTTCATGGTTTGCAGTAAGAGAACAACTTTGATCAGACTACAGTCGATTTCTCTACTCTCTGTGATTACGTTTCGCTCAAGGCTACCTAGTCAGACCCGCACACGTTTCCCATAGTTCCTATGATGCTTGTGTCTACCTATCCTCTTCTCTGCTTGGTCTCGTCCCGTGGCTCGGTTATAGCTACACTTCTCCTCTTTTGGCTGGTATCCTCCTACCACTAGGCCTTGTACCCCCCGCGGCTGCCACGGTTGCATCCTCGGATACACTCTATTGTCGTATTGCACTGCCTCCTTGGTCAATGTCAACACCTTGGGCTCGAAGTAATGTCGGTCGCCGACTGTTTAGTCACTTTAGGCTGCCCCTACAGAGATGGTGTTTTATTCTTTGTTAGGTTTTCACTTAGTGGCGTCTCAATTTTTCCCGTGTATTCAGGCTTCCTTTTGTAATCCTTTCTTTTGTTCAGGGGATCTTTCTAAAGGGTTTTCTGCATCTTCCTGCTTGCTCGCTTGGAATATTTTGCTACATTTTGTGGGTGAGAGGTGCTGTTAGGCCTATACTATAGGGTCTTCAAGTTGGGGGCGTGGCTTTGATCCCATGCGGGGAGAGATGCGAGGGTTTTTCTTGGCCATAGCTAGCACTGCATGTCTGATTGTTCCCGGTAGTTGTACACAATACAATGCAAAATTGATTCAAAAAAAAATAAAAATAAAAAAAAATAAAAAAAGTCACTACCTTATGCAAGTGGAAGCATCCAAATCGGAAGACGTCGTATCATGTTACAGACCCTCAAAGATTGAGGATCAAAGAGTGGTCATTAAGTAACGAGATAAAAACTGGGTGAAAGTTAGACGCTTCAGGCTGGAAAGTCGTCCAGTACTAGAAGAATAGTCTATACGCAGAAAAGGGGTCAGGGAACCCCCAAAGGACCGGTTAGCACAAGACTGATAACCATAATTGTAACCATTGGTTCTATTAATAGTCAAGAGTCATATAATGCCGGTAGACAAAATCATAAGATACATTTGCAGTTGGATTTCTGACGGAGCTGACAAAAGAAGAATGGCCATCTTTGGTTCAGCGGGTAGTCTCTCTACATTTGCAAACGTGGGTGATTATTCGTAACTTGATTCGCTTTGGATAAAAGATCATGTGAACACTACGAGAGGTGTCCACACCATCGTAAAATAAAAGTTCTTACGTGTCTACAAGTCGTCTATGGGTGTAGAGGTTCTCAGAGTTACACCGGGTCCGCACTTCTGTTGAAGTCGTTGGAAAGAGAAAGAGGTACTTGATTATAATATTATGAAAAGATTATGTAGGCCGCAAACACCCAGACGCAGAATATAAATATCGAGGTATCTTCGCAGCTTATACAAACAACAAGCAATGGAAAAGAGACCTTAACAATATATACACGTTACAACTTTAAAATTCTTATCGCACTACTACTTTTATCTTAACGCATTCTTCTCCTTAGACGATACTCTCCATACACATATTTAGTGATTAGGGCTATAGCATAATAACACTCTGTCACTACGCTACCCTCATAACACTGTCGTATATTTCTATACTTAGTTTAGGTCTCGGTACTACCTGTCACCAATAATATTACTACAGCTGGAACATATATTGCAGCATTTCTTTACTTATTTGGGAATAATACTTGGGATTTTCCTATACAATTCTTATCTGATATTCGGAGTTTTACGGAGGATTTCTTACATATTTATGCACCTTTCTCGGTCATAATATTTCTAATTATCTCCTAATAATCTCCTCACACCACTTAAAAATTATGCATATTATTTGGGATTTACTTGGCAGAATTTCAGGGTTAAACATTGTTCACACTTTTATTTCCCTTATATTTCTTTCTTACACTTGGTGTTCGCACTTCTGTTTAAATATGGTTGCTATCGTCCACCTCGCTTATATAGAATAAGAACCAGAACTCCTACCAATCTGCTCTACTACTATCAATCCTCCTCACTTAGTGTACCCCGGTAGCACCCCTCGCACCTGCCTTGTATTTTCCACATAGAATAGATTGTGCCTTAGTTCACATTTGAACATCATACCAGAGATAACTACATCACACAAAAGGTACCTCTAATCTTATATGAGATCATGATAATAATAATATTATTATTATAAAAGAAAAATTCCAAAGATACCCAAGCTAGTCCCCAAACCCTGCCCTTATTGTAAAATAGGAGAATCCTCATAACCCCAGCCAGGAAGCTAAGACAAGTGCCTGCACTATGCAATTAGCTTTGTTAATTTTCTATTACTTTCATATAGCTTAGGAGTATTTAAACCCAGCTATTTAGGCATGAAACAGGTGGGTGCTCGTGAATTTTGTTGTCAAGATTGTAGTGTGATATTCCCTCACTTAGCACAAGTAACTTACCTCCCATTAGTAGTAACTTCTCCATTAATTACAAACTTCTTGTCACACTGTCTTCAACCTATGTAATTTGAAAAGAAAAACTAATTCTTCACAAAATAGGTCCCATCTCTCTAATAATGTAATTTCCCAAACTTGGACATTTATTCTCTTACTGATACACTAGAACTATTTGTTGCACTCTCAAATGATTTGTGATATTCTTGTAACATCTGGAATTAGGTATTACCTTCGACGTCAGTGTTCCTAGTCGTCTAGTCAGTAAGTCTTCGGGGTAGGACCGGACGGACTACCGCTCATAGTCCGTCTTTTGGGGGTACTCCGCCCGGGAAGGTTAGGACCGGATCGGCTGTAGGAGACTATAGTCCTAGCACTTGGACTTCCGGTACTAGAGGTAAAGCACCCCCGCAAAAGTGTTGGTGAAACGGGCTTTTTACACCAAAAACACCAACTTTTAGCTACTTGTAGTTTATGAACCCCAAGGAATTTCCCAACCTAACTTCTCATATATAATAACAATACTTTTCTCTTGCTCAAACACAGCTCTTAATAAATTTAGTGAAGAATTGGAAAAGTTATAGGGTCTTAAAGTTTTGAGTGAGCCAAAAAGTGTCATTTTACATACAAAATTGGCATAGCAACGGGTATGATCCACTTTGAAGCCTAGTAGCTTAGCCCCACAGGGTTAATTGAGCTGATAAGTGGTGTTAGGTGAAAGCTTCAATGAAGGTGAAAATAATTAGCTAAGTCACAAACATTATTTGAAGCAATTCCAGGTGTGGGGGTTGATCAAACATAGCGAGTTTTGGTGTAAAAAGGCAGTTTCACCAACACTTTTGCGGAGGTACTTTAGTTAAAACCAGGCACCTCCGAACCAATCATATTGCATCATGAGACATCATTCGTGCCGTCACCTCTGCCCGTCTCACCCTGTAGGGCCCGCCGTCCGGCCCAAGGATGTCCGTGCTGCAATTTGACCGCCCTGCACGGACTACAGATGGCCATCCTGTCGCGTCTAGGACTCTTGGCAGTCCCCTCGCGACCCCCGGGCCATTGGGAACACTGTTTGACGTCCTTGTAGAAAAATAGTTGTACTAACGCAAGTCATAGTATTATAAATGCTACTTAGCATGCTAGTGTTTCCCTCGTCTCACGAGGATGGGAGGCTCAGAGCGATGTTTCATTCATAGAGAAACAAGAGTATAGCTAGTCAAAAGGAGAGTAAAGACTACAGAAATGAACGCGGAACAAGAGTTAGAGACCACACTAAAAATGGCCAAAGGAAAGAAAAAGTCTCTGTAATGCATTCCTCTCATTCAAGGGCAATTGCAGAATGTTTTTTCTTTTCTTTTCTTTTGTTTCTACTATGTGGGATAGACAAAGTGGTGGGAAGACATGACTCACATGAGTAGTGATTGTTGGAAGGCTGAGGATAGATTAGGTTTTTAATATTATATACTCATGTCTTTACCGTTAGTTTAGCAAGCAAGGATAAGAATAGACTGACAGTAAGTTGCTCGCTCTCTCTCCTCCCCCTTTTTAGAGTTCGGTGCTCTATTTTCCTTTATCTCAATTACATAGATAGGCTGGTTGAAGTCCAGAGATTGCCAGAGGAAGCAGATCGCTTAGCTCTAAAGGCCTTTGGGAGACATGTCCAATGCGATACTTAGGAAGGTTGTATTCTCCTGGTGTCAGCGGTTATTCGTGATGGGGGATATGGGCGAAGTATGAGATGGCAATTGGAAAAATTAGGCTTGATCCCGGTTGGCATCTCTACTGCAAGGCTGAAACGGGGATAGCTGCTTTATAGTTACGGTGCTTACTTTTAGTGGGGCTTTTTCCAAATTTTTGTCAACCGATTTCCTTTGACTTCTCTCTATGTTGAGGATTTCTCTTGACGCTCGCTGGGTGCTGTGGCAATACTGAACTTGACTGATGGGCTACAGTAGGTTTGAGCTTTTGATTTCATTAATAGGCTTCTTAGCTTTCTAGCAACGGATAGGAAACGGATAATTTTTCATCCAGAGCCTTATACTTGTCCAATTGGACCAATTCTCCACATCTCGACAACATATTGGCAGAAGCGAATAGTAGTAAAGACAGTACTTGAAGATCGAACCACCTCCTAAAGCTACTATCTCACATTCTCAAGCCAAACAATCACACCAGATCCTCCCTATAAAACCCCTTCCTAAAAACCCTCAAATCGGCATACTCCTCCAGATACACCATCCTCCCGCTAACCTTTACTCCCCCTTCCTCTCCTTTAACCTTACCTCCTCCAACAAGAGCGGTTGAATCCCCCTTACACTTCTGAGCAATCGCTCCAGCCATAAACCCCAACGTGCGATAGGGGTAAGCATACGTCAACGGCGTCGAGTAAACGCTGAAACCGGCAGTGCCCCACTGCAAAACCTCTTCGTATTCCTCAGTCTGCAGGAATTGGCCGTCGCCTTGGTGTAGGAACCAGTTTGTTCCGGCGAGGACGTCGATTAGGTCTGCAGAGGTTGGGGACGAGTCACAGAATATGTGGTTGGGGGTGGAAGCGGAGGTCGAGTTCTGTAGGCTGCGCAGGTGGATTTGGTGGAGGCTTTCGTCCAAGAGAGAACGGAGGATAGAGCGGCTGGTAATTAATTCTGAGAGAGTGGTTGGCGGGGGGAGAGGTGGGAGGGTGGGCCAGGTTTCATTGGTGGACGGTTGGGGGGAGAAAGGAGCGGTGGATAAGGTAGTCGGTAGTGCATTGCTGAAGCCGGTGAGAAAGGTCAAGAGGAGGTAAATGAGAAAGAGTGGGGAAGTCATGATGGTACTGTAGATAAGAAATATTGGGAAACGGTGGAAAATCTGCTTTCGGGGGATCTTTGGTGGTTGTGGATTTTTAGTTGTTTCTGCCTGTCGTGTTAGGAGCTTGAGTAGAAATTGGGCCTCAAGCTTTGTGAAGAAGAAGGAGGCCCTAGTTCACACCATCTCACTCGCCCTCGCAGCCCAGACCCTCTCTTGTGCCATGATTTTGAGGCCGGGTGAGCCACCCCCCCTGATCCCCTAAGAGCGGAAACAATACCGGCGAAGTGCCCTATACCGCGGAGTGTCAAATAAATGCAAAGATTTGCATCGCACCGATGTACCGTACTCCAGCCGAACGTCGTCTGTAATTATAACTCGGGCGACCTAGACAACACAAGCGGTGAATATAATACACTTAAAATCTTGCAATCCATTCTTCAGCATCAATGGCAGCCTTCATCCTGTCGGGAATACTTCTTGCCAGAATGTCAAAATATCCTGAACCTAGTAACTCCTAGTAGGGCTCGATAGTATCCTGGATTTCTTTCCTCATCGCCTAACCTTGGTATTCTGAGTAGCGTAAATCGGGATATATTCTCTTGAGAAGCGACACAGTAACTTTAGAGGCACTAGTCCCTCTACCTATTTAACTTATTAGCGCTCTAGCATCGCAGAGGTTAAATAAATACCGATAGTATTGTTCCTAGAGCGAAAGGGTGCTGGTAAAGGGGCGGGACGCTGTATCACTTTGGTTTGGTCGGGATGGGCAGTAATCGGAGGAACTACTTTCACGGATTTTTAGCGGGGGTAGTTGGTCGCGACGCGCGGTGTTCGCGTTTCTTTGGCCCTGCGTTACACAAATTCTCCGAATCTGCCATGCGGCTGAAAGCTAAAAAAAAGGTGACCTCACTAAAAAAAAAGTAATAAACATTTCTAGCTTAGGTAATCCCAAAAGAACACAACACCGCAAAGTTTGCAGAGCTTTCACGGCAGGATCAGAGCCGATGCACTATCCTATTCTACTATGGATATCCGAGCCGTGGTATGATGGTGAAAATTATTCTCTTGCTCGCGTAGGGCAAATTATTCCTCATGCTGGAGGGTGTTAGCTCGAGTTTGTTTAGTGCTGTCGTCGCCGTTGTCCCCTCTCTAGCTTGCGTCCTGGTGAGACCGCTGCCCTTCGCTATGGCAACAGTTTACTGGCTCTAGTAATTTATTGTCTGTGATCGACTAGACCGATTGTGCCGGTAGCGAGATTGACCCCCTCAGCGAGATTTGAATTGGTAAGCACATGCCAAGCCTGGTGTAAGGTGCTAATTGGTGGTGGCTAACCGAGAAAAGGCAACTAGGATTTTCTCTTCTGCTCAATACCACCTCCAACCACCAAGTTACTATATAACTAACCACCTTTCAACCAAACCGCCATTTACATACAGCTTCTCCAAGATGAGATTGTAAATAATCCCCCTCCCACAAATAAGAAATTTACTAATAGCCTAATAGGATTAAAAGAAAGAAAAAAAAAGAAAAAAAGTAGCGTATTCTTTAATACACGAATCAAGACTCTCCTAAGTGAGGAAAAACTGGTGTTCCTATGTCACCAGGATCGCTATCACTCTCATCCGTTCTTGTGTCTTCAACAGTATCTATCTGTTGCAGTTTGGTCTTTGCATCAGATAAGGTTTTTCGAACTTGACTACTTCTTCAGTCAATTGGGCTGATATTTTCCAGCGTTTAGGTCGTCGATTTCCCTCTTCCAGCTCTTCAACTCTATTGCGCTTTACTGATAAAGAATTGAGTTTAGTCTCAGTCGTGGTAATCTTTATCTGTAAACGATCGATCTTGGCTTGATGCTTGCGCTGTTTTTCAGCTTCGCGATGGGCAAAAAAGGACTTGATATCAGTCTGTGATAGGAAGGAGGCATCATGGTCGGGAATGACTTTTCTGTTGGTTTTTTTTTGTTTCGCAAGTCATGGATTTCCTTTTCGAGAGTCTTTATTCTTTCGTCCTTCAGATTATTTTCTATCATTCCATACTCGGCACTATGGATAATGTTTTTCAAAATCTGTTGTTGACGGCAGCTTCGTGGCGAGGTTGGCGGGAGATCGTCCAATATCAATCGTGTCTGTATTTCGAGTTCTGCTGGTTTTTGTGGTATTTGTAGTTGACTTACTTCGGAGAGTTTGATATCGCATAATGGACGATTCTCAACTGGTGCAATGGATTCTCTTCTTATTTGTCTTACTTCTTGGCGTGCTGCTTGCTCCTCACGAAGTTGTTTAAGTATTGTTTCACCATTGGATGGTATGATTCCAGCGGACCAAAAACCACTGCAAATATTTTCTGGCGTAAGTCTCTCTGCTCGTGCATGGCTGACAATTTGATAGAAGTTTCGTTTGGTGACACCAACTTCACCATTTTCGAATCTCGACCTCAACTCACTTTGATAGATATGCTTGTATGGGGAGAAAATAGAAACGTCTAATAGTTGAAGGCGATGGCTGGTATGTGGTGGCAGGCATACAGGTATAACTTGGTTCTTGATACAATATTCAAGAAAGTTAATATTAACGTGGGAGTTATGACCATCGAATAGCAAAATTCGGTAGCGAAGTCCAGCCTTTTGTACCGTTATGCTCGATGGACCGAAGTTTACCTCTAACCACCATAATGCCATTTTCTCATCCGTCCAGCCATTTGGTGATTTACCAAAGAGAATGTTTTCAGGAACATTTGGTAAGTCTGTAAACCACTCCTGTTAAAAATCTTTTCCCTTATAAATGATTATTGGATCAAGTGCTGACCCATCACCCGATATCCCCTCCACAACAGTTGCCAGTTCGCGATTGCCTGGCTGGCTAACAAACAGCTTTCCATTCAAGCGTGGTCTTTGCACAATATCAATCACTTTTTCTGATGCTAGAAACCCTATTATGAAGCCAATTTTGTCTACATTGTAGGTATTTTCTGGTAGTACTTCATATTCTTGCACAGTAGAGTTATACTATTAATTAATCTCAATTAGAACCTATACTAGTACAATGAAGACTCAGATTAGAGGACTATGACTTACAATTTGAAAGAATTTACTAATAGCTTCCAAGTTATTTCCTTGGACTGATTGTACATAATCAAGAGGCTGACTATATCGACTTTTTACCTCTGGGTGCCGCTTATAGAAGCCACGCAGCCATGTAGCACCAAGAGTACCGTCCGAAACCCGCTGACGATAAATATTGGTTACAATTTCAACAAATGTGTAGAATTTGGGAGGAAATCCCCACTGCTTCAGTTGATAGGCTCCGTCTATTAAGGCTGTCTCTTTCACTGGTGTTATTCGTTGCTTCCTCTTGTTCGCATCTTCTCTTGGCTGTCGACCTTTCTATTTCATAAATCATCTTATTAACTGCTTCTTGGTCCCACAAATCTTTTTTTTTTTGGAAATACCTTTCAATGATTAAATATTGTGTATGGGATATCAACTGCCTGAGCTGCCTCCTTTTGTGATGCTACCTCACCCTTTTCCAATATTTCCATCCCAATCTGTTCTCGTAGGTCTTGCTCCATATTGGTATTCAGGTCTTTTATTATTTTTCATATGCTCAGGGAACACTACTAGTTGGGTTAATTTCCTTCTATATATTCTACATAGCCGATTGTCTTCATTTTGACGTCACATTTTTACTTTCACTCTAGCTATTTATGTCTGCCTTGGCAGATTACTAAATAATCTCGCTGAGGGGGTCAATCTCGCTACCGGCACAATCGGTCTATTGACTATTATATTTTTATCTTCCTTTCCTTGTCTTTTTCTCTATCTTCGTGTCTCGCTTCCATTTTTCTCCATTGCGCTCCCTTCCTCTTTCTTCCTGTTCTGTCAACCAAGAAAGGAAGACCTCCCTTCGTCGTACCCCGCCAAATCCTAAGGATTTGTATCATTTTCCTCAGGGTCGTATGCGAAGTAGTCTACTCACGCGGCCGGATTGAAATCAGAAGGCCCTACTCGCAAACGCATGACGCTTGTAAACACAACTGCTATTGCATACCGCCAAAATCATGAGGCTCCGGCCTATTTTTGCCCGTATGCAATAATAGTTGTGCTCACAAACGTCATGCGTTTGCGAGTATTTTGGACTAGTTCATGTAGAGTGGCAACTAACCACATATAGTAGAAATTTGCTAAACTCACTATTCCGCTAAGGCCGCCATGCGTGCGGTACTCTAAGTAAGATGGGATTTTCCACCGAGTTTAGCGAGTGTATACCGTATGTGGTTAGTTGTCACTTGAGATGTGCTAGTCTAAAATAGAGCCTTCTGACTTCAATCCAGCAGCGCGAGCACTTGGCGATTCATGAAGTATTCGGATGCCAAGGCGCCAAGATTGGCCTGTTTTGGGCCTTGGCATCCGAATACTTCATGAATCGCCAAGTACAGTAGCACTACGAAGACGGTTGTATTCTCAATAGTACCGCGCCAAGCTAAGTTAGCTGGTTAGTTTCACCCAGAGGAAAGGAAGTGATATGGTGGCATGGTAGTCAGAAGAAGTAATAGAGACTTTGCAAAAGGGCTCTCTCTGGATGTGAGGCAAATGCGGTTACGGACCAACCAGATTGCTATGATTTGACTCTGGATGTGAAATCGCAAAGTCCCTAATTAAGGAGTTTCCTTTCTGATGTCTTTTGGGATGTTGGTTTAAAGTTTAGGCAATTCTACCGAAGGAAATGGACCGGCAAGTCTCTCCTCGGCTAACTCACATCTCACATTTCCACAAGTGCAACGATTCCACCCAGATTTGAGACTGCCTAACCACACATCGACATGAAGTCAGCTGTAAAAAAAACAAAAAACAAACAAATTGCAACCGTAAAACATTCCGGAAACCATCGCCAGGACTATTTCCAACTGAACCCAACAAGTCATAAGAGACGTCACATCCCCCGCTTCCTAAAAGCTCTCATCTCCCCGTAATTGTCCCTAAAAATGAATGCGCCGCCAATCCTATTCCCCGGAGCCCAACAGTTATAGCACACATGCGCACCCATCATGCCAATCGTCCGAAAGCTATAAGTATACTTCTCGGGCACGCTATAAACGCTAAACGCAGCCGTTCCCCAGGACGCAAACTCTTGGTAATTCTTCCTCTGCTCCCAGTAGTAATCGGGTTTATCTAGGAAGTAGCGGGTCAGTGCCACGACGTCGTTCTCGTCTCCGAGGGAGGGGAAGTCTGCTTCACAGATGACCTTGGCTTGCGGTTTAGGATCTGTTTGGGATTTTGCGCGGTTGGGGAGGACTCGGATGACTGCTTTTTTCATGGCTGCGGCGATTAGGGAACGACTGGAGGCGAGTTCTTGTGGCGTTTTGGGAGGTGGGAGGGCGGGGATTAGTGTCCAGTTTGTCCCTGTGGCAAGACTGAGAGAATCTAGGTCTGGGTAACGGAATTCGGGGGCCGGGATGAACTCTACAAGTTTGCTGGACTCGTTGCGTGGGGTGAGGTTGGTGGTGATGGCCTCGGTATTGGTGGAGCTGAGTTGGTAGGTGAAGGCCAGGCTGGTGAAGGAGAGGATGATAAAGAATAGGGTAACCATGTGAAGGGAAGAGGAAGCCATTGTAGCTGTGGTTAATTTCTAAGAGCGGAGCTGGGTTGTGTTTGTGTGCGTTGACTTGAAGGTCTCCAGAAGAAAGAACTGTGGGGGGAGTTTTTCAATCTCATTTATGCCTAATAATTTATAGAGGTATAGCCCATAAGTTTTGTATATCTTACTAGCAGGGGTGTTCGCCAAGCCAATGATTGGGAAATGATAACTAATTGGGTATAACTTTAGGCGGAGCGAATTGGGTAGCTACTAGTCACCCCTGCTAGTAAAATATACAAAACTTATGCGCTATATGATACCTCCATGTATCATACTTTATAAGCCCCTAAAAGGTTAGAATTTTAACGGGTAAGGCAGAACCGCGGGTGTCATGCAATGTCATAACCCTTGCATGAAAATCAAGCCTTTCAATTAACAAAAACGAAAAATGCTTATACATATCCGGACAATTGCATTCGATAACTTTAGCGGCGAAAAATATTTGTAGTGCTACGTAACAAAGCGGCAATCAACAGGACCTCGGTAATTCCACCCAAGCATAATTTAAACAAGTGTAGCACAAGGAAAGATTAAGTTTGAGTGATCCCAGGAGAGCGGATATGCTGTGGAACACGGCTCATACGATATACCGTAAATTTTGGGCAAACTCGACTCGCCGCCATACTTCTTAAGGCAGCCACTATTCCTCAAAAAAGACTAAGTCCGTGGCGAATTCGATTTTCCGGGGATAGTAACTGCAATACAGGTGATAGCGGCGGGTCGAGTTTACCCAGAATCTACGGGTACTTTTGTGTTCACGATTACGGCTATGATGTTTTACAATAAAAGGGTGCTAATGGGTTTTACTGTGGATTGCAATTTGGGGTAGATTTACGGTACCAGGATTTTTCCTTCGGGACTTGCTCTTGGATCCCCCATCCTACTATTCAAGTGCCTCCACTAAAAACTTTCGCGATGATCACCTGCATTGGAAATACATGCCAATAAAAATAACCGGCCACCACTGCTACTAACATCTTGTCATTGTCTCATTGCGAAGTCACATGCATCATGGAGTTGTGGCCCGTAGACTGGGCATTACTGGATTCTGCATTTTTAATAAGATCCACGATAAGGCTGTGTACAGTAAATGTCTGGAAATAATAGGATTTCACGTTACGGGGGAGACTTCTGTATCACATCAACGGGGCATATTACAGATTTTTAGTAAAAGGGTATTTGAATTGATCCCACCCTATCTCAGGTGAGCGCAAGAAACATTATGGACCCAAAAGAAGACAAAAAAATACAATTAGGAAAATATGTTACACCATTTCTATCCCAACCAGCTTTCCGGTATCCAGAAACAATCACCTAAAAACTCCCCGATGGCTGTTTCTTTCTAGTTTATCTGACACAGTTAGTTTGGCTCTCTTTAATGGTATCACAAGGGAAATTTACCACTGGTAACCTGTAATGGCCAAATCCCAGTAGCCAAGAAGGGCATTCCGAGAGTACCTAATACTAAGGGCACAAGCACCCGAAACCTTGGGAATAAGGTTGGTGAATATAGTGGCGGTCTTGGCTCGCATATTGGTCATTCCGTCTTTGATACCGGCCATGGGTAAACCGCAGGCAATGAAATCGGGTTTCTGTAATTAATTAATCCATGTTCAAAAATTGCAAAGTGGTTGAAGGGGGGGGGGCAAACCTTGGCAGAAGTCAGATAAAGCCCAAGGGAGTGAGCAGGGAGCAAGTTCGAGATCGCGGTCTTAATTTGGTCACATTCCAAGGCAGTAAGAGATCCTGGACTGGCTGCGATGTCGGTGCCGGCTTGTTGGATCTTGTTCTCAAGCAGAACGGTTTGGGTGAGGAGACCACCAAGAACAGAACAGTCTGCACTGGTGAAAGCGCTGGTTTGGGTTGTTAAGGTTTCCATAGCGCTTCCTTCTGCGTTTAGAGAGTCGACGAGGGTAGTGATATCGCGAGTAACGATGGCCGAGGCAAAAACCGTGGTGAAGAAAAAGCAGAAGAGGAGGACAATATTCTGGAGGCGGAGCATTTTGAAGTTGGGTTGAAAAAGAGAATGACTTTAAAAGGAAGGATTGAAAATGTGTTTGTCAAGTTTGGGGTCTGTGGAAGAAGTTGTATCCAAATTGAGCAACGAGATGTGGGTGAGGAGAAAAGATAGGAAGGAATGGAGAGGGGGGGAAGTGGGACTTTATACCCGTGTCTGTTGGCCAAATTTCTACGTAGGAAAATTGGAGAAAAACCCTCGCATCGTGGCTTTCTCTTCCTGGCCCTTGTGAATTATTTCATTGAGAGTTTAGAGGGTGTAGGGGGATTGCGATAAAATAGGGCAACTTTGCAAAGTCCACGGTACTAACCACTGAGCCATGTCCGTAGTGTATCGTAACTACCTGATCTCTATTTTGTTTTATCACCTCGACGGCGTTCAATCTAGCTCAGATATTCGCCAAAAGATTTCTAGAAGCTATGAAAAACTGTTTGGGGAAGACCCTCTACCAATCAATTAAAAAACCTTGGTTCTCTCTCGTGGTGAATACGATCGCTTTTAGAAAGCATTTTTAAGTGAGAATATTCCCCTCAGTGCTTTTACCAAACATGTGAAACTCGCTGGTTCACTTTAGTAGCGAAGACTTGCCCATAGTTGCTTCTCGGCTGATGGATCGTAAGCTAGCCTTGTATCAAACTTGTATAACTCTAACCGGATCTGAGACTACAATACCTGAACGTGGAGAGGAAGCTGGATAGCTCGATAAGCTTGACTACTGTTTCTTACTTGGTGCTGTCGGGAGTGTTTACCTCACTGACAGCTTAGCCTCCGCCGGGTGATAGCATATATTTGGGGAGATAGTAGCTGCTATTCGCAAGCCGGGTGTGTGGACGCGCTATTCGAAACAGCTACTGGAGGTGAATGAATGAGCTTTATTAAGCGCCGGAAGTCAAACTACAGTCACTTGGCAGAAGTCTTTGTTAGACATATCTCTTATTAGTCATGTACTTTCGCCGGGAGGAAATGATTGGGTATGATAGTAGTTGCGCCACAAAAAGCCACACGACCCCGCTTTTGTTCAGCTCGAGTCAGTGAATTTTTCTAAGTTCCTCTGGTGCCCCTACAAATCGCTACACCACTTCCCCGTTCAACCAACATTCTAACAATACATCATGGCCCAAACTTCACATATGCTATCAGTCAGCCTCGGCGACGGTAACGCCGACTCCGGCAACATAATCAATAGTTTCAATAATACCTTCACTATGTCCAACGAGGATAAACAGATTATGCGCTGGCTCTCTCCCCTAGAGCCAAATAAGCGACATCAGGACGTGCGCACTGACCGGTTCGGCGGTGTAGGAGATTGGCTTTTGGAAACGAGCGAGTTTCGGGAGTGGAGAGGCAGTGAGGATGGAGCCGATAAGGCGGTCTTGTTTTGCTCCGGGAATCCGGGAGTGGGCAAAACATACCTGAGGTAAGTGATGGGGTTCTTTAGAAGAGGTAAATGCCGCTGACGGCTAGAAACACCAGTTCCATAGTGATCGATAGCCTGTGCGATCAGGCGGCAGAGGAGTCTATCGTCGTTGCAGGCTTGTACTGCGACTACCTATCCCAACAAGAACAGACAACCACCAACATTATTGGGGCTGTTCTTAAGCTGCTGGTAGGCAAAGCGGGGATCCCCAATGAATTACGAGAAGCGTTTCAAAAATCGAAAGCGGAGTTTGGTGGTAGAGGGCCACTACTTGCGGATATGTTAGGAATGTTGAGGACTGCTATTGCTTCGTTGCCGCGAGTCTTCATCTGTCTCGACGCCTTAGACGAATGTTTGCCAAAGTACCTGCCGGAGCTTCTCGGGTCTCTGAGAGGCATCATTCGGGAGTCCCCGAGGACGAGAATATTCTTCACCGGGAGGCCCCACGTCGGGGAAGATATTCAAAGATATTTCCCCAAGGCGGTTACAATACCCATCAGCCCTAACCCAGATGATATTCGGAACTATGTGGAGATGAAGTTAGACAGGGACGCCGAGCCAGAGGCGATGAGCAAGGACCTGCGGGCGGATATTGTGAGAGCTATTCTAGAGAACGTATCTGATATGTGAGTAGGAGCATTTGGCACCCCCACCCCATCAACGACGCCTACTTACCAATGATTGTGGGTAGATTCCTCCTCGTTTCGCTCAACATCGACGCTATTCTGGGAGAGATTACAATTCGTCAGAGAAGAAAGAAGCTTAAAGAGATGACACAAGGCGATGGACTGAGCGAGGCCTACACGGCAACACTATCACGACTGAAGGCGCAGAGGGGACACAAATCAGTACTCGGATTGAAGGTTCTGATGTGGGTGTTGCATTCTGAACGCCCATTACAAGCCGAGGAGCTTTGTTATGCTTTGGGGGTGGAGATAGGATCTGTGGATCTGGATCCGGAAAACATTCCTGTGCTACGAACGCTCGTGGCATCTTGTCTGGGTCTTGTCACAGTCGAGGCGTCTTCATCCACAGTACGACTGGTGCACTTTACTCTGCACGAGCATCTCTTGCATGATCAGACCTTGTTCCATAGTCCGCACTCGGCAATTGCGGAGGTTTGCTTGACATACCTCAATTTTAGGTGCATCAGGGATCTCCCACCAACCCTTTCGTCGGCCCCCGCAACAATGCCCCTTCTAGAATATGCTTCTCTTTATTGGGGGCGGCATACGAGTAGGGGGATGGCGAAAAATGTCCAATTACTTGCTCTAAAGCTTCTCGATAGATTTGATGAGCATATATCTGCTCGACTACTATTATTGCGCCACTATGATCACCCCTTCTGGATCCAATACTATCGTGGGGCACAAGGACTTATGGGATTTACAGGGCTCCACGTAGTAGCATTTCTCGGGATTGCGGAGATAATCCCTGCACTGTTGGAGATGAAGGAACGGGATGTTAATGCAGCCGATTGTGCGGGTAGTACTGCTCTCATATCGGCAGCTATAAGAGGGCATGACGGCGTATTCAAGATACTTTTGGAACGAGAGGACATTAATCCCGACAAAGCAGACACCAAATATGGCCGAACGCCACTCTCGTGGGCGGCTGAGATGGGGCATGAGGGGGTAGTAGAGATGCTTTTGGAACGAGAGGACGTCAATCCCAACCAGGCAGATACTAGATATGGCCGTACACCGCTCTCATGGGCGGCGGGGAGCGGGTATGAGGGGGTAGTAATGATGCTTTTGGAACGAAAGGACGTTAATCTTAACCAGGCAGATACCGAATTGGGCCGGGTGCCACTCGCGTGGGCGGCCGGGAGCGGGCGTGAAGGGGTAGCTAAGATCCTTTTAGAACGAGAGGAGGTCAATCCTAACCAGGCAGACGCTGAATCGGGCCGGACGGCACTCTCATTGGCGGCGGAGGGGGGGCATGACGGGCTAGTAAACATGCTATTAGAACGAGAGGACGTCAATCCCGACCAGGTAGATACCAAATATGGCAGGACACCGCTCTTGTGGTCGGCGGCGAACGGACATGAGCGGGTAGTTAAGATGCTTTTAGAACGAAAGGACGTCAATCCCGACCAGGTAGATACCAAATATGGCAGGACACCGCTCTTGTGGTCGGCGGCGAACGGACATGAGCGGGTAGTTAAGATGCTTTTAGAACGAAAGGACGTCAATCCCAACCAGGTAGACACCAAATATGGCCGAACACCGCTCTCCTGGGCGGCGGTGAGCGGGTATGAGAGGGTAGTAATGATGCTTTTGGAACGAAGGGACGTTAATCTTAACCAGGCAGATACCGAATTGGGCCGGGTGCCACTCGCGTGGGCGGCCGAGAGCGGGCATGAGGGGGTAGCTAAGATCCTTCTAGAACGAGAGGAGGTCAATCCTAACCAGGCAGACGCTAAATCTGGCCGGACGGCACTCTCATTAGCGGCGGAGGGGGGGCACGACGGGCTAGTAAATATGCTTTTGGAACGAGAGGACGTCAATCCCAACCAGGCAGACACTGAATATGGATTGACACCGCTCTCATGGGCCGCTGTAGCGGGGAACGAGGGGGTCGTAAAAATCCTTTTGGAACGGAAGGACGTCAATCCCGACCAGGCAGGCACCATGTATGGCGAAACGACACTTTTGTTGGCGGCCAGGCAGGGGTGTGAGGGGGTAGTAAAGATACTTTTAGAACGAAAGGACGTCAATCCCAATCACGCAGACGCCATTTATGGCCGGACACCGCTCTCGTGGGCCGCTGAGCACGGACATGAGCGGGTAGTAAAAACGCTTTTGGAAAGAGATGACGTCAATGCTGACCGAGCAGACAGAAAATATGGCAAGACGCCGCTCGTGCAGGGTGCTGGGCAGGGGCATGAGGGCGCAGTAGGGACGCTTTTAGAACGAAAGGACGTCAATCCCAACCAGGCAGACACCAATCATGGACGGACCCCACTCTCGTGGGCGGCCGAGAACGGGCATCAGGGGGTAGTAAAGATCCTTTTGGAGCGAGAGAACGTCAATCCCAACCAGACAGTCACCAAAGGTGGCCACACACTGCTCATGTGGGCAGCTATGAACGGGCATCAGGGGGTAGTAAAGGTGCTACTAGAACGAGAGGACGTGAATCCAAACCAGGCAGGCGCCGAATATGGTCGGACACCGCTCTCATGGGCGGCTGAGAAGGGGCATGGACGAGTAGTAAATATGCTTCTGGAACGAGAGGACGTCAATCCTGACCAGGTAGATACCAAATATGGCAGGACACCGCTCTCGTGGTCGGCGGCGAACGGGCATGAGCGGGTAGTTAAGATGCTTCTAGAACGAAAGGACGTCAATCCCAACCAGGTAGACACCAAATATGGCCGGGCACCACTCACGAGGGCGACCGAGAACGGACATGAAGGGGTAGTAAAGGTCCTTTTGGAGCGAGAGAACGTCAATCCCAATCAGGTGGACACCAAATATGGCCGGACGCCACTCTCGTGGGCGGCTGAGTGGGGGTGTGAAGGGGTAGAAAAGATGCTTTTGGAACGAGAGGACGTCAATCCCGACCAGGTAGACACCAAATATGGCAGGACACCGCTCTCGTGGGCGGCGGAGAACGGGAATGAGCGGCTAGTTAAGATGCTTTTGGAACGAGAGGACGTCAACCCCGATCAGGTAGATACCAAATATGGCAGGACACCGCTCTCGTGGTCGGCGGAGAACGGGCATGAGCGGGTAGTTAAGATGCTTCTAGAACGAAAGGACGTCAATCCCAACCAGGCAGACACCAAATATGCCCGGACACCACTCACGATGGCGACCGTGAACGGGCATGAGGGGGTAGTTAAGGTGCTTTTAGAACGAGAGGACGTCAATCCCAACCAGGCAGACACCAAATGTGGCCGGACGCCACTCACATGGGCAGTTCGTGGTGGGCACCAGGGTGTAGTAGAGATGCTTTTGGAACGAGAGGACGTCAATCCCGACCAGGCGGACACCAAATATGGCCAAACGCCGCTCTCGTGTGCGGCTAAGAATGGGTATGTGGCGGTAGTAAAGGTACTTTTGGCACGAAAGGACGTCAATCCCAATCACCCAGACACTGACCCTGGCTGGACGCCACTCCACTTAGCGGCTGCGAACAGGCATGAGCAAATAGTAAAGATCCTTTTAGAACGAGAGGACGTCAATCCAAACCAGGCAGACACCAAATATGGCCGGACACCGCTCTCGTTGGCAGCTGAGTTGGGGCACGGAGAGGTAGTCGATATGCTTTTGGGACGGAAGGACGTCAATTCCGACCAGGCAGACAACAAATATGGCTGGACGCCACTCGCGTGGGCGGCTGGGAGCGGGCATCACGAGATAATACAGATGCTTTCGCAACGGAAATCTACCCGGACCGCCACGCCCGAGACCACACTGTCCCCGGTTTCCCCTCCAGGACACTATGGAGTAGTGGAGCCCATACTGGAATTAGACGATGCCAATTCTGACACAGATGATCGCGGTGGGCAGGTATCCCTTCCGCCGCTCGCTGTAAATGGGGATGAGTGCCTGGTCGATATGCACTTTAGAGGTCATGGTTCTAGTACCGGTACTTCGGGTATTAATAGCCTGCTTGCACTCCCATCGACAGACCAGAACGGGCGGGAAGTGGTACTACACTCCCAGGATTCAGTTTCTCTGTCCGCAGATAGCGACTTCTCAACCCAACCACCCGAACAATCCCAACCCCCTCCCGTCGCCCTCCTACAGTCCTCACACCCTCCTATGACACCCAGCACCCATCCTAGCCCTAGCCAATCAATCCTCTCATTTGCCATCGACCAGCGTTTCATTATCTCCTCTCTTGTTTGCCTTTTCGCTTTTCTCCTTTTCATCCTTCCTTCTTCGTCACTAGATATACTCTCGTTCCGTAAATACCTGTCAAGTGAGGGATTGGTGTAGGTAAGATCCCGGCAGATTTTTATGTAAATAGACTTTCATACCAGCGTTCCTCTAGCTTCCGCTTACTATTAACTTTTGTGTTTTTCCCTTCTTTGCCTTTTTACTTTATTAGAGTTCCGGGTTAGACCTGGTCCTATGACGCTGTTATTATTCGTCACTTCTGTTATTCTTTAATTTGATATTTGTCTTGTGTATTGTGGATGGTGGTGTGTGGTAATATAGGATGGTCCATGACGAGTGGTAGGAATAGATGGTAGACTTGAGGAAGCCCGCCCTATGTTCGTAAGCAGCTGGTTCATCCCCTTCTCGTAACTCACTGCTGTCAAGCGATCCACAGCGGCTCACTTTACAGACTTCCCACTCCGATACTAGCTCGGCATATGCCATCGGGGGAGGTCCCGAATCATCCAAGTACAGCCCTAACCCTGACTTACTGGTGCGCGGTTAATTTTGTCCACGAGCAATATTATAATAATAATATTCATATTATAAGAAAAACGTGGGGAAAAGAATACGAGCCGGAAGTTCTTCGCTGACCGCTAGTTCCCGATTTCTCTTGGCCTCTCTAACTATTAATGGTCTCTTGCGGCCGGGGACTATATATAGCAGGCAAAAAATGCTCGAACTCGCGGTTTAGATTTGAGTGATAGATACCAATAAAATATGGTACGCGGGTGTGGATAGCGTTCAACTTCTTTTTTAGACCATCATCCTCTCTAGACTAACGGGAATATAGGAGATGTATGAGACAAAATCATTTTTATTTTTCGATCGATCACTACATATATCAATTTTCCTCTACGCATGTCGCCAACTCCCTGGTTTACCCTTGAGATAAGAAAAGAGGAGAAAAGCCTTACCTCCAATCAAGGGAAAAGGGTAATGTATAGTGGAGACTCCGACTTTTCATGCAGTCCATCTGAGTCCGTCCTCAGCAATGCGAATTACGGCTCCGACCAATCCATTAATGAAGGCATCCCCGGAACTTTAAACGTTTTCGAAACTACAACAACATTATCTGGAGCAAGGAAACTTTAGTGAGTGCGTACTGAGTAGGATCAACTATTTTCCAGCAATATTCACGTGCGGGGGTGGGGGGGGGTTCTATATCTGGGCGGGGGTTGAGATGTGAGTATGCTAGAAATTGTTAGAAATGCTGCTCGGCATGCTAGAGTTTCTTTTGTTTCATGAAAGCACGGAAGTTATGAAAGATGTTTCAATGATGCATGAATATGAGAATGGAAAGTATAGAGGCTACGAGAATGAAGGAAGTCTTTGTGAAGCGTTTCTTTTGTTCCGGAATAACACAGAATGCTTCTTTTCTTTTGTTTTCTTTGAGGGATAGACAAGGTGATGGAGAGACATGTGTGGATGGAAGTGGAAACGTGTGGCGCTTGTTAGACGAGTGAGGAGAGCGTTTTGATTTTCATATATGCACCTGTTATTTCTATCAGTTTAGCGAGTAAGCCAAGTACGACGAATAGACTGCTCTATCTCGCTATCATTATCTTCTCTCCCACTATTGCCCATTGGTGCCTTATTTACTCTTATTTTGTTTAGAAATGAGGGTGTCCATAATATTAGGCAGAGATAATACTAGCACAAAGGTCCGAGACAGGCTTAGCAAAGACACAACATTCAAGGGAATAAACGGTTGGGAGGGCGAAATTTGGGACAGTAGTCGTGAAATGAGCTCCGAAATGTATGTAGGAGCTGTGGGAAGTCGTTGAAGTTACTCGGTATGCTCAGCCCTTTTGCGTGCACAGGTTATCCCTTTATTGATCAAACAAAAAAGGCTTCGAACATGCGCCCTGGATCAGTATGTGCACCGGAGGAAAGTAGAAGCTCGGAAGCAATACGGCAGTGTGTTAGAACTCGTTGATGCTACTCAGTATGCTCAGCCGACCGCGCGCGCATACAATACTTGTAGCTTTGCTCTTCAGACAAAGGCTTCGGGTATTCGCTGAGGATCAATAGAGCGCCGGAAGGAATGTCGGATACGAGAAAGGGTCGGATGGGCGGAGGCTCGGGAGAGTGGAAGTTCTGTGATGTTTGTCTTGCCTTCGTTAGCATGAGAGTTCGCGGAAGGGAAAGGGGGATATGCTTGGAAGAGAATAGATTTGTGTTGTGATCGATAGAAGGATGGAAGGACGGCTTTATTGTTTTATTTACACTCTAGTCTTTACCCTTAGTTTAGTTAGTCGAGCGAGAGCCGTGTACGCTAGTGTGAGAGTGAGTGAGCAGTTGAGTCCGGGAGTGAGCGAGCAGTTGAATGAGAAGAAGTTTCCCACCCCAAGTTGCGCGTTGGCGATGGAAATCTTTTGTTGTCACTTATCGTACTCTTGGCGTTTCGTTTCATAGCCGCGGTTTCGTCGTTGGCCGTCCTAGTTGTCGCCGGTTTCGCCGTTCAGCCGTCGCTATGCCAAGCACCCCCTTCACGAGTAAGTTATTGTATGGGCTGCTGGGGCGGGGCATGCGAGGATAGTAAAGATCCTTTTGGAACGAAAGGATCTCAATCCCGACCAGGAAGACACCTTTAATGGCCAAACGCCGCTCTCATGGGCGGCTGAGGGAGGGCATGAGGCAGTAGTAAAGATGCCTTTGGAAAGAGGGGACGTCAATCCCAACCAGGCAGACACCGTATATGGCCGGACGCCACTCTTGTGGGCGGCTAATAAAGGGCACGCCAGGGTGGTGAAAATGCTTTTGGAACAAAAAGATGTCCGCACTGCAATGCGGGATAACAATGGCCACACTCTACTCTTCTTAGCTCTCTCTCAAGGACACGACGGAGTTGTGAAGACCATACGGGAATGGGAGAATGCCAATTCTGGCACAACTGATTCCGGTGGCCAGACACCCCTTCCGCCATCCACTGGAAGCGGGAAAGAATGTGTCGTCAAAATTCAATCCAGAGGTAATTGTTCTAGCTTCGAGCCCTCGGATACAAATGGCCTGCTTGCACTCCCATCGGCAGACCATTGCGGGCGGGGGGTGATATTGAACTCCAGAGATTCTGTTTCCATGTCTGCAGATAGCGGCCCCTCAACCGATACCTCCAGAAAGTCTCAACCCCCTTCCCTCGGTCCCTTAGAGACCCGGTACCCTTTTAAGACAACCGGCACCTATCCTAGCACTTGGCAACCGATTCTTTCATTTGCCATTGACTGGCGTTTTATTATCTCTTCTCTTATTTGTCTTTTCGCTTTTCTCCTTTACATCTTTCTTTCTCCCTCACTAGATACATTCTCGTTTCGTAAATGCTTGTCAAGTGAGGGATCGGTGTAGGCAAGATCTCGGCAGCTTTAGATGTAAATAGTATTTGATCATGGCCATTTCCTAATTTCCACTGACCATTCTTATTCGCTAACATTTGTGTTTTCCCCTTTCCTTGCTTGTTTCCCTTCATGGGGAGTTCTGGTTAGACTTGGACCTATTTTGCTACTCTTATACTTCATTTCTATTATCCGTTAACTTGGTGTTTGTCTTGTATTTTGCCAGAGGTATATATCAATATACAGTGCTAGGTGTGCAGAGTAATCCAGCAGGAATAGATGATAAACTTGAAGAAACCAGCCCTATGTTTGTAAGCAGCTAGTTTATCTCCTTTTCGTAACTCACCGCTCTCAAGCAATTCCCTGTGGTTCGCTATAGTGACCATCATACCCCGATAGTAGCTCTAGTAACTTATATGCTATCGGAGAAGATCCCAATTGGTTGAGCCATAACCTTAACCCTAACATACTGAATATCCTTTTTATGCCGGCAAATTATCTGGTTTTATCGACAACATATAGAAGGAACCGGTGTTGGGTGTAGGCTAGTTAAGCCAGATTCTGTTAATGTCTGAGGTTATATGCTGGCTTACGGTGTTGGGAATAATCGTGGTATCATAATAATTATGATACCATAATAAGTGCAGCCCTAATAAAGCATAGAAATATTACAAAAACACAAGGACCAGATATAAAATCTAGGTTCTTCACCGATACATAGTTCTAGATTCCTTCGGTTTCTCGAACTATTGATGCTATCTGGCATAAGAAGATTCTATATAGAATGCAACAAAGTTTGAAGCCATTGTTTGGGTTTGAGAGATATGATACCAAATCAAATACAGTGTTGAATGGCAAAGGGTGTGGATAGCTCTCAACTTCGCTGTCGGATTGTTGCCCGCTCTAACTGGCGGCTACGGCAGGAATATATATGAAACATAAAATCATCCATATCCTGTGATCGATGACTACATTTCTACTTTTCCTACTCATGTTCATAATTCCCTGGATTATTTCAGAGTTGAAATAGGAAGAAAGTGACCTTTTCTGGAATTCCGGGAAAGAGAAAGGAATAGTGGAGATTTCAGCTTTCGATGCAGTAGATTTGGCTCTACATTTTCACCACTATCGATTACGGTATCCGACTGATCAATTAATGGAGGCATCCCCGAAACCACTTTAAAAACTTTCCGAGACAGCGATCTTTTCCGGAACAGTGAAACTTTAGCGAGAGTATACTGAGTAGCATCAATTGATTTCTAGCGATATCCACTACCGGTCCAGAGGGGAGAGCGGAGATCGAAAGGCGAGTATATCCACCCGAAGATAAGAGCTAGGCAGATATAATATTAGCAAACATGTGCGAGGCAGCCTAGCAAAGGAATAACCCTCAAAGGGATGAACAGCAGTTTGGAGGGCGAGGTTACAAAGAGCATTTTCGAATTGGGCTCTGAAATATATGTAGGGACTAAGAGGGAGCACGCTAGTGAAATCACTACAGCTCGTTTGCGGATATTGTAAAATCTCGGTACCGTGATTTCCCCATAGCGACGCGATCGAAGGAGAAGTAACCGTTCTCGCGGAGGAGACTCAAGGAAATGAGGAGTGTGGTAAGCTCGGAGAATGGACACAATAGAACGAGAGAAAGTAGGAGCGGGTGACCACTCTCTGGTGAATGCGATTGGGGCTAGTCACTAGAGCTAAAGGAGCTGTATCGAGCGCCGGGACCTGCGATACGAGAACCCGACAGAAACCTTTGTGAGACATAACACGGGTTAGTCATGCAAGTTGGTTGAAGGGAAATGATTGGACACAGCAATTGTGCCACAAGAAGCCACACACTCTGGCTCTGGTGAGAGAAAGTTTCTAAACTCTCCAAATACATACCCGAGACCATTCCTACATTCAACCATCTTGAATAAAATATCATGGCCCAAACTTCGGAAATGGGAACGGCCAAAATCAGCGACTCGAATGTCCACTGCGGCAACGTAAGCGCTAGTTTCAACAACATATTTAACAAGTTCAACGAGGATGTATAGATTATGCGTTGGCTCTCTCGGCTGGAACCAAATGACAGACATTGCAGTGTGCTCAACGACCGATTCGGCGGTGTCGGGGATTGACTTTAGGAACCGGGCGAGTGTCGGGAGTCGGGAGGTAGTAA
The DNA here is from genome assembly GCA_003070745.1 of Tuber borchii. Lineage (NCBI taxonomy): Eukaryota > Fungi > Ascomycota > Pezizomycetes > Pezizales > Tuberaceae > Tuber > Tuber borchii. The sequence goes on along the minus strand of NESQ01000056.1, from coordinate 199,565 downwards.
GAATAGAACCAAGGCTATCTTGTTTTCCTCCGGGAATCCGGGAGCGGGTAAGAAATATCTGAGGGAAGTGGCGAGATTCTTTGCAAGAAACAAATACTGCTGACCACCAGAGAGACTAGTTCCCTCATTATCGATAGCCTGTGCCCTCGGACGGGGAGGAAGCTCTCGTCGTTTCGGGCTTGTACTGCGACTTCCTTTCCCCGGAACGCAAGACAATCACAAACATCACGGGGGCAATTCTGAAGCTGCTTGTAGGTGGCGGGGGATCCCAAATTATCTACGAGACGCGTTTCAAAAATTGAACATGGAGTTTGGTGGTCGGCGGCCATGACTTGCGGATTTGATGGGATGTTGTGGGCTGCTATTGCTTCACTGCCGCGAGTTTTCATCTGTTTCGACTCGTTAGACAAATGTTTACCGAAGCATCTCGAGACGCTGAGAGGTATTGTTCTGGAGTTCCCGAGGACGAGAATATTTCTCATCGGGAGGCCGCGTGTCAGGGAAGATATTTTTTCCATCTTGCCGGCGGGGGAATTCGCTTGGGAGGGAGTGTGTGCCTTTGATCAAGGGGATATGCTGTTGATAAAGTAAGCCGTTTTGTGTATAGATATGCTCCCGGTAAGGGAAATTTTGTCCTATCCCACCACCTAAGCAAATTCTGTCTTGTTTATACCAGGAGGCCGAATATCTGGATGTATGTATTCACTACCAGATATCTTGCTGTATTTAATTAGCATAAAAGAGCGGAAAACACCATGGCACTTGTGATAATGGAAACTTGAGTTTAACTGATCTACTGTTTGGGTAGAAGCGATATTTTTGATATAATAGGTAGATGTAATTAAGAAGACTACTTCGATTGTACTTGTAGAATCACGCACCTTGGAGTCAGAAACAAAAAAATTACCTTCAATAAACATAATATGATTTCAGAGGCAAGTTATCCCTTAACAAAGTTCTCCTGTGACTCGTTTAAATAGGGATAGAAAAAAAGCCAACCTTTTTTTTATTATTTTCATTTTTCAATGCTTTGTGAGGGAGACAAAGTTAGTAAAGACGAGCACTTGATTGGTTTCATATCTCTCTTATAATGACATTGTGATAGAATATATTCAACGATATTTCTCGACGGCGGTTGCGATGCCGATCAGGCCTAACCCTGATGAAATCCGGAGATATGAGGCTAGGCAGGGACATCGAGCCAGAGGCAAACAAGGATGGGCGGATATTGTTAGAGTTATTCAGGAAAAGATATCAGATACCGTATTTTCTGGGTTTATACGGGTTTTCGCCAAGACCGGGCGTAGATCAGGGATGGGGGGTGCCCGGAGCCTGAAATAGACCCCATTAATCGCCCATTCATCATAGTAACTATAGGGCGGGTTTTAGCTGTCCCGTACTTCACCCTAAAGTGCGTGGCGCCTGTTTGATCACCATCCAAACCTTTGCAAAAAGTGATTAGAAATCACTCAGCCGCATTGTTATAGACATCAAAAATCCACCCCTTGGTTACTATGATGACTGGGGGATTAAAGCCTATTTGAGGGAATATGAGTAAGTACGGTATACGCAGAGCATACTGTTTTCCTCATGCTACAGATTTTGCTCTGTTCTGAGCACTACGGTGCTTCACAAGCAAGAGGTTCTCCACATCACGATTACCGAAACAGGCCAAGTGTTCAACACTGCGAATGGGTCTAAACAACATGGCGGTTTAAGGCATACTTTTCCTATTAATAACTAGTCACTGCTGATCGCAACAGTAGCGCGACGCTAAAAAGCTAGAGATAACCATTTAGCACATTTTTGGCTCCGCCGGGCGATGGCAGGGATTTGGGGAGATGCTGGCGTCTATTCTCAAAGTTTGTATGTATGCATGCTATTCGGAATAGGTACCGTACCGCAGGTAAATGAGCTTTATTATGCCATAACATTAGCAGCCGAGATACACTCGCTCGGCAGAAGTTTTTGTGAAAAATATCTCCTATTAGTCATGCATATTGTCAAAGGTAAATGATTGGATAGCGATTGTGTCACACTAAGGCCCACCCTGCTTTGTTTAGTTCGAGTTAGAGAATTTTTATAACGTCCTCCGATACCCCTATAAATCTCTACACCATTTCTACGTTCAACAAACATTTTGGAAAAAATATCATGGCCCAAACTTCGCATATGCTATCGGTCAGCCTCGGCGACGGCAACGCCGACTCCGGCAACATAACCAATAGTTTCAACAATATCTTCAATATGTCCGACGAAGATGGATATTTTATGCGTTGGCTCTCTCCCTTGGAACCAAATAGGAGACATCAGGGCGTGCGCACCGACAGGTTCGGTGGTGTCGGAGATTGGATTTTGGAAACGAGTGAGTTTCGAGAGTGGAGAAGTAGTGAGGATGGAGCCGATAAGGCAGTCTTGTTTTGCTCCGGGAATCCGGGAGTGGGCAAAACATATCTGAGGTAAGTAGCGGGATTGTTTGGAAGAAGCGAATACCACTAACGGCCAGAGACACTAGTTCTCTAGTGATCGATAACCTATGCGATCGGGCGGCCGAGGAATCTATCGTCGTTACGGGCCTATACTGCGACTTCCTTGCCTAGCAAGAACAGACAACCACCAACATCATGGGGGCTATTCTGAAGCAGCTTGTTGGTAGAGGGGGGATCCCAAATCATCTACGAGAGGCGTTTCAGAAATCGAAAACGGAGTTTGGTGGTAGAGGGCCGCTACTTGCCAATCTGATGGGGATGTTGAGGACAGCTATTGCTTCACTGCCGCCTGTCTTCATCTGTCTCGATGCCTTGGACGAATGCTTGTCAAAGTATCTGCCAGAGCTTCTCGAGTCTCTGCGAGATATTGCTCGGGAGTGCCCTAGAACGAGGATATTCCTCACTGGAAGGCCCCATGTCTGGGAAGATATTCAAAGATATTTCTCCACAGCGGTTGTGATACCCATCAGCGTGAATCCGGATGATATCCGGAATTATGTGGAGATGAGGTTGGATAGGGATACAGAGCCAGAGGCGATGAGCGATGACTTACGGGTGGATATTGTTCGAGTTATTCTAGAGAAGATATCTGATATGTGAGTAGGGGCAATTGGCACCCCACCAAAGATCTACGCTTATTGACTATTTTGTGAAGATTCCTCCTCGTTTCGATAAATATCGACGCTATTCTAGGAGAAGTCACAATTTGCCAACGGAGAAAGAAACTGGAAGAGATGAAACAAGGCAACGGACTGAGCGACGCCTACACGGCAACATTATCACGACTAAAGGCGCAAAAGGGATATAAATCAGTACTCGGATTGAAGGTCCTGATGTGGGTGTCATACTCGGAACGGCCGTTACAAGTTGAGGAGTTGTGTCATGCCTTGGGAGTAGAGATAGGATCTGCGGATCTGGATCCGGAAAATGTGCCTGCGTTACGGACACTGTTAACCTCTTGTCTGGGTCTTGTCACGATCGAGGTGTCTTCGTCCACAGTACGACTGGTGCACTTTACTCTTCAGGAACATCTCTTGGGTGATCCGACCCTGTTTCCTAGTCCTCACTCAGCAATTGTGGAGGTTTGCTTGACATATCTCAATTTTGGATCTGTCCGGGATATTTCGCCAACACTTCTCTCAGCCCCCCCAACAGTGCCCTTTCTAGAATATGCTTCTCTTTATTGGGGGAGCCATGCGAGTAGGGGGATGGCGGAAAATGTCCAATTGCTCGCTCTCAGACTTCTCGATAGATTTAATGAGCATATATCTGCTCAACTACTATTATTGCACCACTATGATTACCCCTTCTGGATCGAATACCGTCGCAAGGCGCGAGGACCTACTGGATTTACAGGACTTCACGGAGTGGCTTTCCTCGGGATCGTGGGGATAGTTGCTGCCGTGTTGGAGATGAAGGAATGGGACGTTAATGAAGCTAATGGCATGGGCAGTACGGCTCTCATATCAGCAGCTATAAGAGGGCATCACGGCGTGGTGAAGATTCTTTTAGAAGAAGAGGGCGTTAATCCCAACCGGGTAGACACCTTTTTCGGCCGAACGCCACTCATGTGGGCAGCTAAAGAGGGGCATGAGGAGGTAGTAGAGGTGCTTTTGGAAAGAGAGGGCGTTAATCCAGACCAGGCAGACATCGCTTTTGGTCGGACACCACTCTCATGGGCGGCTGAGAGCAGGCATGAGGGGGTGGTAAAGATGCTTTTGGAACGAGCGGACGTCAATCCCGACAAGGCAGACACCTTTTGTGGCCGAACGCCACTCTCGTGGGCGGCCGAGAGTGGGCATGCAAGTGTAGTAAAGATGCTTTTGGGACAAGAGGACATCAATCCTAACCAGGCAGACACTGGATATGGCCAAACGCCGCTCTCATGGGCGGCCGAGAATGGGCATAGGAGGGTAGTAAAGATGCTTTTGGAACGAAAAGATATCTGCATCGCCACGGTGAATAGCAAGGGCCAAACAGCACTGTCCTTGGCCCTCTCTCGAGGACACGGTAGAGTTGTGAAGGCCATACGGGAATGGGAGAACGCAAATTCTGGCACAGCTGATCCCGGTTGCCAGACACCCCTTCCGTCATCCATTGGAAATGCGAACGAGTATGTCGTCGAAATTCAGTCCGCAGATTATGGTTTCAGCCTCGGTACTCCCGATATTAATGGCCTCCCTGCACTCCCATCGGCAGACTATGATGAGCAGGAAGTGTTATTGAACCCCCAGGATTCTATTTCCCTGCCCATAGATAGCGACCTCTCGGCCGAGCCATCCAAACAGTCCCAACCCCCTCCCACCGGTTCCCTACAGCCCCCACATCCTCCTATGACAGCCCACCCCCATCCTAACCCTAGCCAATCAATCCTCTCATTTGCCATCGACCAGCGTTTTATTATCTCCTCTCTTATTTGTATTTTCGCTTTTCTCCTTTACATCTTTCCTTCTCCGTCACTAGATGTATTCTCGTTCCGTAAATACCTCACAAGTGAGGGATTGGTATAGGCAAGATCCCGGTGAATTTATATGTAAATAGACCTTAATACCGGCGTTCTTCTAGCTTCCGCTTGCTTTTTGCTATTCATCAACCTTTGTGCTTTCCCTTCTTTGCCTTTTCCCTTTATTAGAGTTTCGGTTAGACTTGCTCATATAGCGCTGTTATTGTTCTTCATCTAAGTTATTCTTTAATTTGATATTTGTCTTGTGTATTGTGGATGGTGGTATGTAGTAATGCATAGTACGGCCGATGACGAGTGGTAGGAATAGATGGTAAACTTGAGGAAGCTCACCCTATGTTTGTAAGCAGCTAGTTTACCTCTTTCCTATCACTCACTGCTGTCAAGCGATCCACGGCGGCTCACTTTATAGACTTCCCGTTCCGATACTAACTCTGGAATATGCCATCGGGGGAGGTCCCGAATCATCGATATACAACCTAACCTTGATCACTAGATACCGCTTTAATACCGGCGAATGCTCTAGTGGTATCAACAACGTAGTGAAGGCCACGATGTTGTGGTCAGGGCTAGTCAAGTCATATTCTGTAAATGTCTGAGCCTGGGGGCTGGCTTACAGTGGTGGGAATATTTGTGTAGTACCGTTATGGCTGGTGTATTGTCTGTGGACAAAATTAACCACGCATCAATGATCGATGGCAACGTAGCCCTTATTAGCCCACACTATCAACACTACCTAAAGGACTTTCTCTAGCTCAAATATTAATTTATACTGTGTATTCTACCATGTACCTACTTTTTTCTTCTTCTTTTTTTCTTAGCCCCAATGACGGTAGATTTGTGGTGGAGTGTAGTTGCCATAGCCGAAATTTCTCTCCCTTCGTTGATGCGCGGTTAATCTTGTTCACGGGCAATATTATCCCCTGCAGTGTTAATAGTGTCGAATTTCCCTACATCGCGCTAAAATGCGAACTAAAAATCTAGCTTCGCACTTTTCTAGAAATGTTAATCGAGTGATATCAAAAGCATTTCAGGTTAAATTATGATGCAGATCTTTTTCCATTAACAGGTCCACTAAACCTAATATGAGAGTGATGTTACCAGTAGGTGTGAGGTAATGTATCTGTCGATATTTACTAACCAACATCCGGACTCATGTGATAACATTCCACTTCTGTTGAATCTGCCAACCAAAGAAATACGCTAATTTCAGTAGTGTCTCTTTAGCACGATGTAGGGAAATTCGGCACTATCAACACTGCAGGGGATATCTCCTGGGCTGGCAAGACATTGAAAATTTCGGCCCACCCCTGTCGGAATACCAGACATAGATGACTAAGGGGCCAGCCTCAGTATTCCTTAGTGATATCAGCGTAAGTGTGGTCATGTGGCTAATATTAGCAGTATTCTGAAGTCTACATATCTGCAAAAATTTAGTCATTAACAAAAAGTTGCTTATTAACCCCTGTCTCAAAAAACTAACAGGGGTGGGCCGAAATTTTCAATGTCTTGCCAGCCCAGGAGATAAGATAAATGTGGGAAAGGGAATACGAGCCGGAAGCTCTTCGCTGACCGCTAGATCCGGACTTCTCCTGGCCTCTCTAACTATTGATGGTCTCTTGCGGCCGGGACTCTATAGCAGGCAAAGAAGCTCGAACTCGCGGTTCGGATTTGAGGGATAGAAACCAATAAAATACGGTACCGAATGCCAACGGGTGTGGATAGCCTTCAACTTATTTTTTAGGCTATCATCCTCCTCTCTAAACTAAGGGGAATATAGGAGATGTATGAGAGATAAAATCATTCTTATTTTTGATCGATCACTGCATATATCAATTTTCCTCTAGGCATGTCGCTAACCCCCTGGCTTACTCCTGAGATAAGAAAAGAGAAAAACCTGATCTGCAATCAAGGGAAAAGGGTAATGTATGGTGGAGACTCCGGCTTTCCATGCAATCCATTTGATTCCATCGTCAGCACTGTGAATTACGGCTCCGACCGATCCATTAATGAAGGCATCCCCGAAACTTTAAGCGTTTTCGAAACTACAACATTATCTGAAGCAAGGAAGCTTTAGCGAAAGCGTACCGAATAGGATCAACTATTTTCCAGCAATATTCACGTGCGGGGATGGGGGGCACTATATCCGGGCGGGGGTTGAGATGTGAGTATGCTAGAAATGAGGGTGTCCATAATATTAGGCAGAGATAATACTAGCAAAAAGGTCCGATACAGGCTTAGCAAAGACACAGCCCTCAAGGGGATAAACGGCAATTGGAAGGGCGAAATTTGGGATAATAGTTTTGAAATGAGCTCCGAAATGTATGTAGGAGCTGTGGGAAGTCGTTGACGCTGCTCGGTATGCTCGGCCCTTTTGCGTGCACAGGTTATCCCTTTATTGATCAAACAAAAGGCTTCGGACGTGCGCTGTGGATCAGTATGCCCACCGGAGGAAAGTAGGAGCTCAGAAGCAGTACGCAGAGTGTGTTGGAACTCGTTGATGCTACTCGGCATGCTCAGCCGACCTCGCCTGCATACTATAGCTTTGTTCTTCAGACAAAGAGTTCGGGTATTCGCTGAGGATCAATAGAGCACCGGAAGGAATGTCGGATACGTGAAAGGGTCGGATGGGCGGAGGCTAGGGAGAGTGGAAGTTTTGTGAGGTTTGTCTTGCTTTTGTTAGCATAAGAGTTCGCAGAAGGGAAAGGGGGATATGCGTGGAAGAGAATAGATTTGTGTCGTGATCGATAGAAGGATGGGAGGAAGGCTTTGTTGTTTTATTTACTCTCTGGTCTTTACTCGTGTTTAGTTAGCTGAGCGAGGGCCGTGAGCGTTAGTGCGAGAGTGAGTGAGCAGTTGAATGAGAAGAAGTTTCCTACTCTAAGTTGCGCGTTGGCGATGGCAACCTTTTGTGTCGCCTACACTTGGCGTTTCGTTTCAAAGCCGCGGTTTCGTCGTTTGCCGAGTCGCCAGTTTCGCAGTTCAGCCGTCCTATTAGGAGCTACGAAGGAGAACACCCGTGAAATCACTACAACTCATCTGTCGATATCTTAAACTGGGTAAGAGTAGTAGCGTGATTTGCCTCAATAGAGAAGTACACTCGCGTTTCAAAAGTTCTCGTAACCACAGTGGTACCTTGTACCTTCTTGTAGTTGTGGCTCGCGTAGCATGTGGGTGCCAGCCAAGAAACAGCCACAGATACATGAAGGTACCAGTGTGGTTACGAGAACTTTTTAAACGCGAGAGTAGTCTAGGGAGAAATAACCATTCTGCAATGATAGATGTCGTAAGCTCAGGGAATGGATATGGTGGGATCTAAGCCAAGTAGAAAGTAGGGATCGGGGGCTACTCTCTGAATACGATTGGGATAAGGCTTAAGAGTTAAATAAGCTTTATCGTGCACCGGGAATCGTGATGCAAAGCATTCTGTAGCCTTTGTGAAACATATCTCCTATTAGTTATGTGCTGTGGGTTCGCCAAAGAAAAATGATTGGATAGTAATTGTGCTATAACCAGCCACATCACCCAGCTTTCTCCGGCTCTGGCCAGAGAAGGTTTCCAGATTCTCTAAGTGCCCGGACATATCGCTACACCATTTCTCCATTCACCTTGAATCGAATATCATGGACCAAAATTCTGAAATGCGAATGGTCAACATCGGCGATTGGAATGCCCACTGCGGCAACATAATCGCTAGTTTCAACAACACATTGAATAGGTTCGACGAGGATGTATTGACTAGATTATGCGTTGGGTCTCTGGGCTAGAACCAAACAACAAACATCAGAGCGTTCACACCGACAAATTCGATGGTGCCAGGGACGGCTTTGGAAACGGCCAAGCTTCGCGGGTGGAGAAATAGTGGGGATGGAGCCGATAAGGCTGGTATGTTTTTCTCCTGGAATCCGGGAGTTGGCAAAACATACCTGAAGTAAGTGGCGGGATTCTTTGCAGGAAGCTAATACTACTAACCGCCAGAAATATTAGTCCCCTCGTGATCGTATGATCAGGCAAGGAAGGGGGAAGCCACTACTTCGAGCTTGTACTGTGGCTTTCTTCCCTAACCAGACAAGACAATCACGAATATCATGGGAGCTATTGGAAAGTAGCTTGTAGGTAGAGGGGGGATCCTGTTTTATCTACGAAAGGCATTTTAAAAAGTGAAAACGGATTTTGGTGGTCGAGGGCCGTTACTTGCGGTGCTATTGCCTCGCTGCCGCGAGTATTCATACAGTATGTCTCAATGCCATGGATGAATGTTTACCGAGGCATCTATCGTCTTCAAGAGATATTGTTCGGGAGTCCCCGAGGACGAGAAAATTCTTCGCAGGGAGTCTCTATCAGAGAAGATATTCAAAGATATTTCTCTAAAGCTGTGGCGATATCTATCAATCCTAGCGCGGATAATATCCAGAATTATGTGGCGATGAACAAGGACTTGCGGGAAGACATTGTGAAAGTTATTATGGGAAAGATATTGGATATGCGAGTAGGAGTATTCAGTGCCCCCACTCCATCATTGATGTACACTTACCAACGATTACCTGTAGATTCCTACTGGTTGCATTAAATATCAACGCTCTTGTAGGAGAGATTACAATTCTGCGGAGGAGAAAGAAGCTAGGACATATGGTGCAAAGCAGTTGGCTGAGTGGTGCCTATTCAACAATTCTATTACCACTAATGGCACAGAAGGGAAATAAATCAGTGCTCGGAGTGAATGTCCTGATGTAGGTGTTGTATTCAGAATGGTCGTTACAAACCGAAGAGCCCTCTTATACCTTGGGAGGGAGGTAGGATCTACAGATCTGGATCCGGAAAATGCTCCTGCTTCAGGGACACTTGTAGCACCTTGTCCGGGACTAGTGACGGCCGAGGTGCCTTGGTCCATTGTTTGACTAATGTACCCTACTCTTCAAAAGTGCCTCCAGACATCCCAGTACCGTTCGCCGGAAATGAGGACGAGGGTCTAGCAGAAATGCAGCTCACAGTTGATCATCTTAACGCTGACGTTTCAAACCTTCATGGCCGATCTGCACCTCCATCGGTGGACCTCGAGAGACAAGAAGTGGTATTGGGCTTGACGGATTCCAGGTCCAGAGATAGCAACCTCTCTACAACTAAGCTATTCCAGCTATCTTAATCCCCTTGGATCGGGCGTCTATAGTCCCCTACCATCTTAGGAAAGCTAACACCCGTCCTTAGCGCAACCCACTCGATCCTCTTGTTTGCTCTTAACCGGCCTTTTATCATCTCGCTTATTCACTATTTCGCTTATCTTCTTACACTCTTTCTTCTACGTTGCTAGATATATTCTCCTCCGATAAATACTTACTAAGTGAGGGATTGGTGTGGACAAGATATCTGTAGATTTAGATGTAGGTAGACTTTCGTAACGGACTTTGTCTAGTTTCTGCTCGCTACTCGCCGCCCATCAAATTTTGTCTGCTTTCCCTTCTCTGCCATTTCCCTCCATTGGAGTCCTCGTTCTACTTGGTCTTATAAGCATTGATTTGCTCTCCATTTCTCTGATGGGTTAAGTTAGTACTTCTCTTGTCTTTTGTGTAGAGCGGATATAGTATTGTATACTGCGTTAGAAACAATTGGTTAGGGATAGATGGCACGCTTGAACAATCCCGCCCCAGTTGCAAACCACTCGCTATCCTCTCCCCCTAATACCTCTCACCACCCTTAATCAATTCAAAGCTATCCGCTTTACGTGCTATCATACCCCAATACCCGTTCTCCTATGCCATCAAGGGAAGTCACAAACCTTTAGACAACAACCCTTACCCTAACCGTTCAGATTCCGTTCCAGTACCGGCTGATAGGCTGGTTCTGGTATCATATCATAGTTTCAACAAGATGGCTATTATGGCGTTGACTCCCACAACCTTTCGAAGAAAATCCCCCTCAATATCCTGAGTCCTGTCACAAATGAGTTTAGTACTTTAACAGGACAACGCAGTAGCGTGTCATTCTTTTATTATGATTGATTGATGTTTTTGACATAACTCACGATTGTGGTCATATGATTATGACTTTTGCACATGACTCATAGTTACAAGTCATGGGTTTTACACATGTGATGCGAGTTGTACACATGATATGTTTATTGTGCCTTGATTAGTTAGTTGTTTGTTGTGTAGTGACTCATAGGAGTCAGTTGAGGGATTGTACACTATGACTCACTATGAGTCATAGGGGCACATGACGAGAAGGTGTGAGTCATGAAGGTTAGAATTGTAGGAAGAATGAGAATAAAAAAAGGGGTCCTTAAGACCTCTTGACTGTCCACGAACCATCTCCTCTACACCTCCGGCGATTGAAATCTCAACCCCATGAGAAATCATCGTCGGTTGGTCCCCCCCCTCTCCCCTCTTCTGATGGCCTCGCTGCCTAGGAGGGTGATGCTCCGGTCTCCTCGCTCCTCCCTCTGATTCCCTTCTGATGGCTTAGGTATCTGGGTACCTTCGGCTAGGGGTTTCATGCTCTTTCCCCACTTCCTCCGCACTTGCTTCGTTGCCCTCGCTTAGCATTTGCACAGTCGGCAACCCCTTCGCCTCGTCTTAGGCATAGCGCAGCTTCGGGTTATCGGTGAAGTAGTGGCCCCGGTGGCTCTGTTGTCTAGTATTGCACTATCTCCTGAGCGCTACGGTCGGTACGGTCGAATTGTGGAAAAATTGTGATCCCTTGGTGGTCCTTTGCCTCGTACTTCTCAGGGTTGGGTCTACCCCTCCTTCCTCACCGCCTGGTCTCGTCCCGTTGCTCGGTTACAGCTACACCACGTTCTTTGGCTGGCACCCTACTGCTCTCCTCCCTGGGCTCTGTGCCCCTATGATGGTCTTGACTTTGTCTTGTTCCTATGGGATTTCAGCCTTCCGCCTCTGACTTTGCCCCACAGGGGGTGGGGTCATGCATCCCTTCTGGTCCGGGTTCCGGTGACCACCGGGTCTCGCTCCTTAAGCCACACGTCTCCGCAGCGCCGGCTCAGTTATATGGATCTCCCTCTGGTCCTCGCCTCGACTCTTCGCTACTGGGCTATATGCCCCGGTCACTACTGGCCCTCGTGTTATGATCGTTGTGGGTTGGTTCATCCGCCCTTTTGTCTATGGGGTTGGGATTTCGGTGGGCGTGAAGTTTTCTTTGTTTGGTTCATAGGTTTCTCAATGTGGTTTTAGGGCTTTTCTTTGGGGTTGACGTCTGTGGAGGTTTTTTGGTTCGATGTTTTCAGGCTCTTGTTTCTCTCGTAGTTTTTACCAGTAGTACCGGGCTTTCGCTTTCTACCTCTATTCAAAGTAGTTTAGGTTGGTCGGGCAGGGTCAGATGGTTTTAGCGAGGGGGGCAGGGGATGGACTGTAGTTGGAGGTTTTTTGTCTACATCGGCGATGAGCTGGAGTGACTTTGTACCTAGATAGCTGCCGGCTTAGCAAACAAATATAAACGGGAGATAAAAAAAAAAGAAAAAGAAAAAAACAAAAGACCTCTTGACTGCAACGAACCATCTCCTCTACACCTCCGGCGATTGAAATCTCAACACCATGTGAAATCATCGTGGGCTGGTCCCCCCCTCTCCCCTTTTCTGATGGCCTCGCTGCCTAGGAGGGTGATGCTCCGTCCCCTCGCTTCTCCCCCTGATTCCCTTCTAATGGCTTAGGTATCTGTGTGCCTTCGTCTAGGGGTTTCATGCTCTTCCCCCTCTTTCTCCGCACTTGCTTCGTTGCTCTCGCTTAGCATTTGCAAGGTCGGCAACCCCTGCACCTCGTCTTAGGCATAGCGCAGCTTCAGGTTATTGGTGAAGTTGTGGACCCGGTGGCTCTGTTCTCTGGTAATGCACTATCTCCTGTGCGCTACGGTCGGTACTGGCGCATTGTCGAAAAATTGTGATCCCTTGGTGGTCCTTTGCCTGGTACGTCTCGGTGTTGGGTCTACCCCTCCTTCCTCACCGCACGGTCTCATCGCATTGCTCGGTTACAGCTACACCACGATCTTTGGCTGGCACCCTACTGCTCTCCTCCTTTGGCTCTGTGCCCTTATGATGGTCTTGACTTTGTCTTGTTCCTAGGGGATTTCAGCCTTCGACCTCTGGCTCCGCCCTTCAGGGGGGGGGTCATGCGTCCTTTCTGGTCCGGGTTCCGGTGACCACTGGGCCTCACTCCTGGCGCCACACGTTTCCGCCGCGCTGGCTCAGTTATATGGATCTCCCTCTGGTCCTCGCCTTAACTCTTCACTTCTGGGCTATATGCCCCGGTCACTACTGGCCCTCGTGTTATGATCGTTGTGGGTTGGTTCATCCGTCCTTTTGTCTATTGGGTTGGGATTTCGGTGGGCGTGAAGTTTTCTTTATTTGGTTCATAGGTTTCTCACTGTCGCTTTGGGGCTTTTCTTTGGGGTTGACGTCTGTGGAGGTTTTTGGTGCGATGTTTTCAGGCTTTTGTTTCTCTCGTAGTTTTTACCAGTAGTACCGGGGTTTCGCTTTCTACCTCTATTCAAAGTAGTTTAGGTTAGTCGGGCAGGGTCAGATGGTTTTAGCGAGGGGGGCAGGGGATGGACTGTAGTTGGAGGTCTTTTGTCTACATCGGTGATGAGCTGGAGCGACTTTGTACCTAGATAGCTGCCGGCTTAGCAAACAAATATAAACGGGAGATAAAAAAAAAAGAAAAAAAATAAGAAAAAGAGGAAAAAAGACCTTTTGACTGCACGAACCATCTCCTCTACACCTCCGGCGATTGAAATCTCAACACCATGAGAAATCATCGTCACTTTTCTCTTCCCGCACTCTAAGTGAGCTGCACCCCCCCCTATGATAGACTCGGACATGGGCACCCGTTTCCTAGGTCCTGGCCCATTCTTCTCTTCGCTCTTGTTTTGCGTTTAGCTTAACATTTGCACGGTCGGCAACACCCTCGCATCCATGTTACAGACGGCTGGGATCATAGTTCGCAGTAAGAGACAACTTTTCACTAGGCTACGGTCGATTTCTCTACTCTCTTCTATTACGTTTCGCTCGAGGCTGCCTATTCAGATACTCACACGTTTCCGATATTTCCTACGATACTTGGGTCTACCCTTCCTCCTCTCCTCGTGGTTTCGTCCCGTTGCTCGGTTACAGCTACACTTCCCCTCTTTTTGGCTGGTACCATACTACCGCTCGGCCTTGCGCCCCCCGCGGCTGTCCACGGTCGCATCCTTGGTTACGCTCTGTCATGGTATTGCACCGCCTCATCGATTGTTGTCAACGCCTTGGGCCCGGAGTAATGTCGGTTGCCGGCTTATGTCTAAGTCATTTGAGCTGCCCCTACGGAGATGTTGTTCTATTCTTTGTTAGGTTTTTGTGTAGTGGAGTTTCTCTCATTTCCCACATGTGCTGGTTTTCCTTTATTATCCTTTCGTATGTTCAGGGGAGCTTTCAGAAGGGTTATCTGCGTCTTCCTGCTTGCTCGCTAGGAGTATTTGCTACTTTTGGTTGGTGAGATGTGCGGTTGGGCCTGGACCATAGGGTCTTGGGGGCGCGGTTTTGTTCCCATGAGGGGAGAGATGCGTTGGGTTTTTCTTGGCCATAGCTAGCGCTGCATATCTGGTTTTTCCCGGTAGTTGTAAGAATAAAATGCAAAACTGATATAAAAAAAAAAAAAAAAAAAAAAACATAAAAAAAAAAAAAGACCTCTTGACTGACACGAACAATCTTCTTGTTACAATCCTCTTCCCTTCGGGCGATACTTGCAGCAGGTAACCCTCTTCTCGATATTGATCACACTATCCTGAGTACATACGGACAACGACAGTTGAGTATACAGACTCATGTGTTGTACGATATATCGCTCAGCTCGTGAGAGACAATATGTCCTCGGCCGGGTAGTGTAGTAAAGATAGAGTATATTGTAGGAAAATAACTTAGATGGTTGCGTGAAGAACTCTACACCAAGAGGCCATTTTTTTTTTTTTGTATCATGCGCTTTGATTTATCAACTACGGGGTACAAAGGCTACATGCAGCGGTAAGATATGGTAAGGAAAAACCCCCTGTACAAAGAAATCCACCTCGGACCACCGGAAAAAATGATCATCACAAGTCCCTTTGGTATGGAACCAACCGCACGATCCCACCGCGAAGACAAAAAACCACTGCCGGCTGAATGGACGACAAGAAAATTTCACCAAACACAATAAGCAGGAGAAACCAGGAAAACTGGACCCGAAAACTCCTCCCCCTTAAAACAAAGTAACAAAAGAAACTCCACTTATATCCCAAGTGCTCTAACAAAAACCTGACCGTGAAAATTCAGCCTAAAACTACAGAACACAGAACGGGGAGAAAGTAAAAGCTAAAACCAAGCAAATCTATCACATTACTCCATAACCCAAGGGGTTGACATCGTTCAAGGAGGTATTGCAATACCATGACCGAGCGTAACCGAGTGGTGCGACCGAGCCCGCCGCCGGGAATGGGTTGTACCATTGGCAGTAAGCATGCCAGCTGTGAAAGGTGCCTCCGCAAAAGAATGAGCCGGTAGCGGGTCGAGGGTGTTGGCTGTAACTGAGCCATGGGATGAGACTGAGCGGAGGAGAGGAGGGGTAGACCCACAAGTCATAGGAACTATCGGAGACGTGTACGTGTCTGACTAGAGAGCCTCGAACGAAACGTAATCGAAGAGAACAGAGAAATCGACTGTAGCCTGGTGAAAATGTTTCTCTTACTGCGAACCGTGATCCCAGCCGTCTGTAACATGGACGCGAGGGTGGAGCCGACGGTGCAAATGTTAAGGGAAACCACAAAACAAAAGCTAAAAGGAAGATGGGACAAGCCCTAGGAAATGGGAGCCCAAACCCGAGTCCATCATAGGGAGTTGCAGCTTACTGAGAGTGTGGGAGGTAGATGTTGACGATGATTTCTCGTGGTGTTGAGATTTCAATCGTCAGGTGTGTAGAGGAGATGGTTTGTATCTCAACTAAGAGGCCTTTTTTGTTTTTCTTTTTTGTTTTATATCATGCGTTCATTGTTTTAAGGTACAAAAAGCTTCATGTAGCGGTGGCTATGGAAAAAACAAAACCTATAAAGCAAAAACAAACAACAAAAGAAACCATTTCCCAAGCTTTGATAATACTAAGTAGTGAAGCCCTAAACCGTCGGCCTCGTCTGTCAAAAACATAACTAATATAGGGAAATTCCAACATGCTTTACAAGCCATAACTTCTACAAAGGAGAACATAATCTGCCGAACTGTAGGCCGTAGGGTGGAGGGGGCGGGGGGTGCACTTGGGTTGGGGTTCGGGGGCAGGGTGGGTACTAAGAGGGGGGCAGGGCGTCACTAGGCGGAAACCCGGTTTGAGTGTCTAGGATGAAGCGGCGAAGGGCTGAGAGGGAGGGGGGAAGGTCCCAAATTGGGCTCTCGGGCAAGAGGCTTTCGACTACACTTAGGTGGCAGTGTCTGGCATCAGCTCTGGCGGGGCAGTGTAGGATGGCGTGTTCGAATGTTTCTGGGGCTTCTTGACAGCGCGGGCAGGTGGATGGGCAGGCAGGGTCGTCGCGCCAGGTGGGGTGGGCCAGCAGGTAACTCTTGCCCGAACGCATTTGATGTATGCAGCTCGCGGCAAACTTGTCGAGGCCCATGAACGGGTGGGGGGCCACGGAGGCGGGGTATGTGTAGTAGGGAGGGGTCGGGAGGGAGTCTTCCCAATCTTGCACGAGTAGGGTTCAGGACCTCTCTTTGACGGCGGCGAACGTTCGAGCCATGAGGGTCAGGGAGGGGATGTATTCTGCTGCGGGGAGGGACGTCTTCGTAATTTGAGGGAAGTGCGAGAAATCTTGTGGCAGGGGGAAGGGGATATGAGCAAGCTCGTCGATTGGGAGATGTCTTCTAGTAGGGGGGAGGGTACTGGGGTTTTCCAGTTGAGGGGGCGGTACATCAGAGCAGCGCCGGCAGCCAAAGGTCGGCAGGAGTCCGGGACTCTGAAGCTAGATAGAGAGGGGAATGTGGGAGGGAGGTGGGCAGCAGCAGGGTTCAAGGAGGGAGGCGAACAGCAGATTCTGAGAGCCGCGTTGCGTCTTCTGTGCCTACAGTACGGGCCGATTGGGGGGAGGCAGGCTTCTCTGGCCAAAATTGGGATGGGCGTGGCGAAGAAGCAGTTGGTGGTCCACCTCTGGACCCGGTGCCAGAAAGAGCGCATGCGGCTAATTGAGCGGGTGCTTGGGGCGAGGAGGTCCGCCCCATAGGTGAGGATTGGGAGGATGAGTCCCATAGCGAGGCGGTGGGTAAGAAACGGGCGGACACCTGCCCCAGATAAGGCAACCCTCCTTAGGAAGGCTAAGGCAGCCCTGGCTAGGGCCAGGAGTCTCTCAAAATAAATGGTGGAGTTTAGAGGAGGAGAGAACCAGTAGCTGAGCCACCTCACTTCTTCGGAGGGGCGAAAGATCTGGTCATTGAGGGTGACGGGGTGGTGGGATCTGGTGGTGCCACTCTGGCTCGGGGTTCGCCAATGGATGAGTTCGGTTTTTGGAATGGAGAAGGAGACTCCCAAAGTAGTAGCCCGCTGGGAGAGGGATATGAACAAGCTTTGAAGGCGATGCACGTTGGACCGATAGGAGGGGGAGGAGACTGTGAGGGCGAAGTCGTCGACGTATGAGAGCATAAGGCCTCCTTTTATGTCGAGGTGGAGGGGTGCAACATATATAAGGAAAAGTAGGGGGGAGATGGGGGACCCTTGTGGGGTCCCAACCGTTACGAGGGCAGGGGTTTTGGGGGAGCCCTGGTAGACTAGCGTACATTTCCGTTCCATAAGAAAGGAGGAGATACAGTCGACCATGTATCTGGGGGTGTTTTTGTCCAGGAGGCGGTTTTGGAGGGTAATTGCGTCGACATTGTCGAAACCAGCCTTGATGTCAAGAAAAAGGGAGGACACCCTATGGTGGGTGCATTGGAGGGTCTTGACTTCGTGTACTAGGGTAGCGCAGGCGTTGACGGTGCTCAGGCCAGGGACCGATCCACATTGGTTAGGGTGAAGCAGGCTGGACGTTCTGGCTAGGGAGAGGAGGCGGGCCGCCATGATTCATTCCAGGATCTTGGAGACTGTCTTTAGTAATACTATGATGTGGAAAGAGGCCAGGGAGTCGTAGGCAGCCTTCCCAGGTTTGTCCAGAACGACTCCGTTGGCCACTTTAAGTGAGTGGGGGTGATAGCCCTAGGTCAAACGGGGGTTTAGGAGGTTCAGGAGGATATCGGGGGATCGTTTGTGGACATTCTTCCAAACTGAGTAGGGGATTTCATTCGGGCTGGGAGCTGAGGAGGGGGAGGATTTGGCCACGGCCAGGGAAATTTCTTCCCGGGTGAGGGGAGGCGAGTCGGGTATGGGGGAGAACCTGCCCCTAGGAGGGGGTTCTGCTCTTGGCGGGAAGAAGTAGGCGAGAAGGGCCTCATTGAGAGAGGTGGGATCGTGTGCGTTTGGGAGAGAGTGGAAGCGGGCTGCCTGTCGGGGGCCACCAGCTTTTTGGCTGTCTATATATTGTCTGGGGTGATTTTGCCGAGAAAATCAGCCCAGTAGGTTGCTTTGGGTCGTTTGATTGCCTTGAAATACCCGTTCCTAGAGAGCGAGGCGGTAGCCCTAGCCTGGGATATCTGGAGGCGTTTTGCTTTTCTCGTGGCTTTGTGGTATTCTTTGCGGAGGGCGGTTAGGAGGGGGGTCCACCATGGTTTAGATTTGGCAGAGGGGCGAGATGTGGGGGCCGCTGTTCTGAGTGCGGAGGTGAGGCAGGAAAGGGATGATGAGAACCATGAGTCAAATTGATGGGAGGAAGGTTGAGGAGGAGATGGCGGGACCCAGAATGCCTTGAGGTTGTCCTCTAGGGCCGTCCAATCCAAATCGTCTCACTTGGGCTGGGGGGGTGTGGTTTGTCGGAGGGGGGTGACAAGGAAATGGAGATGGGTACGTGATCTGCGCCGGTGGAGGAGAGACAGGAGGCGTTCCAATCATGAGTGAAGGGGGTCATGGGGGGGTTGGGAAAGGCCAGGTCGATGACGCTGGGCCTGTGGGGGCCGGAGAGGGGCTAGCGGGTGTAATCCCTAGGTGTGTTGATGCAGACAAAGCCGAGATCGTCAGCTCTGTCGAAGTAAGGGTCAGCGATGGAGGCTTCCTGAGGAGATGGGAGGTGAAGAGGGTCCATGCTGGGGCTGTGAATATTGAAATCACCTACCACCAGGTAGGGAACGGCGAGGGTAATAAAAATTTGGTCCGGGCTGACCGTATGGGGTTGAGGGTACCTGGAACGAGAGTAAATATTTGCCAGGCGAAAGTAGGGGTGTTTGGTGCCAAAGGAGCCTGATGGGGTGTATATGTCAATATGCATGCAGTCGTTCGCGCCCAGCGTGAAACTTGGGAGGATGGTGTTGAACTTTAAAAATTCCACGGAAATATAATAGGCCATCTTGGGGAGGGGCCAGGGGGGGGCGAAGGCCTTATACCCGTTGAAGGAGGGCAAGAAGCCTTTGGAGGATGGGGGGTCTTGTAGAAAGACCAACCTCAACCAAGAGGCCATTTTTTTTTTCTTTTTTTTATCTCAGTTTTGCATTTTATTCGTACAACTACCAGGAAAAACCAGACATGCAGCGCTAGCTATAGCCAAGAAAAAGCTACGCATCTCTTCCCTCATGGGATCAAAGCCACACCCCCAAGACCCTGTGGTGTGGGCCCAACCGCACATCTCCCCCTCAAAAAAGTAACAATACTATCAGCGAGCAAGTAGGAAGACGCAGAAAACCCTTCAGCAAGCTCTCCTGAACAAACAAAAGTTTCACAAAAGAAAACCCAAACACTCGGGAAAGACAGAAACTCCACTAAACAGAAACCTAACAAACAATGGAACAACATCTGCTTAGGGGCAGCCTAAATAAGTTAAAGAAGTCGCAGAGTGACATTACTCCGGGCCCAAGGTGTTGACATCGATCGAGGAGGCGAT
The DNA here is from genome assembly GCA_003070745.1 of Tuber borchii. NCBI lineage: Eukaryota > Fungi > Ascomycota > Pezizomycetes > Pezizales > Tuberaceae > Tuber > Tuber borchii. The sequence goes on along the minus strand of NESQ01000056.1, from coordinate 179,666 downwards.
GCAATATCACGAAAGAGCGTAACCAAGGATGCGACCGTGGACAGCCGCGGGGGGGACAAAGCTAAGCGGTAGTAGGGTACCAGCCAAAGAGGCGAAGGGTAGCTGTAACCGAGCAACGGGACGAAACTAAGAGAGGAGCAGGAAGGGTAGACCCAAGTATGGTAGGAACTATCGGAGTCGTGTGCGTGTCTGACTAGGCAGCCTCGAGCGAAACATAATCGAAGAGAGGAGAGAAATGGACCGTGGCCTGGTGAAAAGTTTTCTCTTACTGCGAATCGTGATCCCAGCCGTCTGTAACATGGACGCGAGGGTGTTGCCGACCGTGCAAATGTTAAGCGAGAACGCAAAACAACAGCGAAGAGGAGGATGGGACGGGACGTAAGAAACGGGTGTCCAAGTCCGAATCTATCATAGGGGGGGTACTGCTCACTTAGAGTGCGGGTAGTGAAATGTGAGGATGATTTCTCATGGTGTTGAGATTTCAATTGCCGGAGGTGTAGAGGAGATGGTTCGTGTCAACCAAGGGGCCATTTTATTTTTATTTTTATTTTTTATCTCATGTATTCATTGTTAAGGTACAAGAACTCGCATGCAGTGCTAGCTATGGCGTAAAGAAAACCTTAATCCCAAAAACGATTCGCCCCCGGACCAAGGAAAAAACCATCACCCCAAGTCCCTCTCGTTTGGAACCAACCGCACATCTCGCACATAAGAAGAGGACCCCACCCGCCAACAGAAAGAAACCAAACAGCCGAAGCAAACTCATCAACCCCGCAGACAAACAGGACCCCTCGAACATGAAAGCAGGAAGCAACAGGAAAACCTTCTCCGTAGAGTCCAACGACGAAGTAAAAAACCCCTAATGGGCAAAAGAGAGTATACCACTATAGAAAAACCACAAACAGTAAACAACATATACCAAAAGTGGGGCCAATCGAAAAAGTGCCAACATAGCAAAGGACCGGACAATTATAATCGACCAAGGCATTAACATCGGCCAAGGAGGCAGTGCAATACCATGACAGAGCGTAACCGAGGCATGCGCCCGTGGCGGCAGGACGCGGCAGTGAGCGGAGCGACCCGGCTGAGAGGGAGTCAATCTTAACGAGCGAACTCGTAGCTGTAACCGAGCGACGGGACGAAAACAGAGTGGAAGACAGAGGGGTAGACCCAAGCATCGTAGCAACTATCGGAAACGTGTGCGTGTCTGACTAGGCAGCCTCAAGCGAAATCTAATCGAATGAGGGCAGAGGAATCGACCGTAGCCTGGTGAAAAGTTTTCTCTTACTGCGAACCGTATTCCCAGCCGTCTGTGACATGGACGCAAGGGTGTTGCCGACCGTGCAAATGTTAAGCGAGAACGCAAAATAAGAGCGAAGAGGAGGATGGGACAGGACCTAGGAAACGGGTGCCCAAGTCCGAATTCATCGTAGGGGGGGGGTGCAGCTCACTAAGAGTGCGGGTTGTGAGGTTTGACGATGATTTCCCGTGGTATTGAGATTTCAATCGCCGGAGGTGTAGAGGAGATGGTTCGTTCAACCAAGAGGCCATAGGGGTCCTCTTTTCATACCCAGTCTTCCCGCAACTCATGACTTATCCTTTACGTCACGCGCCCCTATGACTCATATTGAGTCATAGTGTGAAATCTATCAGCTGACTACTATGAGTCACTGCGCCATTACAACTAACTAATCAAAACACAATAAACCTATCATGTGCGCAACTTGTATCAAATGCGTGAAACCTATGACTCATAACTATGAGTCATGTGCGAAAGTCATAATCATATGACCACAATCGTGAGTCATGTCAAAAACAACAAACCAATCATAACAAAAGAATGACACGCTATCGCGTGGTCATGTGAAATACTAAACCCTATGACTCATAAGTATGAGTCATGTGAAAACCTATCCTGCTAGTCACCGTTTGTGCGACTCTTGTACACACCTGGCGATTAAAATCTCAACACCACGAGAAATCATCGTCTACATCCACCACCCGTACTCTGAGAGAGCTGCACCCCCCCCTATGATGGATTGTCACAAACGGTGACTAGCAAGATAGGTTTTCACATGACTCCTACTTGTGAATCATAGGGTTTAGTATTTCACATGACTACGCAATAGGGTGTCATTTCTTTGTTATGATTGGTTTATTGTTTTTGACATAACTCACAATTGTGGTCATATGATTATGATTTTCGCACAGGACTCACAGTTATGAGTCATGGGTTTCACGCATGTGACACGAGTTGCGCACATGATAGGTTTATTGTACTTTGATTGGTTGGTTGTTATAGTGCAGTGACTTATAGTAGTCAGCTGATGGATTTCACACAATGACTCAATATGAGTCATAGGGACGCGTGACGCTAAGGATGAGTAATGAGTTGCGGAAAGAACGGGTATAAAAGGAGGGCCCCTATGGCCTCTTGGATGACACGAACCATCTTCTCTACACCTCCGGCGATTGAAATCTCAACACCATGAGAAAACATCTTGGGCTGGTTCCTCCCTCTCCCATTTTCAGATGGCCTCGCTGCCTAGAAGGGTGATGCTCCCGCCTCCTCGCTTCTCCCTCTGATTCCCTTCTAATGGCTTAGGTATCTGGGTGCCTTTGTCTAGGGGTTTCACGCTCTCCCCCCTCTATCTCCGCACTTGCTTCGTTGCCCTCGCTTAGCATTTGCACGGTCGGCAACCCCTTCACCTCATTATAGGCATAGTGCAGCTTCGGGTTATCAGTGGAGTAGTGGCCCCGGTGGCTCTGTTCTCTGGTATTGCACTATCTCCTGAGCGCTACGGTCGGTACGGTCGCATTGTCGAAAAATTGTGATCCCTTGGTGGTGCTTTGCCTCGTACTTCCCGGTGCTGGGTCTACCCCTCCTTCCTCGCCGCCCGGTCTCGTCCCGTTGCTCGGTTACAGCTACACCAGGATCTTTGGCTGGCACCCTACTGCTCTCCTCCTTTGGCTCTGTGCCCTTATGTTGGTCTTGACTCTGTCTTGTTCCTAGGGGATTTCAGCCTTCTGCCTCTGACTCCGCCCCTTAGAGGGGGGGGTCATGCACCCTTTCTGGTCCGGGTTCCGGTGACCAACGCGTCTGACTCCTTGCGCCACACGTCTCCGCCGCGCTAGCCTAGTTATAAGGATCTCCCTCTGGTTCTCGCCTCCACTCTTCGCTTCTGGGCTATAAGCTCCGGTCACTACTGGCCCTCGTGTTATGATCGTTGTGGGTTGGTTTATCCGCCCTTTTGTCTTTGGGGTTGGGATTTCGGTGGGCGTGAAGTTTTCTTTGTTTGGTTCATAGGTTTCTCACTGTCGGTTTGGGGCTTGTCTTTGGGGTTGAGGTCTGTGGAGGTTTTTGGTTCAATGTTTTCAGGCTTTTGTTTCTCTTGTAGTTTTTACCAGTAGTACCGGGCTTTCGCTTTCTACCTCTATTCAATGTAGCTTAGGTTAGTCAGGCAGGGTCAGATGGTTTTAGCGAGAGGGACTGGAGATGGACTGTAGTTGGAGGTTTTTTGTCTACATCGGCGATGAGCTGGAGCAACTTTGTACCTAGATAGCTGCCGGCTTAGCAAACAAATATAAACGGGAGATAAAAAAAAAAAAAGAAAAAAAAAAAAAAAAAAAAAAATGGCCTCTTGGTTGACACAAACCATCTCCTCTACACCTCCGGCGATTGAAATCTCAATACCATGAGAAATCATCGTCACGTTTCACTACCCGCACTCTGTGTGAGCTGCACCCCCCCCCCCTATGATAGATTTCAGACTTTGGCCCCCATTTCTTAGGTCCCGGCCCATTCTTCTCTTCGCTTTTGTTTTGCGTTCTCCTTTTGGATTTGCACGGTCGGCAACACCATCGCGTCCATGTTACAGATGGCTGGGATCACGGTTCGCAGTAAGAGAAAACTATTCATCAGGCTATGGTCAAGTTCCCTACTCTCTTCGATTACTTTTCGCTCGAGGCTGCCTAGCCATATACGCCCACATTTCTGATAGTTCCTAAGATACTTGGGTCTACCCTTCCTCCTCTTTTCTCGGTTTCATCCTGTTGCTCGGTTACAGCTACACTTCCCCTCTTTTGGCTGGTAACCTACTACCACTCGGCCTTGTACCCCCGCGGCTGTCCACGGTTGCATACTCGGTTACGCTCTGTCGTGGTATTGCACCGCCTCCTTGATTGATCTCAATGCCTTGGGCTTGAAGTAATGTCAGTCGCCCACTTCTTTAAGTTAATTAGGCCACCCCTACGGATATGTTGTTCTATTCTTTGTTAGGTTTTCGTTTAGTGGAGTTTCAGTCTTTCCCGCATATGTGGGCATTCCTTTGTGAAACTTTCGTTTGTTCAAGGGAGCTCTCGGAAGGGTTTTCTGCGTCCTCCTGCTTGCTCGCTGAGATTATTGTGACTTTTTTGAGTGCGAGAGGTGCGGTTGGGCCCATACCACAGGGTCCTGGGAGTATGGCTTTGATCACATAAGGGGAGAGACCCGTAGGTTTTTCTTGGCCATAGCTAGCGCTGCATGTCTGGTTTTTCCTGATAGTTGTACGAATAAAATGCAAAATTGAGATAAAAAAAAAGGACAAAAAAAAAAGACAAAAATGGCCTCTTGATTGAGCCACGAACTATCTCTTCTACACCTCCAGCGATTGAAATCTTAACACCACTAGAAATCATCGTCGGATCCATCCTTTCTCCAACGCACCCTCAGTGAGCTGCACCCCCCCCCCTATGATGGACTCGGACTTAGGCACCCATTTCCTAGGGCCTGTCCCTTCCTCCTCTTCCCTTTTGTTTTCCTTTCTCGCTTAGCATTTGCACGGTCGGCAACACCCTCGAGTCCATATTACTGACGGCTGGGATCACGGTATGCAGTAAGAGAAAACTTGTCACGAGGCAACGGTCGATTTCTCTACTCTCTTCGATTACGTTTCGCTCGAGGCTGCCTAGTCTGCCATGCACACGTTTCTGATAGTTCCTATGGTGCTGGGGTCTACCCCTCCTCTCCTCCGCTCGGTTCGTCCCGTGGCTAGGTTACAGCCAAACTTCCTCTTATTAGCTGACATTCTTACTGCTAAAGGTACCACCCATCCCCGGCGGCAGGCTCGGCCGCACCCCTCGGTTATGCTTGGTTATGGTATTGCACTTCCTCCTTGGACAATGACAACGCCTTGGGTTACGGAGTAATATGAGAGATCTGCTTGGTTTTAGCGTTTTGTGTTCCCCTGTTCTGTGTTCAGTAGTTGGAGGCTGAATTTTCACTGTCGGGTTTCTGTTAGAGCACTTGGGATATGAACAGAGTTTCTTTTGTTACTTTGCTTTAAAGTGGGAGGAGTTTTCCGGTCCGGTTTTCCTGTTGTCTCCTGCCTGTCGTGTTGGTGATTTATTTCTTTTCTCTACTTAGCCGATAGGGTTTTTTTGTCTTCGCGGCGGGATTGTGGGGTGGGTTACATACCAGAGGGACTTGGGATGATGGTTTTTTCTGGTGGTCCGAGGAGGATTTTGTTTGGGGTTTTTCCTTACTATAGCTTACCGCTGCACGTAGCCTTTGTACCCCGTAGTTGATAAATCAAAGCCCATGATATAAAAACAAAAAAAAGAAAAAAGAAAAAAAGAAAGGCCTCTTGGTTGAGCACGAACTATCTCCTCTACATACCCGGCGATTTAAATCTCAACACCACGAGAAATTATCGTCAACATCTACCTCCCACACTCTCAGTAAGCTGCAACTCCTTATGATGGACTCAGGCTTAGGCACCCGTCTCCTATAGCCTGTCCCATCTTCCTTTTAGCTACTGTTTTGTGGTTTCCCTTAACATTTGCAAGGTCGGCAACACTATTGCGTCCATGTTACAGCCGGCTGGGATCACGGTTCGCAGTCAGAAAAAGATTTTCACCAGGCGACGGTCTGTTTCTCTGTTCTCTTCGATTACGTTTTGCTCGATGCTGCCTAGTAAGACACGCAAAAGTCTCCTATAGTTCATAAGATTCTTGGGTGTATCCCTGCTCTCCCCCACTTGGTCTCGTCCCGTGGCTTGGTTACAGCCCACACCCTCCACCGGCTAATGGCTCATTCTTTTACTGAGGCACCTTTGACAGCTGGCATGCTTACTGCCAACGGTACCACACATCCCTGGTAATGGGCTCGGTCGCACCCCTCAGTTACGCTCTGTCATGGTATTGCACTGCCTCCTTGGATGATGTCAAAGCCTTGGGTTAGGGAGTAATGTGACGGATTTGCTTGGTCTTAGCCTTTACTGTCCCCACATTCTGTGTTTTGTAGTTTTAGCCTGAATTTTCACAGTTGGGTTTTTGTTAGAGCACTCGGGATATAAACGGAGTTTCTTGTGTACTTTGTTTTAAGGGGAGGAGTTTTCGGGTTCGGTTTTCCTGTTGTCTCCTCCTTGTTGAGTTGGTGATTTTCTTCTGTTGTCTACTTAGCCGATTGGGGTTTTTTATCTTCACGGTGGAATTGTGGGGTAGGTTTCATACCAGAGGGACATGGGATGATGGTTTTTTCTGGTGGTTCGAGGAGGATTTCATTTCACAGAGGGTTTTCCTTTACCATAGCTAGCGCTGCATGTAGTCTTCGTACCCTAGATAGTTGAAATCGAAGCACATCATACAAAAAAAAAAAAAAAAAAAGAAATGGCCTCTTGGTTGAGAATTCTTCACCCAACCATCTAAGTTATTTTCCTATAATATACTTTATCTTTACTATATTATCGGGCCGAGGAAATAGTGTCTCTCACGAGCTTAGCGATATATCGTACGAGTCAGGAGTCTGTATACCCAACTGTCGTTATTCGTACGTACTGAGCATATTGTGATCGCTATTGACAAGAGGATTACCTGCTGCAAGTATCGCCCGAAGGGAAGAGGAGTGTAACATTTGGTTGCGTCAACTACACGCAGTACTTAACCAGAATCAGGTAAAACGGAATCACCACAAGAAGACGACATCGAAGTAGCGGTATTCAATACGACTACACCACGAGAAGCACTCGACCAGACATTAGGTGTATCAAGGGCAACAAGCCCAGACATACTGTAACCAGCATCACTAGCCCGGTCAGAAACAGCTACAATACCAGGCGGATCCCAACAAAATATGATATCGCAGGCAACGGGGACCGCGGACACAGCGGAAGAAGGAACAGCCGGCACGGGAAATGCTGGTACCCAGGTACCGGAACACAATGCGGAACAACTTCAACAAATCATAGCAAACCTCACAGGAGGAAACCGAAGACCTAAAATTAAGGAACCAGAAATGGTCACAGGAGAATTAACCAAACTCCGAGGATAGCTGGCACAGCTTAAGGTCTACTTCACCGGTTTGGGGTGGACTGAAGGCCATCATACCGACAGGATCTTATACACCTCAAGCCTTTTGAGAGGAGATTCAGGATCATGGATAACACCATATGCAGAAGGATGACTCTCTCATGAATTGGAAACATGGGAAGCGTTCATGGACGAAGTCAAAAATCAATTCGGAGCCATCGACACTATGGGAGAGGCAAGACTCAAGATACGAAAACTACGACAAGGAAACAGAACCATGACAGAGTATTGGAACGAATTTCGACTTGCAGCAACAGAAGCGGAATTGGATGACCAGACAGCAGGAGAATGCCTACTAACAGGCATCAACACACCCCTTCAAGAAGCATGGGGAACGGATTGTGGCGATTTCGTCAACACAGAAACACTGGCCAAATGGGCAATCAAGAAGGAAACCAAACTGGCTACGGTTAACCACATACAAAAACAAGGCACCACAGAAAGAACTACTATTGCCCCACGAAATCTAAACTGAACGTTCAGACCAACCAGTAATGCGACTCCAGAAGGAGATCCAATGGACTTAGATGCAACAAGACGAAAGACAAGGCTACACCCTGAGGAATTCAAAAGGAGGATAAGGGAAAAACTATGCCTCAAATGCGCAAGGGCAGGACATCAAGTACGCAATTGCGACAGACCTAGAGAGAGAAGGAACTATACCACAACGCCCAAGCAAGGACAATTCCCCAGAAGGGTGGGACCTTCAGCGGCGAAGCCAAGCATCGAGGAAATCGAAGTCAAGGAAGACTCTGAACATTCGGGAAACGACGAAAGTCTCCAGTAACAGATGGTACTAGGGACAGACCGGAATGAAAACCAATTATCATGGAAAACTACAAGGCAGCACTCAACTATACGGAATCACGTGAACGAGAGAACGATCACATCATGATCAAGATACAACTACACAGAAAATAGGAGTCAGTTACGATAAACGCGATGATAGATTCAGGGGCCACTGAAGACTTCATCGACGAAGGCATATGCACAAAACACGGAATTACAAAGACAAAGGCCAAGAACAAAAGAGAGATTTACCTCGCGGATGGAAAGCCAAGCGCTATGGGTCCAGTTACCCATTTGGCGAAAGTACCTATGGACATCAACAGCCAGAGGGAATTGGCAACTTTTCAAGTGGCAAATCTCCAGAACCATGAGGTTATCCTAGGGATGCCATGGTTACGAACGCATAATCCCACAATCGATTGGGATCAAAAGAAGATCACATTCAACAGCGAACGATGTACGACATGGTATCTCAACAGTTCGCCAGTTGCATATGCGGTACCCGAAGACGAAGCTCTGGAAGAAAACCTCCTCATCAAGTACTCGGAAGTACAGATTGAAAGGGACGAAAGAGTCCAAGTTCAAAGATTATCTCCTCAGGCTAGGATGCCTACGAAAGGATCGAAAAAGGCAGCAGGACACGACCAGTATGCCAATGAGCAAGTCTGTATAATTTCAGGAGAACAAAAGACGGTCGGAACCGGAATAGCCATCGGGCTATCTCAGAATACCTACGGGCGTATCGCCCCACGGAGTGGTTTAGCAGTCAAAAACAGACTCACAACCAACGCGGGGGTAACAGACTCGGACTATACCGGGGAAATCAAGGTGGTCTTGGTTAACCAAGGTACTGACCAGTTCCAAGTGGAACAAGACGATCGAATCACACAATTGATTATTGAAAAAATCACCACGGAAGAACTACAGGAAGTTCAAGAACTAAAGAAAACGGATCGAGGAACGACAGAATTCGGAAGCACAAACAAATCCAAGAAAGAAGAAAGACCAATCAACATCAGCGAAATATTGGCCAAAGCATTTGGAAGTTTTTACCGAAGAGGAGAAACGACCGGCATCCTAAGATGGAACCCAGTTCACGACGAGATCTACTTAGAAAAGATCAATATCAGTACCCAACTGGCAATCAAAGAAAAACAGAGAAAGCAAGAGGACGAAAAACAAACCCTCCAAGAAATGATACCAAGGGAATATCATGAATACCTCGATGTATTCGAAAAAGGAGAAAAGACAACATTACCATGGTATCGAAAAGGCATTGACCTAGGAATCGACCTCGAACCAGGAGAGAAGGTCCCCGAAAAAAACCTTTATGCACTCAGGTACGATGAGATCCAGAAATTGCACAAATACATCAAGCAAAACGAAGCAAGAGGATAGATAAGAGAGGTGAAGGCCGAAAGGGCATCACCAATCATGTTCGTCAAGAAAATGGATGGAAGCTTGAGACTCTGTGTGGACTATCGAGGACTTAACGAAGTCATAAAAAAGGACCGATACCCATTACCATTGATAGGCGAAGCATTGGATAGGCTAAGCACAGCTAAGTACTTTACAAAACTGGATATCAAGGACGCCTACCACAATATCAGAATCCAAGAAGGAGACGAACACAAAATGACTTTCAGCAGTAGGCTGGGAACTTACGAATATATGGTAGTACCATTCGGACTATGCAACGCACAAGCCGCTTTCCGAAAATGGATCAATAGGGTGTTACTACGATATATCGACATGTGTTGTATAGTATATTTGAATGACATCCTCATATACTCAAACAACTTGGAACAACACCGAAAAGACGGCAAGAACATACTGGAAGTGCTCCGACCATCAGGGATGAAGGTCAAGCCATCGAAATGCGAATTTCAAAAAAAGGAAACAGAATACCTAGGATTCGTGGTCAGCCAAGAAGGAGTCAAAGTCGACAAAGTCAAGACTCAAGCAATATGGGAATGGCAACCACCAAAGACAAAGACATAGATCCAACAGTTTCTAGGATTCTGCAACTTCTACGAGTACCGATGATTCATAAAAGGATTCAGCAGAATAGCAAAACCACTATACGAACGAACACAGAAAAAATATGATAGCAAATGGAAATGGGAAAACAAAGAACAACATTCATGACGACCAAGGTCCTAACCGACAGACATGTATGATGGGTATGAAAACTAAGTCAATACAACTTCAGGATCATATACCAACCAGGAACCGAAGGGGGAAAACCAGACGCACTCACAAGAAGGACGGGGAACATACCAACCTTGAAGGAAAAACACCTATCAAAATAAGTAGGAATATTATTGCCAAAGGAGCAATTCTGGGAGGAAGCAGCAATCGAGGAAATAGAACTCGCAGAGTTCTACGACAAAGACGAAGGAACGGTGCAAGAAGCATCAAAAACGGACGAAAAAATCTAAACAATCAAACGAGCTCTGGAAGCTGGAGATAAACAATTGAAAGGGGTAGCCTTAGGGCTATGTCAATAGAACGATGGATACCTCTGATACCAAGGGAAGATATGGGTTCCCGCTAATGAAGGGATAAGGACGACTCTTATCTCCAAATACCAGAACCAACCCCAAGCAGGACATGGAGGAACGACAACAACTACCGACCTTATCGGAAGACGATATTATTGGCCAAAGATAAGAGAGACTATCAAAAGATATGTCAAGAACTGCAACACATGTCAGAGGACCAAAGTCGTACGACATGCACCATATGGTCTTCTACAGTCAAATGAAGCACCCGACAAACCTTAAAAATTGGTCGCCATGGATTTTATCACAGACCTTCCGAAGTCCGAAGGATATGACACAATACTAGTCGTTATCAACCCCATGACCAAAATGAGTCATTTTATTCCATGCAAAAACGATCTGGATACACGGCAGTTTGCAAACCTGTTCATGAGAGAGATGGTCAGGTTATACGGACTACCACCAGATGTCATGACCGCCAGAGGAACGCTATTCACATCGGACCAATGGAAGAAAACGGCTTAAGAACACGGAATTGAATGAAGATTAAGCACAGCATTTCACCCTCAGACGGACGGGCAAATAGAAAGGACAAACGCGATATTGGAACAATACTTACGGGCATACATCAATTACCAAAAGACGATTGGTGTGGATATATGCTATTAGCAGAGTTCACATACAACAATGGATATCAAGAAACGATCAAGAACACACCATTTTTTGCAAACTAGGCAATCAACCCCGAATACGAGATGATAGGATACCTCATCCAAGGAAACCAAATGACACCAGAAGAAATAACTCAACTACATGAGTCATTATGAAGCGAACTGGTTGCAGCTCAATTACGACAGAAAGAGTACTACGATCAACACCGAAAAACCTAATCTGAACTTACAATCAGGAGATAAGGTGTGGTTACTACCACGAAACATGAAGCTCACGAGACTATCAAAGAAACTGGATTACAAGAAAATCGGACCATTCAGTATCTTGGCAAAAGTTTGAATGAGTGCTTATAAACTGGACTTACAACCGTCAATGGCAATACACAACACATTCCACATCTCACTCCTCAAACCTGACCAAGACAACCGATTTCCCTCACAAATTCAAGAAGCTCCCTCGCCTATCGAAATCGAAAGTGAATAAGCATATGAACTTGATAAAATAATTGACTCCCGACTCAAATAGAGAAAGCTTCAATACCGAGCTAAGTGGAAAGACTACTCACCAGAACATGACAAAGTCTGTTACCTCTCAGAAAGTTTCAACAATGCAGCCAGCGCAATCAGAAACTTCCACCAATGCTACCCTTGAAAACCAAGACAGGATCGACGTCAACCAAACAACTCTGGGCCCTCTCGAGGCACATCAAGGATGGTGCGATCAGGGCCAATTCTATGGCCTATTTGCGCCCACTAGCCCTAGATATTCTGGGCCTAGTGAAGAGGAAATGGATGAAAGACAAAAGCTGGCAAGAGACAACATGTTCCATGCAGCAATGAACTGGACCGGATGTTACGACGATGGATGCTTAGTGCATCTCAGCGAAAAACAAGAACAAGGGTGGTTCCCACAAGGACTAAGACCAGATTCAAAAACCCTTCATTACGAAACTCAACTACAACCTGCAAAGAAGGGAAGACCATATAACCGCGACCATGGAAAAAAGCCATGAAACACCTGCTATCAGGAAAATTGTCGTCCCCACAAGAACGACAAAATTAAGGCGGGGTATTACCACAGGAATGACGGAAAAAAGGAGGAACTAAATGAAAAAGATAGAACCCTGAGGACAGGGTTGCTCAGGGAGGGGGGCGAAAAAAGTGATGGAGAAGAAACGGTGGTGGATGACGGAAGCCTACGACAAGAAATCACGGAGGTGCTCAAAGAACGAGACATCCTGAAAGAGACGATTCACCTTCAGGACAAAACGATTTGAAGCTAAAATAAAACCATCGCCAAGCAAGAGACTGCCATCGATACAGGCAGTACAACGAGTATTATGTTGAAACGACAACTCCGAAGTAAAGAGTCGGCAACGAAAAGGCTAAAGAAAGAGATGAGAGGATTCGGAAGGCAGGTAATAGAGTGGGGCAGATAGAGCATCGTGGGACCGATGCTAGGGGGAGAGGGAACTAATGTCACAAACGGTGACTAGCAAGATAGGTTTTCACATGACTCATACTTGTGAGTCATAGGGTTTGGTATTTCACATGACTACGCAATAGCGTCTCATTCCTTTATTATGATTGGTTTATTGTTTTTGATATGACTCACAATTGTGGTCATATGATTATGATTTTCGCACATGACTGACAGTTATGAGTCATGGGTTTCATGCATGTGACGCGAGTTGTGCACATGATAGGTTTATTGTGCTTTGATTGGCTGGTTGTTATTGCGCAGTGACTTATAGTAGTCAGGTGATGGATTTTACACTATGACTCAATATGAGTCATAGGGACGTGTGACGCGAAGGATGAGTCATGAGTTACGGGAAGAATGGGTATAAAAAGAGGACTCCTATGGCCTCTGGGTTGACACGAACCATCTCCTCTACACCTCCGGCGATTGAAATCTCAACACCATGAGAAATCATCGTCACTTTCCACCTCCCGCACTCTGAGTGAGCTGCACCCCCCCCTATAATAGTTTCGGACTTGGGCACCCGTTTCTTAGGTCCTGGCCCATTCTTCCCTTCGCTTTTGTTTTGCGTTCTCGCTTAACATTAGCACGGTCGGCAACACCCTCGCGTCCATGTTACAGACGGCTGGGATCACGGTTCGCAGTAAGAGAAAACTTTTCACCAGGCTACGGTCGATTTCTCTGCTCTCTTCGATTACATTTCGCTCGAGGCTGCCTAGTCAGACACGCACACGTTTCCGATAGTTCCTACGATACTTGGGTCTACCCTTCCTCCTCTCCTCTTGGTTTCGTCCCGTTGCTCGGTTACAGCTACACTTCCCCTCTTTTTGGCTGGTACCCTACTACCACCCGGCCTTGTGCCCCCCGCGGCTGTCCACGGTCGCATCCTCGGTTACGCTCTGTCGTGGTATTGCACCGCCTCCTTGATCGATGTCAATGCCTTGGGTTCGGAGTAATGTCGGTCGCCAACTTCTTTAAGTTATTTAGGCTGCCCCTACGGAGATGTTGTTCTATTCTTTGTTAGGTTTCTGGGTAGTGGAGTTTCATTCTTTCCCCATGTGTGGGCTTTCCTTTGTTGTCCTTTCGTTTGTTCAGGGGAGCTTTCTGAAGGGTTTTCTGCGTCTTCCTGCTTGCTCGCTAGGAGTATTTGCTACTTTTGGTTGGCGAGATGTGCGGTTGGGCCCGGACCATAGGGTCTTGGGGGCGCGGTTTTGTTCCCATGAGGGGAGAGATGCGTTGGGTTTTTCTTGGCCATAGCTAGCGCTGCATGTCTGGTTTTTCCCGGTAGTTGTACGAATAAAATGCAAAACTGAGATAAAAAAAAAGAAAAAAAAGAAAAAAAAGAAAAAAAAGAAAAAAAAAATGGCCTCTGGGTTGACACGAACCATCTCCTCTACACCTCCGGCTATTGAAATCTCAACACCATGGGAAATCATCGTCACTCTTCTTCTCCCGTACTCTTAGTTAGCTGCACCCCCCCCTATGATAGACTCGGACTTGGGCGCCCGTTTCTTAGGTCCTGTCCCATCCTCCTCTTCGCTCTTGTTTTGCGCTTTCGCCTAACATTTGCACGGTCGGCAACACCCTCGCGTCCATGTTACAGACGGCTGGGATCACGGTTCGCAGTAAGAGAAAACTTTTCACCAGGCTACGGTCGATTTCTCTGCTCTCTTCGATTACGTTTCGTTCGAGGCTGCCTTGTCAGACACGCACACGTTTCCGATAGTTCCTACGATGCTTGGGTCTACCCCTCTTTCCTCCTTTTTGGTTTCGTCCTGTTGCTCGGTTACAGCTACGAGTTCGCTCGCTAAGGTTGACTTCCTCTCAGCCCGGTCGCTCCGCTCGCTCCCGCGTCCTTCCGCCACGGTCGCATGCCTCGGTTACGCTCTGTCATGGTATTGCACTGCCTCCTTGGCCGATGTTAACGCCTTGGTCGATTATAATTGTCCGGTCCCTTGCTATGTTGGCAGTGTTTCGGTCGGCCCCACTTTTGGTATATGTTCCTTACCGGTTGTGGTTTTTCTATAGTGGTATACTCTCTTTTGCCCATTAGGGGTTTTTCATTTTGTCGCTGGTGTCTACGGAGAAGGTTTTCCTGTTGCTTCCTGCTTTCATGTTCGGGGGGTCCTGTTTGTCTGCGGGGTTGCTGAGTTTGCTTCGGCTGTTTGGTTTCTTTCTATTGGCGGGCGGGGTGCTCTTCTTATGTGAGAGATGTGCGGTTGGTTCCATACCAGAGGGGCTTGGGGTGATGGTTTTTTCCTTGGTCCGGGGGGGAATTGTTTCTTGGAATTAAGGTTTTCTTTACGCCATAGCTAGCGCTGCATGCGAGTTCTTGTACCTTAACAATGAATACATGAGATAAAGAAAAAAAAAAAAAAAAAAAATGGCCTCTGGGTTGACACGAACCATCTCCTCTACACCTCCGGCGATTGAAATCTCAACACCATGGGAAATCATTGTGGGCTGGTCCCCCCTTCTCCCCTCTGCAGAGGGCCTCGCTACCTAGGAGGATGATGCTCTGTCCCCTCGCTTCTCCCCTGATTCGCTTCTGATGGCTTAGGTATCTGGGTGCCTACGTCTAGGGGTTTCATGCGCTTCCCTCTCTTTCTCCGCACTTGCTTCGTTGCCCTCGCTTAGCATTTGCACAGTCGGCAACCCCTTCACCTCGTCTTAGGCATAGCGCAGCTTCGGGTTATCGGTGAAGTAGTGGCCCCTGTGGCTCTTTTCTCTGGTATTGCACTATCTCCTGTGCGCTATGGTCGGTACCGTCACATTATCGAAATATTGTGATCCCTTAGTGGTCCTTTGCCTCGTACGTCTCGGTGTTGGGTCTACCCCTCCTTCCTCGCCGCCCGATGTCGTCCCGTTGCTCGGTTACAGCTACACCAGGATCTTTGGCTGGCACCCTACTGCTCTCCTCCTTTGGCTCTGTGCCCTTATGATGGTCTTGACTTTGTCTTGTTCCTAAAAGATTTCAGCCTTCCGCCTCTAGCTCCGCCCTTCAGGGGCGGGGGTCATGCATCCTCTCTGGTCCGGGTTCTGGTGACCACCGGGTCTCGCTCCTGGCGCCACACGTCTCCGCCGCGCTGGCTCAGTTATATGGATCTCCCTCTGGTCCTCGCCTCGACTCTTCGCTTCTGGGCTATATGTCCCGGTCACTACTGGCCCTCTTGTTATGATCGTTGTGGGTTGGTTCATCCGCCCTTTTGTCTATGGGTTGGGATTTCGGTGGGCGTGAAGTTTTCTTTGTTTGGTTCATAGGTTTCTCACTGTCGCTTTGGGGCTTTTCTTTGGGGTTGACGTCTGTGGAGGTTTTTGGTGCAATGTTTTCAGGCTTTTATTTATCTCCTAGTTTATACCACTAGTACCGGGCTTTCACTTTCTACCTCTATTCAAAGTAGTTTAGGTTAGTCGGGCAGGGTCAGATGGTTTTAGCGAGGGGGGCAGGGGATGGACTGTAGTTGGAGGTTTTTTGTCTACATCGGCGATGAGCTGGAGCGACTTTGTACCTAGATAGCTGCCGGCTTAGCAAACAAATATAAATGGGAGATAAAAAAAAAAGAAAAAAAAAAAATGGCCTCTTGGTTGACACGAACCATCTCCTCTACACCTCCAGCGATTGAAATCTCAACACCATGAGAAATCATCGTCACTTTTCTCTTCCCGCACTCTAAGTGAGCTGCACCCCCCCCTATGATAGACTCGGACATGGGCACCCGTTGCTTAGGTCCTGGCCCATTCTTCTCTTCGCTCTTATTTTGCGTTTAGCTTAACATTTGCACGGTCGGCAACACCCTCGCGTCCATGTTACAGACGGCTGGGATCACGGTTCGCAGTAAGAGAAAACTTTTCACCAGGCTACGGTCGATTTCTCTACTCTCTTTGATTACGTTTCGCTCGAGGCTGCCTAGTCAGACACGCACACTTTTCCGATAGTTCCTACGATACTTGTGTCTACCCTTCCTCCTCCCCTCTTGGTTTCGTCCCGTTGCTCGGTTACAGCTACACTTCCCCTCTTTTTGGCTGGTACCCTACTACCGCTCGGCCTTGCGCCCCCCGCGGCTGTCCACGGTCGCATCCTCGGTTACGCTCTGTCGTGGTATTGCACCGCCTCCTCGATCGATGTCAATGCCTTGGGCCCGGAGTAATGTCGGTCGCCGGCTTATGTCTAAGTCATTTGAGTTGCCCCTACGGAGATGTTGTTCTATTCTTTGTTAGGTTTCTGTGTAGTGGAGTTTCTCTCATTTCCCGCGTGTGCGGGCTTTCCTTTGTTATCCTTTCGTATGTTCAGGGGAGCTTTCTGAAGGGTTTTCTGCGTATTCCTGCTTGCTCGCTAGGAGTATTTGCTACTTTTGGTTGGTGAGATGTGCGGTTGGGCCCGGACCATATGGTCTTGGGGGCGCGGTTTTGTTCCCATGAGGGGAGAGATGCGTTGGGTTTTTCTTGGCCATAGCTAGCGCTGCATGTCTGGTTTTTCCAGGTAGTTGTAAGAATAAAATGCAAAACTGATATAAAAAAAAAAAAAAAAAAAAAGAAAAAGTGGCCTCT
This sequence comes from Tuber borchii, assembly GCA_003070745.1. Classification (NCBI taxonomy): domain Eukaryota; kingdom Fungi; phylum Ascomycota; class Pezizomycetes; order Pezizales; family Tuberaceae; genus Tuber; species Tuber borchii. Next base: position 162,324 of record NESQ01000056.1, on the reverse strand, counting down.
TGGTTGATCCATCCTGTTACAGCATCCGAGGCTGCATCCCCCCACCCCGGCTCCCAACTGGGCTCTGACAGACTGGGATGCCCTTTCCTCCCACCTGACCGACCTTACTTTCCCCCCGCTCATTGTTAATCCCCCTCGCGTCGCTCTTGATTCCTGGTTCGATTCATCGCTTCGCTCAGTAACCTCTCTACTGATCAGTCACACTCCGCTCTCCCGTCCATCAACCAGGTCCCAGCCCTGGTCCTCTCCTCTATTGTCCCTCCTACGACGGGAATATCATTCCGCTTCTCGCAAAGCAAGGGCTTCCCTCATTCCGCAAGACAGAATGGCTGCCAGGCTCTCTAAAAACGGGTACTTCAAGGCTATTAAATCTGCTAAGAACTCCCATTGGAGGTCCCTGCTCGCTGACGCCACCCCCCGCTCTATTTGGACGGTCAAGAAATTTTCTCTGGGCCGGCCAGTCTCTCGCTTCCCTTCCTTCCCAGATGCCATCACCCCAATGGACATCAACTCCTCCCTCCTGACCCACTTTTTCCTGGAAAAACCAACCCCATTGCTCCCCGCTAGGCTCTTCGCTTTTGAGGACGCCCCCCCCCTGACCCCAGAAGAGATTTCCTCGGCTCTCTCAAGGTGCTCCCCGTCCTCCGCTCCCGGCCCTAACACAATCCCATACGCTGTGTGGAAAGCCCTCCATAGAGGCCACCCCCACATCCTCACCACCCTCCTAGCTCCGCTATTGGCGTACGGCCACCATCCTGTTTCCCTTAAGCGTGCCCATGGAGTCGTTCTGGATAAACCCGGCAAGGCCTCCTATGACTCCCCTGCTTCCTTTCGTATTATTGTTCTTTTAGAAACTGTTTCCAAGATCCTAGAGCGTATTACTGCCTCTCGCCTCTCCGCCGTGGCCCGGTTTCAGGGCCTCTTGTCTCCCAACCAGTGTGGCTCTCTCCCTACCCTCTCCTCTTTCGACGCCTGTGCCGCGATGGTCCATTCTGTCCGCACGCTACAAAGGTCTCGCAGGAAAGTTTCTTCCCTCTTCCTAGACATCAAGGGTGGTTTCGACAATGTTGATGCCTCCATTCTCTGCTCCCTCCTTCGTAGGAAGGGGGTGAATCGTTACTTAATCTCTTGGGTTTTTTCCTTTTTAACCGACAGAAGGTGTTGTTTGTTGTTTCAAGGGTCTCCTAGGGTTTTTTCCTCTGTTACTGTTGGAACCCCGCAAGGGTCCCCTATTTCTCCTTTGCTGTTTGTGATTTATGTTTCCTGTTTGCATGTTTTAGTTCCGAAGGGGATTATTTTGTCTTATGTTGATGATTTCTCTATAACTGTTGCTTCTTCTTCTTACCGCACCAACATTAGGATTCTTCAGAGGACCTTCGGGGTTATGAAGGCTAAGGCCATGGCGGTCAAAGTTGGTTTTTCCATTCCCAAAACGGAGCTCATCCACTGGCGCACCCCCAAATAGAGGGACTCGCTGGGTGATCCCTCTCCCCCCACAATTGCCCTGGAGGGCCAAGTTTTCTTTCCTGCAGGCCAGCTTCGTTGGTTTGGGTACTGGTTTCTTCCAAATATTTCTTCTACAGCTTATTTTTCCAGAAGGCTTGCCCTCTCCCAGTCCGCCTTTGCGGCGATCAGGAGGCTTTCAGGGTTTGGCGCCGGGGTCTCCCCCCACCTCTGCCATAAGCTGGCATACTCGCTCATCTTCCCCATTCTTTTGTATGGGGCCGACCTCTTTGTCCCTACCAAGGGGCTTCTCCACATGATGAACGTTCATTAGCATCACGTCCAGAGGTGGGTCACGAATTGCTTCAGGTCCACTCCGATCTCCGTCTTGGCGGCTGAATCCGCCCTCCCCCCCTTATCTGTCCTGTTCGCTCACAAACGCCCTATGGCAGCCCTTCGCCTCTGCTGCTCCCCCACCACTATTTACCCGGCCGCAGCACGCCTCCCTCCCTCCTTTCCCTCTGTCCTCCCGGCTCGGGAGAAGGAAAACCTTAGATCGCTCTGTGTTGGCCTCGACCCCAATGCCAGGCCTCTCCTCTGGTCCACCCCGGAGCCGAAGCCCCCCGTCAGAACTCATCTGCCGGTCGATGCCCTCGCACACCTGGTCCTCTCCCTCTTAGGAGACTCCACTACGCTGCCCCTTTTGGGGGCCTCTCGCTTGCCGGACCTCCCGGACCTCCCCTCAAATGCCCTTCTGAGGGCTTCCTACCGCGTCCTACAGCGGAGAGCTCGGTCCATGATGCTCGACTCATGGAAGGTCCTCGCCCCTCCGCCGGAGTACTATAATTTTTCCCTTGGTACGAAACCACATCCCTTCATGGGCCTCGGCAAGTTTATGCCTGGCCGGATCCACCAAATGAGGGCCCAGAAGAGCTACCTGGCCCCCCAGCCCTCCTGGTCCCAACCTGATCTCGATCCCCTATGCCCCTCGTGTGGTGTGGAAGATGAGTTTTTCAGTCAGGCCATCCTTCGCTGCGAAGCCAAAGCGATCCCCAGGGCCCTTCACCTCCAAGGTGTGCTCTCGGTCGGGGAAGACTCCCCACTTTGGTCCTCCGCCCAACTCCTACTCGGGCTCGCCTCATACATCAGCGAGACGTGCACCAACTTCCCCCCTACCATGGCCACCTACGGCGCCGTGACCTCAAGCTCGCTAGGTTCTTCTTCTCCCCCGACAGACAGGGATTTTACTTGATTATTTTGATTTGATATTTCTTTTTGGCCGTCCGAGGGGATGGGGGTTTTTCATTTAGGATTTTTGTTTCGTTTTCATGTTAGCCGTAGTTAGATGATGACTTTTCTTGATTGGAAATTTCCGTTTGCTGGTTATGTGTCGAGTACTTGACACGATTTGGGGCAGAATATTTGAGTTTTTACTTTGTTATTTGCTTTGGGATTAAGGTTTTCTTTACGCCATAGCTAGCGCTGCATGCGAGTACTTGTACCTTAACAATAAATACAGGAGATAAAAAAAAGAATAAAAAAAAAAGAATAAAAAAATGGCCTCTTGGTTGGCACGAACCATCTCCTCTACACCTCCGGAGAGTGAAATCTCAACACCATGTGAAATGATCGTGGGCTGGTCCCCCCTCTCCCCTCTTCTGATAGTCTCGCTGCCTAGGAGGGTGATGCTCCGTCCCCTCGCTTCTCCCCCTGATACCCTTCTGATGGCTTAGGTATCTGGGTGCCTTCGTTTAGGGGTTTCATGCTCTTTCCCCTCTTTCTCTGCAATTGCTTCGTTGCCCTCGCTTAGCATTTGGACGGTCGGCAACCCCTTCACCTCGTCTTAGGCATAGCGCAGCTTCGGGTTATCGGTGAAGTAGTGGCCCCGGTGGCTCTGTTCTCTGGTATTGCACTATCTCCTGAGCGCTACGGTCGGTACGGTCGCATTGTCGAAAAATTGTGATCCCTTGGTGGTCCTTTGCCTCGTACTTCTCGGTGTTGGGTCTACCCCTCCTTCCTCGCCGCCCGGTCTCGTCCCATTGCTCGGTTACAGCTACACCACGATCTTTGGCTGGCACCCTACTGCTCTCCTCCTTTGGCTCTGTGCCCTTATGATGGTCTTGACTTTGTCTTGTTCCTAGGAGATTTCAGCCTTCCACCTCTGGCTCCGCCGTTCAGGGGGGGGGGTCAGCATCCTTTCTGGTTCGGGTTCCGGTGACCACCGGGTCTTGCTCCTGGCGCCATACGTCTCCGCCGCGCTGGCTCAGTTATATGGACCTCCCTCTGGTCCTCCCCTCCACTCTTCGCTTCTGGGCTATATGCCCCGGTCACTACTGGCCCTCGTGTTATGATCATTGTGGGTTGGTTCATCCGCCCTTTTGTCTATGGGGTTGGGATTTCGGTGGGCGTGAAGTTTTCTTTGTTTGTTTCATAGGTTTCTCACTGTCCCTTTGGGGCTTTTCTTTGGGGTTGACGTCTGTGGAGGTTTTTGGTTCGATGTTTTCAGGCTTTTGTTTCTCTCGTAGTTTTTACCAGTAGTACCGGGCTTTCGCTTTCTACCTCTATTCAAAGTAGTTTAAGTTAGTCGGGCAGGGTCAGATGGTTTTAGCAAGGGGGGCAGGGGATGGACTGTAGTTGGAGGTTTTTTGTCTACATCGGCGATGAGCTGGAGCGACTTTGTACCTAGATAGCTTCCGGCTTAGCAAACAAATATAAACGGGAGATAAAAAAAAAAAAATGAATGAAAAAATGAAAAAAATGGCCTCTTGGTTGAGTCACCAACTATCTCCTCTACACCTTCGGCGATTGAATTCTCAACACCACGAGAAATCATCGTCAACATCCACCTCCTGCACTCTCGGTGAGCTGCACCACCCCCTATGATAGATTCGGACTTGGGCACCCGTTTCTTAGGGCCCGTCCGATCCTCCCTTTAGAATTTGCTTCGCACCCCCGTTAGGCTTCCTCACAGTTGTCTTGTGTCCTCGCTTAGCATCTACATGGTCGGCAACCCCTCTGCATACTAGTGTGTCGTCGTCAGCTTCGGGCAATGTGTGAAGTAGTGGCACTGGTGGCCATGCTTTCTGGTATTGCACTCTCCCCCGAACGCTTCGGTCAGTACGGGCTCATCGTATTAAATCGTGATCCCTTAGTGGTCTTCGGGGCCCGCGTCACTGTCCTGGTTTTACCCCTTCTCTCCTGCGCTCAGTCTCGTCCCGTGGCTCGGTTACAGCCAAACTTCCTCTCATTAGCTGGCATTCTTACTGCCAACGGTACCACCCATCCCCGGCGGGGGGGGTCGGCCGCACCCCTCAGTTACGCTCGGTCATGGTATTGCACTGCCTCCTTGGACGATGGCAACGCCTGGGTTACGGAGTAATGTGATGGATTTGCTTAGTTTTAGCGCCTACTGTCCCCCCATTCTGTGTTCTGTAGTCTTTGGCTAAAGTTTCACGGTCGGGTTTCTGTTAGAGCACTTGGGATATAAACAGAGTTTCTTTTGTACTTTGTTTTAAAGAGGAGGAGTTTTCGGGTCCGGTTTTCCTGTTGTCACCTGCCTGTCGGGTTGGTGATTTATTTCTGTTGTCTACTTAGCTAATAGGGGTTTTTTGTCTTCGCGGCGGGATTCTGCGGTTGGTTTCATATCAGAGGGACTTGGGATGATGGTTTTTTCCGGTGGTCCGAGGTGGATTTCTTTATACAGGGGCTTTTTCCTTACCATAGCTTACCACTGCACGTAGCCTTTGTACCCCGTAGTTGATAAATCAAAGCGCATGATATAAAACAAAAATAAAATAAAAAGCCCTCTTGGTTGAGACACGAACTATCTCCTCTACACACCCGGCGATTGAAATCTCAACCCCACCAGAAATCATCGTCAGATCCATCCTTTCTCCAACGCACTCTGAGTGAGCTCCACCCCCCCCTATAACGGACTCGGACTTGTGCAACCGTTTCCTAGGGCCTGTCCCATCCTCCTCTTCACTTTTGTTTTGCTCTCTCGCTTAACATTTGCACAGTCGGCAACACCCTTGCTTCCATATTACAGACGGCTGGGATTACGGTTCGCATTAAGAGAAAACTTTTCATCAGGACACGGTCGATTTCTCTACTCTCTTCGATTACGTTTCGTTCGAGGCTGCCTAGTCAGACACATACACGTTTCCGATACTTCCTATGATGCTTGGGTCTACCCCTCCTCTCCTACGCTTGGTCTCGTCCCGTGGCTCGGTTACAGTCAAACATCCTCTCATTAGCTGGCATTCTTACTCCCACAGGTACCACTCTTCTCTGGTGGCGGGCTCGGCCGCACCCCTCGGTTACGCTCGGTCATGGTATTGCACTGCCTCCTTGGACGATGTCAACGCCCTGGGTTATGGAGTCATGTGACAGATCTGCTTGGTTTTAGCGTTTACTGTGCTCCTGTTCTGTGTTCTCTAGTTTTAGGCTGAATTTTCACGGTCGGGTTTCTGTTAGAGCACTTGGGATATAAACACAGTTTCTTTTCTTACTTTGTTTTAAAGGGGGAGGAGTTTTCGGGTCTGGTTTTCCTGTTGTCTCCTGCCTGTCGTGCTGGTGATTTATTTCTGTTGTCTACTTAGCCGATAGGGGTTTTTTGTCTTTGCGGCGGAATTGTCCGGTTGGTCCCATATCAGAGGGACTTGGGATGATGGTTTTTTCCGGTGGTCCGAGAAGGATTTCGTTTGGGGTTTTTCCTTACCATAGCTCACCGCTGCACATAGTCTTTGTACCCCGTAGTTGCTAAATCAAAGCGCATGATATAAACAAAAAAAAAACAGAAATAAAGGCCTCTTGGTTGAGAATTCTTCACCCAACCATCTAAGTTATTTTCCTACAATATACTTTATCTTTACTATATTATTGGGCCGAGGACATAGTGTCTCTCACGAGATTAGCGATATATCGTATGATACAGGAATCTGTATACTCAGCTGTCGTTATTCGTACGTACTCAGCATATTGTGATCGCTATTGAGAAGATGATTACCTGCTGCAAGTATCGCCCGTAGGGAAGAGGATTGTAACATGCATTCGGACTTGGGTACCCATTTCTTAGGATCCGTCCCATCCTCCTCTTCACTTTTGTTTTGCTTTCTCGCTTAACATTAGCACGGTCGGCAACACACTCGTGTCCATGTTACAGACGGCTGGGATCACGGTTTGCACTAAGAGAAAACTTTTCATCAGGCTACGGTCAATTTCTCTGCTTTCTTCGATTATGTTTCACTTGTGGCTGCCTAGTCAGACACGCACACGTTTCCGATAGTTCCTACCATACTTGGGCCTACCCCTCCTCTTCTCTACTCGGTCTCGTCCCGTTGCTCGGTTACAGCTACACTTCACTTCTTTTGGCTAGCATCCTCCTACCACTGGGCCTTGTGCCCCCCGCTGGTGCCACGGTCCCATCCTCGGTTACACTCTATCCTGGTATTGCACTGCCTCCTCAGTCGATATCAATCCCTTAGGCTTAGAGTAATGTTATCGCTGACGTTTTAGTCACTTTAGGCCGCCCCTACAGAGATAGTATTTTATTCTTTGTTATGTTTCTGTTTAGTAGCGTTTCAATTATTTCCCGTGTGTTCGGGCTCTCCTTTGTAAATCTTTTATTTGTTCAGGGGAACTTTCTGAAGGGTTTTCTGCCTCTTTCTCCTTTCTTCCTTGGAGTATTTTGCTACTTTTTGTGGGTGAAAAGTCCGGTTGGGCCCATCCCATAGGGTTTGGGGTGCGTGGCTTTGATCCCATGAGGTGAGAGATGTAAGGGTTTTTCTTGGCCATAGCTAGCGCTGCATGTCTGGTTGTTCCCGGTAGTTGTACACAATACAATGCAAAACTGATACAAAAAAAAAAAAAAAAAAAAAAAAAGAGACCTCTTGGCTGAGAGTACTTCATGCAACCATCTAAGTTATTTTCCTACAATATACTTTCAATATCAGACCTTTTATTCCTTATACTATCAGGCCGAGATCATAGTATCTCTCACGAGCTTAGTGGTATATCGTATATAGCAGGAGTCTGTATACTCAGCTGTTATTGTATGAGAGAAGAGAGAGAAGGAAGATCAATATTTGAAGATAGTAGTTACCTGCTGCAAGTATTGCCCGAACCTTTAAGAGAATTGTAATAAGTTCAAACCTCATTTAGAGCTACTCCTAGATGTTTTCTAACAGTACCTGGACCGCTTGGTCTTATAGATATTGGGAAAGCGTTGGTGTAGCTTTTTCTTCATCCTCTTTCCATAGTGCTCAATACGATTGAGGTCAGGAGAATTGGGTGGTCATTCCACAACCTGTATATTGTTTTCCTCAAACCAAGCTAGAGTATCTCTTGAAGTATGTATCTTTGCACTATCCAGTTGAAAGATAGGATCCCCAACTGTGTCCTCCACCTCCTGTCAGATATCAATTAAACTATCCTTCAAAACTCCAATATAGACAAATCTATCCACACTCTTATCAAAAATAGGAATCAGAGGACTCTTATTTCTACCCCAAATATAAGCCCAAACTATCAGCTTCATCTCTGGTTCTTTGGTAGCCCTATGAATACAGTCTTTGTGCCACTTTTCTTAAGCTATTCTGAATATCCATATACCCTTAGGATCTTTAGACTTTTCAACCAAGGATTTATCACTAAAGATAACTCCTTCATGTCTTCCTTTATCTAATCCCTATACTTCATTGCCCAAGCTAATCTCTTAATAGCATGCTCATCCTTTAGAGAAGCTCTTTTCCTAGCTCTCCATTTCTTTATATTGACTGAGGCCAAATATTAGAAACCCGGTATGGTTTGTAGGTTTTCACAAGGTATCATACTTACATACCTTTGAGTTTTGGGTATTTCTTTCAATGACTATGTTCAATCATGGGATCTCACATATGAGTCAAGTAATACTCATATTTAGTTAAGTTTAGTTTACTTGGTCAATGACTCGCTTGAGTTATAGGAAGTTATGTTTTTATATGAGTCACGATAGGGACTCATAATTAATTTTGAATTGCTAAGTGGTTGCAGAAAGAACTCTATAAGAAGTGTGAGCTGACGATAGTTAGTTCTTTACGCAACCATTTACTGTTATTTTCTATCTAAAGTTATGTTATACGAATATGAAATATCTTTATTATAAGTTTGATTATACTATATACCTTGAAGTACTTCATTCCATATTATCTTGTTAGCAAGGTGTGCAAGATAAGTAAAGAGACTTACAAGTTTACCTTGAAATACTGAAAGATATAAGTACTCGAAGTCTTGACTAGTAAAGACTTAGTGAGTAAGGACCCGTCATTACCTGTTGTGCAATAACTAGTAGGAACGACCCGTAACACCAAAGCTCTCTTAACTGTTTGGAGGGAAGAATGTGGTATAATATCATTGGGCAATTCTGATAAAGTCTGGCGGTGTGCCTTCTTGGACTCTCTGACTAGGTGGTGGTGGGTTCTGGAATCGATAATTTTAGGTCTTCCAGGTATAAGAAGGTTTTTTGCATCAGCCCTCTTTTGGAAGCCATTATGGAAAGTTTGAATAGTACACTTTGGATGGTTTAAGAGCTCTCCAATTTCTCCCAAAGAGATTTTTTTTTTTCTCAGCACAACTATTTGCCCTTTCTCAAACTCTGTGAGGTAGCCTGTCTTGTGTAGAGGCATTGTGGTTGAGGGGTGGTTGATCGTAGGAGCGGGGTGTTTTGAGGTGTCGCCTGATAACCACTGATCGTACGGATCCTTTTGGCCTAGTACTTTAGTTATTGGAAGGTGATCTTAGTCTAGGATTAGTTACGAGTGATGGTTTGATAGTATCCGCTATTGTTTCTCAGTTTCGTAGAGGGCTTTTTGAAGTTCCTTCCGTTCAAGCGAGCCTTCAAGGGCTATACTAGTACATCAGGGTTCGTACCGAGGTTTTCCGGTACTTTGCTAATAAATCTAAGTTAAGGATTTTGTAAGAATAAATAAGAAAAAAGAAGGGGAATACGGTCTTGGATGGGAGTCGTGATCGCTCTCTGCTTCTCCGCAATTGTGTTGAAGCATTTCTAAAAAGCACTGCTATTGCATACCTAGATTCATGAAGGAGGGTCAATTTGTGGCGGTATGCAGTCCTGTTTAAAAGTGCTTCGACACTATGAGCACCTGGGGTAAGCGGGGTAATGAGGCAATTAAACATTCTCACTTGGCCTTCTGTCTAAAAAATTAAGGTCGCAACTCTCCATCATTCTCTTCTTGAAGCTATCAGCTTATTTCGCCTTTCGGTTTCAACTTCTTGTCTGGCCACCTCCGAGATTGATTATCCCTAGATGCACGGGAAATCTCTATCATCAAATCGAACTACGTGTCTTTTCTGGAGAATTACTGTAAAATCTCGCTTTCAATGAACTGGCCTGGACTAGGACTGTTAAAAATCTCTGGTAAAAAGATAAGTAAATTCCCGAGTGCGTTGGAAAAGACAAGATTTCTGGCATATCATTAATTCAGAAATCTGGCTGATTGTAAAATGTCCTAGTCTAGGCCAATTCATTAAAAAAAATCCAGATTTGACGGTATCCTACGAGTACAGAGTTTTTCTGCGTGGGGTTGAATCGCCGATGCCATCAGTAACTTAACGAAAAAAACAAATAAATACAAACATTGGGGAATAGTTCCACGATTAAATAACTGACGTGTTCAATGCAACCAATACTGCAGTGCAGTTCGCGGGGGTCTGCCTGGCCTCTGCCGACCTCCCATAGTGCAGACAGGCTAGGTGTACGACAGAAGCAGATCGAACTACGATTTCCAAATAATGCAGTGATAGCTATGCATGCTGCTGGTGTTTCGGGCCCATCGGGTGCATTAGGGGTGAATTGAGCGAGTTGCCCCAGTGTGTAAACGGAGAAGTTTAAGCGGTCTCATGACCATAGTGGGATAACTCTAGAATCGCAGCCGAGACTAGCGTGTTGTCGTTGCTGTGTTGTCCTCTCTTCAACCATGCAGGAAGCCCCCAAGCGTATCAACAGCGCGGTAGATTCCTCACTCTTAGAGAGCTGAAGTCGTGTAAAGGTTTGCTCCTACGGGTAGGATAGGTTTTTTTTAGTTTTGAAGGAGAGTCTGGTCTGAGATCTTAAATTGTGGGGTTATCTATTTTGGTTGTGAACAATGATAAAAAAAATCCCGCCAAAATAAATTCAATCTATCAAGTGCACAACCAACCAATTAGCGTCTCCAGGCTCGCGTTATCAACGAGCCTCTCTACCTACACATTGCCTCCCAAAACAAGGAGATATGGCTACAGAGTATACCGAAGAATAGTTAATCAATCAGGGAGTGGCATGGAGTTCACCAGCATGGGCATTTAGCATAATCTCTTTTGAAAGGTCTGGTCTGGCTCTTGCAGCATACTAGAGTGGGGCGGGGAGTTTCATTTGTTTTCATAGTTTTATTCCGATTCGAACTTGTTGATTCAGACCCGTAGGGGTGGGGGTTGCATAATATCACGGACACATCCGCCGAGTTGCCGTATCATACATTGCTGTTTTCAATGGTTGCGCTGCAGGCACCGTGATTTACGGTAGCCTATGAGGCGAAGTCAGGTTCCGGCGATTCATCAAAATCTTCTATTTGCTGCTATTTGCTTGAAGTGAAGAATACTGCTCAGTAGTTTCTACAAAAGGAGCCAAATCCCCCCGCACGCTTCAGCTTTTCCCACAGAAAGGTCCTGTATCCACCCATTAACCCTTCATATTTCTTTCCATTTGCTACACAGAATCCATATTTTCGACAGAGCATCATGGACCAAACAACACACACACAAACGATGAGATTCGGCGACAACAATGCCAACTGTGGAAACATATCAGGGAGCTACAACACAACCATCTATAAATCCGACAAGGATGCAAAGATTATGCGTTGGTTCTCTCCACTAGAGCCAGATAACAGACATCATACCGTGCGGACTAATCGACATGAAGGTGTTGGGAATCGGCTTTTGGAAACAGGCGAGTTTCGGGAGTGGAGAAGATGTGAGGGTGGAGCTGATAAGGGGGTCTTGTTTTGCTCTGGGGATCCGGGAGTGGGCAAGACACATCTGAGGTAAGTGGCTGGATCCATTTCAAGAAGGGAATGTCACTAACCGCCGGAAATACTAGTTCACTAGTGATCGACAGGCTATGTGATGATGCGGGGGAGGAGGGTCTACCGGTTGCATGGTTGTACATTGACTACCTTGCTCAGGAAGAGCAGACAGTCACAAACATGATGGGAGCGATTTTGAAGGGGTTGTTCAGCGGGCGGGAGATCTCGAAGGAAATAGAAGAGGCATTTCGCCGAGGGAGAAGGCCACTACTCGCAGATCTGATCCGAATGTTAAAGAGAGCCATGGCCTCACTACGATCAATTTTCATCTGTATCGATGTGGTCGACGAATGCCTACCGAAGAATCTTCCAGAGCTACTTGAGTCACTAAGATATATTATTCGGGAGTCCTCTACGACCAGAATCTTCCTCACCGGGAGGCCCCATGTCAGGGAAGCGATTCAGAGATATTTCCCGGGGGCAGTTGAGATGCCCATCAGTCCTAACACGGATGATGTGAGGAGCTACCTGCAGATGAAGTTAGACAGTGATGAGGACCCAGAGGCGATGGACGATAGTTTACGGGCGGATATCGTGAAAACTATCACCGACAAGGTGTCTAATATGTGAGTAGGGCCATTTAGCCTTCCTTTACTATTGATGATGTATACTTACTGAGATTTCTGTGTAGATTCCTCCTTGTGTCGCTAAAGGTTGAGGCTATTCTTGGAGAAGTGACAATTGGTTAGAGAAGAAGAAAACTTGAAGAGATGGCGCGAGGCAACGGACTAAGCGACGCCTATACGACAACCCTAACCCGACTGAAGGGGCAGAAAGGAAATAAATCGGTACTTGGATGGAAGGTATTGATGTAGGTATTGTATTCGGAACGGCCATTACGGGCTGAGGAGCTCTGTCAGGCCCTGGGAATGGAGACTGGATCTGCGGATCTAGATCCGTCCCTGCATTACGGACACTCATAGCATCTTGTCTGGGTCTTGTCACCATCGAGGCATCTTCGTCTAGGGTCTGGCTAGTGCACTTCACTCTGCAGCAGCATTTCTTAAGGAATCCGACCCTATTCCATAGTCCCCACGCAACAATTGCGCAGGTCTGCCTAACATACCTGAATTCTGGATCTGTCAAGAATCTTTCGCCAACTCGTCGCTCGACCTCCTCAACAATGCCCTTTCTAGAATATGCTTCTTGCTAAGCACACTCGAGTGGAGATAACGGAAAATGTCAAAACACTTGCACTGAGGCTTCTCGATAGATTTGATGAGCACATATCTGCTAAGTTACTGTTACTGAACAATAAAGGAGATAGAAGCTTAGGACGATATTTTAAGCAGGGAGGACATACCGGATTCACCGGGCTTCATGGGGCATCATTTCTGGGGGGAAGTAGAGATATTTTCTGATGTATTGGGAATGAAAGAATGGGATATTAATGGGACGGATTGCACGGGGAGTACGGCTCTCAGGTGGGCAGCTGAAAAAGGACATAAGGAGGTTGTAAAAATGCTTTTAGAGCGAGAGGAGGTCAATCCCGACCAGCCAGACACCAAATTTGGCCGGACGCCACTCTGGTGGGCGGCTGAGAAGGGGCATGAGGGAATAGTAAAACTATTTTTGCAACAAGAAGACGTCTATCCCGACCAGCCAGACACCGAATATGGCCAGACGCCACTCTTGTTGGCAGCTGAGAAGGTGCATGGGGGGGGTAGTCAAGATGCTTTTGGAACGAGACGACGTCAATCCCGACCAGCCAGACACCAAATTTGGCCGGACGCCACTCTCGTGGACAGCTGAGAAGGGGCATGAGGGAGTAGTAAAGATGCTTTTGGACCGTACGGACGTCAATCCCAACCGGGCAGACACCAAACATGACCGGACGCCACTCTCGTGGGCGGCTGAGAAAGGGCATGAGGGGGTAGTAAAGATCCTTTTGGACCGTACAGACGTCAATCCCAACCTGGCAGACACCCCATATGGCCGGACGCCACTCTCGTGGACGTCCCAGAGAGGGTATGAGAGGGTAGTAAAGATGTTTTTAGAGCGAGACGACCTCAATCCCGACCAGCCAGACACCAAATTTGGCCGGACGCTACTCTCGTGGGCGGCTGGGGACGGGCGTGTGGGAGTAGTAAAGATGCTTTTGGAACGAGACGACGTCAATCCAGACCAGGTAGACGAACTTGGCAGGACGCCATTCCTGCGGGCGCAAATGTACAAGCGTGAGGAGGTAGTAAAGATCCTTTTAGAACGGCAAGACGTCCGAACCACCATCCTAGAAACCAGGAACTAAAGCCCACCATCCATGGTCCTCCCCAAAATATATCATGAGGTTGTAAGGATTTCACGAGACAATATCGCGACAGATTCTAGCGCATAGCCCTCCCTACTCCAGATTGTGACCTCTCCCCAACCGAACCATCCGTTCTGCCTTAGCCCACTTCCCTGCCGCCGCAAGAGCTCTTACGCCCTCTAAGGACAACCTACTCCCATACCAAGAGCACTCTATCACACTCTCGTTTGTACTCAACCAGCATTTCCTGACGTCCTCTTTCGTTTTTCTCTTAGACTTTCTCGTTTACCTTCTACCTCCACCGTTCCTCCGCATATTCTCATCTCTTAGATCATTATCGAATGTAGGATTAGGGTTTGAAAGGCCTCTCTCAATTTAGGTCTAACTAGACTTTGATAAAAGGCGTTCCTTCTGATCTTTACCCCCTTAGTTACTATTCTACTACTTTTCTTTTTGTTTTGTGCCCCTTGTTTTCTTGACATTTTCCTTGCTCTGAGTTCCGTTAGACTTTATCCATATAATGTTCATTCCCTCTTTTCACCAAGTCAATACTGTATAGTATAGCCAGTTAAGGATATATACGTATCATAGAAGTCGACTATAAATACTTCCCTCGCCTAGACCGACAAAGTAAATTTTAAGTATTGTCTACTATGACAATTAGCCGCGCACCAGGTTGGTGTAGACAAAATTTCGGTAGACTGAGATGTAAATTGACTTTCATAACCGCTCCTTCCTATTTTTCACTAGCTGCTTGCCACTTATTAACTCACTTGCCTTTTCTCCCTTTCGCCATTTACCTCTATATAAGTTCTGTTTAGACTTAGTCCTATGGCGCTGTTATTGTTGTTTATTTTCTTATTCATTGGGTTGGAATCTACATTGTGTTTGTGGACTGTAGTGTGCTTGAGTATAATATAGTACGGCCTGGTATAATTTAGGTAGGAATAAATGGTAAACTCGAAGGAACTCGCTGTGCTCGTAGACAGCTGGCTTGTCTCGTTGCTTACTCTCTCTCACAGCTGCAGAGCAGCCAGCGGCGGTGCCAGTTGCGGACTGCCGGGCTCCGATACTGGTTCGGGACAGGTCCCAAATTGTCAGGCCGTAACCCTAGCCCTGACTTAGTAGAAGAGATAAAGTAAAAACTTCGGCACGAACCATCTCCTCTACACCGCCGGTGACTGAAATCTCAATACCAGAGAAATTATCGTAGGATTGGTGTCCCTCTCCCCTCTTATTATGGCCTTTGTTGCCTAGGAGGGTGATGCTCCCACAACCTCTTTCCTCCCTCGGACTCCCTTTTGGTGGCTTAGGTATTTGGGTGCCTTTGTCTATGGGGTTTCATACTCTTCCCCCTCTTTCTCTGCACTTGTTTCGTTACTCTCGCTTAATATTTGCACGGTCAGCAACCTCTCCATCTTATCTTAAGCATAGCGCAGCTTCAGATTATTAGTTAAGTAGTGGCCCTGGTGGCTCTGCTCTCTGGTATTGCACTTTCTCCTGAGCGCTTCAGTGGGTACGGTTGCATTGTCAAAAAATTGTGATCCCTTGGTGGTCTTTTGCTTCGCACTTCTCGATGTTGGGTCTACCCCTTCTTCCTCCACTTCAGGTCTCGTCCCGTTGCTCAGTTACAGCTACATTACGATCTCTGGCTGGCACTCTACTGCTCTCCTCGCCTGGCTCTGTGCCCTCATGATGGCCTTGACTTGGAATATGGCATGACTGTGTGCATATCAGGGAAACTGTCTTGTTCCTAGGAGTCTTCAGCCTCCCGCCTCTATCCTTGCCACTCAGGTAGTCATCAGGAAAATGTAAAAACACGTCCTGGTCCACCAGGGGGGGTTACGGTCCCCCTGGTGCTCCCTGGTGCGCGCTGGTGCGCACTGGTCCGCGTTCGCACACCTCGGTTACGCGAAGTGGACCAGGGTGGATCAGCGTAGACCAGGAAGGACTATGGGGACCAAAACTCCTCCTGGTGGTTCAGCAGCGTTCAGGACCACCCTGGACCATGCAAAAACATTTTCCTGATGCTGTGAGGACATGCACTCCTTTCAGTCTGGGTTTCAGTGACCACCGGGTCTCGCTCCTTACGCTACACATCTCTGCCGTACTGGCTCATTTATATGGATATCCCTCTGGTTCTCACCTCGACTCTCGCTGCCGGGCTATATGCCCCAGACATTTTGTCCCTAGTGTTGTGCTTGTGTGGGTTGGTATATCCACTATTTTGTCAATAGGGTGTTGGATTTCTAGACGGGCTTGAAGTTTTCTTTGTTCAGTTCATAGATTTCTCACTGTCGTTTTGGGACTTTTCCTTGGGGGTTGACGTCTGTTGAAGTTTATTGGTTTGATGTTTTCAGGCCTTTTGTTTCTCCTGTAGTTTTTACCAGTAGTACCGGGCTTTCACTCTCTACCTCTATTCAAAGTAGTTTAGGTTAGTCAGGCAGGGTCAGATGGTTTTAGTGGGGGGGATGAGGGATGGACTGTAGTTGGAGGTTTTTTGTCTACATTAGCGATATTTTTTTTTTTTTTTTTTTTTTTTTTATCTCAATTTTGCATTTTATTCGTACAACTACCAGGAAAAACCAGACATGCAGCGCTAGCTATGGCCAAGAAAAACCTACGCATCTCTCCCTCATGGGATCAAAGCCACGCCCCCAAGACCCTATGGTACGGGCCCAACCGCACATCTCGCCCTCAAAAAAGTAAAATAAAATACTCTCAGCGAGCAAGCAGGAAGACGCAGAAAACCCTTCAGAAGCCCCCCTGAACATACGAAAGGACTACAAAAGAAAGCCCGCACACGCGGGAAATGAGGGAAACTCCACTACTCAGAAACCTACAAAAGAATAGAACAACATCTCCGTAGGGGCAACCTAAATAACTTAAAAAAGTCGGCGGCCGACATTACTCCGGGCCCAAGGCGTTGACATCGATCGAGGAGGCGGTGCAATACCACGACAGAGCGTAACCGAGGATGCGACCGTGGACAGCCGCGGGGGGCGCAAGGCCGAGCGGCAGTAGGGTACCAGCCAAAAGAGGGGAAGGGTAGCTGTAACCGAGCAACGGGACGAAACCAAGAGGAGAGGAGGAAGGGTAGACCCAAGTATCGTAGGAACTATCGGAAACGTGTGCGTGTCTGACTAGGCAGCCTCGAGCGAAACGTAATCGAAGAGAGCAGAGAAATCGACCGTAGCCTGGTGAAAAGTTTTCTCTTACTGCGAACCGTGATCCCAGCCGTCTGTAGCATGGACGCGAGGGTGTTGCCGACCGTGCAAATGTTAAGCGAGAACGCAAAACAAGAGCGAGGAGAGGAATGGGCCAGGACCTAAGAGACGGGTGCCCATGTCCGAATCTATCATAGGGGGGGTGCAGCTCACTCAGAGTGCGGGAGGTGAAAAGTGACGATGATTTCTCATGGTGTTGAGATTTCAATCGCCGGAGGTGTAGAGGAGATGGTTCGTGACCTACATCAGCGATATGCCTGGGAGGACTTTATACCTAGTTAGCTGCCGGCTTAGCAAACCAATATAAACGAGATATAAAAAAAAAAAAAAAAGTAAAAACTTCGGTTAAGCTTGCTCGTTCTCGCTCAAGTTTTACCCTCGCGCTCTCAACTAACGGTAAAGATCGGAGTAAATATAAATAATTATTATATAAAATCTTCCTTCTATCATTCCATCAATACCGGTAGCAGCCAATATCCATCAACTTTGACGCATATCTCCCTTTCCCTTTTTGATACTCCCCCGTGCTAACAAAAGAAAGACATGCTTCACAAAGAACTTGTACCCTTCACAGTCCCCGCACCGGGCATCCGAAACTCTGCGTATCCGAGACTTTCACTTTTCCGTATTGCTTCCAACCGATGCACCGATCCAAAGTACATCTCTGAACCCATTATCGGAATAATGAAATAATAAGTTTGCAAGATAAGCTGTGCTAAGATGGGTCTGTTCGGGTGTCAGTGGTAAATGATGGAGTGAGCCAATTCACGTGGAACTTACGCGCTTTGTAGGAAAGATACGATATGAAAACGTAACTTCCAGCGCTTGCACTTCGTTCGCTCGCTCGCCCTCTCTTCTTTGCTTAACTAAAAACTAAATGACTCGAGATAACGTTAAAGACAACTGTATAAGTAGAACATAAGTACTGGTATAGTAGCACACCCTGATCCTTATATCGATCACCCTTACGGGTACCTCTCAAATAGTATCTAAGCACAAAGATCATGAATTTTTATGGCAGGTTGTCTATGCACATCTGAGCCCCTATAGGCTCCAGCCGAGTGAGCATTGTGTTTCTCATCCCTATTTTCTTACATTTTTTTTTGACACAGCCAGAAGCCTCGGTAGCAGCTGAATAAACTCGGAATTGTTTTTTGCATGCAGCCTTCTGCCTGGATATGATGAGTGAGGCCTTGGGGGCCACGGGTAGGGGGGGTTGGTGAGCAAAAGGCGAATTCGTCGAATCAGGGTCTGTGTAACAAAAAAAAGAGTAATTCTTACCAATCCTTGTTCTTTGCTTGTCGGCTCTCGTAAGGGAGTCCCCCAGTGAGAGAGAGTTTGGTACAGGTACGGCTGCTCGACAAAAGTGTGCGTGAGATAAACTCTGCTGGTACCGGTAACTCGTATCAGTCATGCATCCTCCCTCGCCTCAGGGAAATACGGTAATGAGATAGCATTCGAGTACAGTACGCATCGCGCAACGGACCAAATTACCCAACTTCCCTTAGTCGAGTACTTTTAACCCTGGTCGCCGAATGTTTAAAAGCTCCCCTGGTACCCATACAAATCGCTGCATGATTT
The DNA here is from genome assembly GCA_003070745.1 of Tuber borchii. Taxonomy (NCBI): domain Eukaryota; kingdom Fungi; phylum Ascomycota; class Pezizomycetes; order Pezizales; family Tuberaceae; genus Tuber; species Tuber borchii. The sequence continues at coordinate 143,704 of NESQ01000056.1, read as the reverse complement.
CTACTTTGATGTAAATAGCCACTATGGATACCGGTATCAACTTTGTCTAGCCCTAAAGTTAATCTATTCCAAGACTGTAATCCTTTTATGCTGAAAAGCAGCTTGATAATGTAACTCGATAAGCCAGCTTGTTCTATTATCTGATGCTATTATACGAGGTTTTACCATGCTCACATCTTGGGCTCCACCGGGTGATAGCGCGGATTTGGGGCGACACTAGCTTGTATTCGCAAAGTCTGTATGTAGACATGCCACTAAAAATAAATACGGTACTGCAGGTAAATGAACTTTATTATGCACTAGCAGTCGAGATATAGTTACCGTAAAAACTCGAATACAAGGCCGGTGTGCTATGTCGTTGCAATTGTCTCTCGTAGTAAGACGCCGTGTATTTTTCTTTTTTTCCGCCTCAGCTGAGGGGTGAGTTTGCTGTGACTCGCCTACCCCTATCCCAGAGGGGGAATTTCAACGACATAGCACACCAGCCTTGTATTCGAGTTTTTACGGTACTCAGCAGAGGTTTTTGGGAGACATATCTCCTATTGGTCATGCATATTCCCTAATGAGAAATGACTGGATAGTGATTGTGCCATAGTAAGCCCTATCACCCCGCTTTGTTCAGCTCGAGTCGGAGAATTTTTATAGCTTCCTCTAATACCCCTATAAATGGCTACACCATTTCTGCCTTCAACGAACATTTTGGATAAAACACCATGGCCCAAACTTCGCATATGGTATCGCTCAAGCTCGGCGACGGCAACGCCGACTCCGGCAACATAATCAACAGTTTCAACAACACCTTCAACCTGTCCGACGAGGATGCAAAAATTATGGGTTGGCTCTCTCCACTGGAGCCAAGGAAGAGACATGAGGGCGTGTGCAGCGAGCGGTTCGACGGTATCGGGGATTGGCTTTTGGGAGTGCGCGAGTTTCGGGAGTGGAGAGGTAGTGAGGGTGGGGTCGATAAGGCAGTGTTGTTTTGCTCCGGGAATCCGGGGGTGGGCAAAACATATCTAAGGTAAGTGGGGAAATTCTTTGGAAGAGGAGAATACCGCTGATGGCTAGAAACACTAGTTCCCTAGTAATCGACAGCCTATGTGATCAGGCAGGAGCGGAAGATATCGCCGTTGTGGGCATGTACTGCGACTTCCTTGGGCAACAAGAGCAGACGACCACCAACATCATGGGAGCTATTCTGAAGCAGTTGGTAGGCAGAGGGGGCATCCCGGATTATCTACGCCAGGCGTTCCAAAAAGCGCAAAGGGAATTCGGTGGCAGAGGGCTGCGGCTTGCGAACCTGATGGGGATGTTGAAAATTGCTATTGCCTCACTACCTAAGGTGTTTATCTGTCTCGACGCCTTAGACGAATGTTTACCAAAGCATCTGCCGGAGCTTCTCAAGTCCCTGAGAGATATCGTTTACGAGTCACCCAGGACGAGAATATTCCTCACTGGGAGGCCCCACGTTGGGGAAGATATTCATAGATATTTCTCCAAGGCGGCTGTGATACCTATCAGCCCTAATACCGATGATATTCGGAATTATGTGGAGAAGAGGTTAGAAAACGACACCGAGCCAGAGGCGATGAACGAGGAGTTACGGGCGGATGTTGTGAGAGCTATTCAAGAGAATATATCTGATATGTGAGTAGAGGCGTTCGGCACCTCCGTCTCCTGGTTGATGGATACTTACCAACGATTTTGTGTAGATTCCTTTTGGTTTCGCTAAACATCGACGCTATTTTAGGAGAGGTCACAATTAGTCAGAGGAGAAAGAAGCTTGAACAAATGACACAAGGCAGCGGACTAAGCGATGCCTATACGGCAACTCTATCCCGACTCAAGGCACAGAAAGGTTATAAATCAGTACTCGGCTTAAAGGTCCTAATGTGGGTGATGTATTCGGAACGGCCGCTGCGAGCAGAGGAGCTCTGTCATGCCTTGGGAGTGGAGATAGGGTCTGCAGATCTGGACTCGGAAAACATTCCTGGGCAACGGACACTCGTGGCATCTTGCCTGGGACTTGTCACGGTCGAAGCATCTTCGTCCACTGTCAGGCTGGTGCACTTTTCTCTTCAGGAGCATCTTTCGCACGATCCGACCCTATTCCATAACCCTCACTCAGTAATTGCGGAGGTTTGCTTGACATACCTCAATTCTAGATCTATCAGAGGTATTTTGCCAACTGATTACAGGGCCACCGAAACAAAACCATTTCTAGAATATGCTTCACTGAATTGGGGGAACCATGCGGGAAGGGGGATGGCGGAAAATGTCAAAGCGCTTGCATTGAGGTTTCTGGATAGATTTGATGAGCATATATCTACTCAGTTACTATTATTGCGGTATAATCAAGAGAAAAGATCCGGTCCATACTTTTGCAGCTGGAGGGGACCTACCGGGTTTACAGGGCTCCACGGAGTAGCATTTCTCGGAATTGTAGAGCTAGTAGCTGCTCTATTAGATGCGAAGGAGTTGGATGTAAATGCGGTCGGTAGCATGGGGGGTACGGCGCTAGCTTGCGCGGCTATAAGAGGACACGGGGGAGTGGTAAAGATGCTTTTGGAAAGAGAGAACGTCGATCCCAACCAGGCAGACAACGGATATGGCCTAACGCCGCTCACGGGGGCGGCTGAGAATGGGCATGAGGGGATAGTAAAGATGCTTTTGGAACGAGAGGGCATCAACCCCAACCAGGCTGATACTAATGGCCAAACGCCACTCTCGTTCGCGGCCAGGTGGGGGCATGAGGGGGTGGTAAAGATTCTTTTGGAACGGGCAGACGTCAACCCCGACAAAGCAGACACCAGATGTGGCCAAACACCGCTCTTGTGGGCGGCTCAGAATGGGCATCAAGGGGTAGCAAAAACGCTTTTGGAACGAGAGGACGTTAATCCTAACCAGGCAGACACCGAAGATGGCCGAACGCCACTCTTGTTGGCGGCTGAGAGGGGGCATGAAGGGGTTGTTAGGATGCTTTTGGAACGGGAGGACATCAACCCCAATCAAGTGGTCACCAGCTATGGCCAGACACCACTCTCGTGGGCGGTCGAGAGGGGGGATGAGGGAGTAGTAAAGATACTTTTGGAACGAGAGGACATCAACCCCAACCAGGCAGACACATATGGCCGGACACCGCTCTTGTGGGCGGTTCAGAAGGGGTATGAAGGAGTGGTCAAGATCCTTTTGGAACGAGAGGGCGTCGATCCCAACCAGGCAGACAGATATGGCCGGGCACCGCTCTTGTGGGCGGTTCAGAAGGGGTATGAAGGAGTAGTCAAGATGCTTTTGGAACGAGAGGGCGTCAATCCCAACCAGGCAGACACCGGATGCGGCCAGGCTCCGCTCTGGCAGGCGGCCCGGCAGGGGTATAAGGGGTGGTGCAAATCCTTTTGGAACGAGAGGACGTCAATCCCAACAAGGCAGACACCGAATATGGCCGAACGCCACTCTTGTTGGCAGCTGAGTGGGGGCATGAGGAGGTAGTAAAGATCTTTCTGGAAAAAGAGGACGTTGATCCCAACCAGGCAGACATCCTTTATGGCCGAACACCACTCGCGTGGGCAGCTAAATGGGGGCATGAGGGGGTAGTAAAGATGCTTTTGGAACGGGCGGACGTCGATCCCGACAAGGCAGACACCAATTGTGGCCGAACGCCACTCGCGTGGGCGGCCGAGAGCGGGCATGCAGGGGTATTAAAGATGCTTTTGGAGCAAGAGGACGTCAATCCCGACCAGGCAGACACCGAATATGGCCGGACACCACTCTTGTGCGCCGCTGGGAACGGGCATGAGGGGGTAGTGAAGATGCTTTTGGAACGAGAGGGTGTCAATCCTGATCGGGCGGACACCAAGTGTGGCCAGACGGCACTCTCGTGGGCGGCTGAGAAGGGGCATCAGGGGGTTGTAAAGATACTTCTAGAACGAGCGGACGTCAATCCCGACCAGGCAGACACCGAATATGGCCGAACGCCACTCTGGTGGGCGGCTCTGGGCGGGCACGAGGGGGTCGTAAACATGCTTTTGGAACGAGCCGACGTTAATCCCGACCAGGCAGACACCAAATATAGCCAAACACCACTCTGGTGGGCGGCTCGATACGGGCACGAGGGGGTCGTAAACATGCTTTTGAAACGAGAGGACGTCAATCCCGACCAAGCAGACACCGCATATGGCCGGACACCACTCTTGTGGGCGGCTGAGAATGGGCATGAGGGGGTAGTAAAGACGCTTCTGGAACGCAAGGACGTCAATCCCAACCAAGCAGACACCGAATATGGCCGGACGCCACTCTCGTGGGCGGCTGAGAAAGGGCATGGCAGGGTGGTAAAGATGCTTTTGGAACTAAAAGATGTCTGCGCCGCCACGCCAGATAACAAGGGCCAAACCCCACTATCTCTGGCTCTTTCTCAAGGACACGATGGAGTTGTGAATGCCATACAGGAATGGGAGAATGCCAATTCTGGCACGGCTGATCCCGGTGGCAAGACACCTCTTCCGCCATCCATTAGAAACGGGGACGAGTGTGCCGTCGAAATGAAATCTAGAAGTAATGATTCTAGCGCTAACACCTCATATATTGATGGCCTGCCTGCACTCCCATCGACAAACCAGAACGAGCGCGAAGTGGTACTACATTCCCAGGATTCTGATTCTCTGCTCGCAGATAGCGACTTCTCAATCGAACCATTCGAACAATCCCAACCCCCTCCCGTCGGTCTCCTACAGCCCTCACACCCTCCTATGACACCCAGTACCCATCCTAGCCCTAGCCAATCGATCCTCCCATTTGCCATCGACCAGTGTTTTATTATCTCCTGTCTTATTTGTCTTTTCGCTTTTCTCCTTTACATCCTTCCTTCTTCATCGCTAGATGTATTCTCCTTCCGTAAATACCTGTCGAGTGAGGGATTGGTGTAGGCAAGATCCCGGTAGACTTATATGTAAATAGATTTTCATACCGTTGCTCTTCTTGTTTCCGCTTGCATTTTGCTATTCATCAACTTTTGTGTTATTTCCCTTCTTTGCCTTTTCACCGTATTAGAGTCCCGGTTAGACTTGGTCCTATGGCGCTGTTATAGTTCTTCATCTCAGTTATCCTTTAATTTGATATTTCGACTTGTGTTTTGTGGGTAGTGGTGTGTAGTAATATAGTACGGCCCACGAGGAGCTGTAGGAATAGACGATAAACTTGAGGAAGCCCGTCCTACCTTTGTAAGCAGCTAGTTTATCCCCTCCTCGTAACCCACTGCTGTCAGGGGATCTCCAGCGGATCGTTTTACAGACCATCATCATTCTCCGATACTTGTTCTGGCATATGCCATTGGGGGAGGTTCCGAATCTTCGATATACAACCCTAACCCTGATCACTAGATACCGCTTTAATACAGGCGAATGCTCTAGCGGTATCAACAGCGTGGTGAAGGCGACAAAGTTGCGGTCTGGGCTAGTCAAGCCATATTCTGTAAATGTCTGAGGCTTGTTGTTATGAGATACCGGTCGTCGAGGAACTAGAGAGTGGGCGAGTGAAAAGAGAAGGAATATTTGGAAAGAAGTGAAGTCAAGAGGGATTATCTGTATATTCTAAGGATTCGTATCTGGCTTGCTTATATATCTAACGTGCGGAGTGGTGGCATTATATAGAGAATACAAAGAGCTTCATCGAGTAAACACTCTCCCGGGGATCCATCCAAGTCCGGACAGTATCCCATTCCCACACGGTTTCCATTCCGATACATGCCCCGCTATGCTCCCCGAGCATTTCCGGACATATATGCGAATCCTCATTAACTTGTCCCTCCCTTGTAATTGGTAACCACTGACAAAAAATAACAAATAACTAAAGACTAACAGGATAGGAAAGGTGTAAAGTCCAGCTCGTATTCGTTTGGAGTGATCACCGGTGATCTTCAATAAGGCTGTGCGCTGGCTTACAGTGGTGGGAATATTTGTGAAGTACGGTTATGGCTACAGTTATATTACAAACTAGAAGTATGTCCTTAGACAAAATTAACCACGCACCAACGATCGATGGCAGCGTACTCGTCCCAGGCAAGAAGTATCCGAAAGCCAGGGGGGGGTGAAACGCTGTTGGTGCTAGGGTTCCTAGGCGGTCTGTGTGACTCGTAATAAAGTGCCTTTCACCCAAATCAGGTAGAGCTAACACCACCGAATTGCTACTTTCCTGCATATCGCAATCAGAGAATAGGTAAGAAATCGAAAATTTGATAGTTTTATAGAGAAATATTAACCATTTTGATAGAAAATGCCAGTTAAGACCCACGAGACCGATTACAAGACCCGCTGCTATGTGCAGGCTCTCAAATTTAGAGCAGGATGGTCATATCCACGTATCGCCAAGGATCAAAACTTGGGAATTAGCACGGTTTGGGACATTTGCCATGCTCCCGCTACTCCGAAGAAGAGAAAGGGTCGACCCTTCTCAATTGATAGCCCAACCCGACGTCGCTTGGTTGAAACAGCTACCCAAGATAGCCTTCACCGCCAGATGCCATTACGTGACATCGCTGATATCTGTGGGATTCAAGCTCACGAAAAAACCTTACGGAAGGCATTTGCCATGGAGGGTTATAAGCGCCGCAAGGCACGCAAGAAGGTCTTTCTGAGTGATGCAGCCAAGGCAAAACGTCTTGACTTTGCACTATCCCATCGGCATTGGACGACAGAGGACTGGCGTCAGGTTATATGGACTGACGAGTGCTATGTTTGGCTTTCGGGTTCTCGGGGAACAGTATGGGTAACCCGCCGGCCTGGAGAAGCCTATGAGGAGTCCTGCATTGCTCCTAAATTTAAAAAAAAAAATGCAATCATGATTTGGGGGGGATATTGGGAGGAGAAAAGACTCCTCTAATCCAATGGCAAAAGGATGATTGGGGCAACATAACTGCACGCAATTATGTTGCCCATGTTCTTAGTCCTGTTCTTTGGCCCTTCTGGTATCAGGCAAGCCAGCGGGCTGGTCATAGTTTGTGGGTGATGGAAGATGGAGCTTCCGCTCATAGAGCGATACATACACAGGCATTTCGGGAGGTTTATGAAATGCCGAAGATGGATTGGCCTCCTTCTTCTCCCGATCTTAATCCAATAGAAGATGTTTGGCATCTTTTAAAGGATAATCTCAACAAACGCTCACCACGTCCACGGGGAAAAGATGAAATGGCGGCAGCAGTTGTTGAGGAATGGGCAGGAATTGGGCCGGAGGATATCTTGGGGTTTATTGATTCGATGCCAGCGCAAATTGAAGCTGTTATAAATGCAAATGGGGGACATACAGCTTGGTAGATGGCTCTAAATTGTTTGTTTTCCTATTTTTTTTTTTTTTTTTTATTGTTGAAGACACTTTTTTTTATAGAATTTATTATTATTTTCAAGTTCACAATGTTTTTCATGACATTCTGGATAAAACTGTGTACCAAAACGACCCATGTTCAACCTCGTTACACACTGTCTCTGCACCCTGGCACCAACAGCGTTTTACCCCCCTGGCTTTCGGATACTTCTTGCCTGGGACGAGTAGCCCTCATTAGCCAGCACTTTCAACACTACCTAAAGAACTTTCTCTAGCTCAAATATTAATTTATACTATGTATTCTACCCTGTGATTATTATTATTACTTTTTTCTTTTTTTCTTGACCCCAATGACAGTGGGTTTGTGGTGGAGTGTTGCCGTAATAGCCGAAAACTTTCCCTCTTTGTTGATGCACGGTTAATTTTGTCTATGGGCAATATTATATAAGAAAAACGTGGGAAAAGAATACGAGCTGGAAGTTTTTCGCTGACTGCTAGTTCCGGATTTCTCCTGATCTCTAACTATTGATGGTCTCTTGCGGCCGGGGACTCTATATAGCAGGCAAAAAAGCTCGAACTCGCGGTTTGGATTTGAGAGATAGATACCGATAAAATATGGTACCTAATGGCAACGGGTGTGGATAGCCTTCAACTTCTTTTTTAGATTATCATCCTCTTTAAACTAATGAGAATAAAGGAGATGTATGAGACATAAAATAATTGTTATTTTCGATCGATCACTACATATATCAATTTTCCTCTAGGCATGTCACCAACTCCTTAGCTTTCTCATGAGATAAGAAAAGAAAAGAAAAGCCTGATCTGCAATGAAGGGAAAAGAGAAATGTATAGTGAAGACACAGGCCTTCCATGCAGTCCATTTGATTCCATCCTCAGCACTGTGAATTACGGCTCCGTCCGATCCATTAATGAAGGCATCCCCGAAACTTCAAACGTTTTCGAAACTACTACATTATCCGAAGCAAGGAAACTTTAGCGAAAGCGTACTGAGTAGGATCAACTATTTTCCAGCAATATTCACGTGCGGGGGGGGGGGGGCTCTATATTCGGGCGGGGGTTGAGATGTGAGTAGGCTAAAAACGAGGGTGTCCATAATATTAGGCAGAGATAATACTGGCAAAAAGGTCCGAGACAGGCCTAGCAAAGACACAACTCTCAAGGGGATAAATAACAGTTGGGAGTGCGAAATTTGGGACAGTAGTTTTGAAATGAGCTCCGAAATGTAGGCAGGAGCTGTGGGAAGTCGTTGACGTTACTGGGTATGTTCGGCCCTTTTGCGTGCACAGGTTATCCCTTTATTGATCAAACAAAAGGCTTCGGACATGCGCTCTGGATCGGTATGTCCACCGGAGGAAAGTAGAAGCTCGGAAGCAATACGGCAGAGTGTCGTTGATGCTACTCGGCATGCTAAGCCGACCGCGCGCGCATAGCTTTGTTCTTTAGACAAAGGCTTCGGGTATGCACTGAGGATCGATAGAGCGCCGGAAGGAATGTCGGATACGAGAAAGGGTCGGATGGGCGGAGGCTGGGGAGAGTGGAAGTTCTGTGATGTTTGTCTTGCCTTTGTTAGCATAAGAGTTCGCGGAAGGGAAAGTGGGATGTGCGTGGGAGAGAATGGATTTGTGTCGTGATCGATAGAAGGATGGGAGGAAGGCTTTGTTACCCATTTACACCCCTGTTTCCACCCTTAGCTTAGTTAGCTGAGCGTCGAGGGTCGTGAGTGTTAGTCCGAGAGTGAATGAGCAGTTGAGTGCGAGGGTGAACGAGCTGAATGAGAAGAAGTTTCCCACAAAGTTGCGCGTTGCCGATGGAAATCTTTCGTTACTCTTGGCGTTTCGTTTCAGAGCCGCGGTTTTCCACTCTCACTCCCCTGTGTAACCTATGATACAAAACTTACACGCTGTATCCCCGTAGGAGCTCAGTGAAATCACTACAAATCACCCGCTGACCTAACCGAGCCCTACCATGAACCGGGAGTCGTGACACAAACATTCGGCAGAAGCCTTTGCGAGACATCCCCCCTATCAGTGATGCGGGTTCGCCAAATGGAGATGATTGGATGCAATTGTGTCACAACAAGCCACATCGCCCACTCCTCTTCAGCTCTGGCTAGAGAAGGTTTCCAGACTCTCATCGTACCCGGCCAAATCACTACACCATTTCCACATTCAACCATCTTGGATAGAATATCATAGCCCAGGTTTTCGGAATGCAAATGGTCAACATCAGTGACGGTAATGACCCCCACAGCAACCGAAACGGTAGTTTCAACACATTCAGCATGCCCGACGAGAAGGTATAGATTATGTGCTGGCTCTCTCTGCCAGAAAAAATAACAGACATCAGAGCGTGCACACCGACCGGTTCGATAGTGTCGGGAATTTGCTTTTAGAAACGAGCGAGTTTCGGGAGTAGAGATGTTATCAGGAGGGAGCCGATAAGGTAATCTTGTTTTGCTCCGGGAATCCGGGAGTGGGCAAGACATGCTTGAGGTAAGTGGCAGGATTCTTTGGAAAAAGCGAATACCGCTAATAGCCAGAAATACTATTTCCCACATCATCGGTGCCGGTGTGATCGAGCGGAGAAAGAAGATATCGCCGTTTCGGGCATGTGCCGCGACTTACTTTCCCAACAAGACAAGACAATCACGATCATTATGGGAGCTGTTCTAAAGCAACTTGTAAGTGGAAGAGGGATCCCGAATTACCTACGAGAGGCATTTCAAAAACCGAATGAGGATTTGGCCGGCGAGGGCCGTAACTGGCGAAACTGATGGGGATGTTGAGCGCTGCTATCGCCTCCCTGCCGCAAGTTTGCATTTGTCTCGAGTCCTTGGGCGAATGTTTACCGAAGTATCTGCCAGAGCTTCTCGAGACACTGAGAGATATTGTTCGGGAGTCCCCGAGGACGAGAATATTTCTCACTAGGAGGCGCCATGTCAGGGAAGATACTCAAAGATATTCCCCCAGGGCGGCCGTGGCACTCGTCAGCCCTAATCCGGATGATATCCGGAATTATGTGGAGATGAAGTTAAACCGAGTTAGAGGTGAATAAGGGATTATGTGTAGAGTAGATATCAGATATTGGGTAGGAGCATTCAGCATCTCCACCCGATTATTGATGTATACTGACCCTCGATTGTATGTAGATTCCTTCTGGTTTTGCTAAAAATTGGCGCTATTCAATGAGAGGTGGCAATTCACCTGGGAGGAAGGGGGCGGGGGGGTGGCACAAGGCAATGGACTAAGCGACATCTACATGGCAACTCTATCACGACTCAAGATGCAGAAGGGATATAAATTAGTACTCGGATTGAAAGTCTTAATATGGGTATTATATTCAGGAGGGCCGTTATGAGCCGAGGAGCTGTCATTCCTTGGGAGTGGGATTGGATGAGCAGACCGGTGTCCGTAAAACATTCCTACGCTACGGATACTCGTAGGGCCTTGTCTAGAACTTGTCATAGTGGAAGGGTCTTCGTCCGACTGATGCGCTCTACTCTCTAAGAGCATCTCCGGGCGTCACTATTATCGTCCGCCGAGAATGGGAAAGGAGGGATTGATATACACAAGACCTCCGTAGATAGGCTTTCATAACGGCGTTTCCCTAGCTTCCGCTCATTATTTGCTGTGTATCAACTCTCGTGTCCCCCCTTGTTCGCCTTTTTCCTCCATTGGAGTTCTTGTTAAACTTGGTCTTATGGAATTACTTTCGTTCCTTATTTCACTCATCCGTTAAGTTGGTATTGAAATTGTCTTGTGTTTTGTAGGAAGTGAATGATTCGGATGCGCCGGGAGTCAAGAGCTGTGGGAGTTTGTCTTTTTTGCTAGCACTAGAGTGTGCAAAAAGGAAGAGAGACATACATGGAGGAGAAAGGACATGTATAGCGATCGATGGAAGGATAGGAAGATGACTTCGCTGTGACTTGTCTATACTCCTGCCTAGTGATGGGCACGATCATGCTCGAGCATAGGGCCAAATTTTCTGCTCGAGCATGATCGTGCCCATCACTACTCCTGCCTTTACCATTAGTTTGATAAGTTGAATGAGGACGAGCAAGCTTCCTCACTTACCCCAACGTCGTGCGCTGGCGGTCGGAGTTGTATTTTTGTTGCTTTAACTATTGGGGTTCAGGTGTTGCCGTTGCCATTCAAAACTTATTTGACTCACTGTGTTTAATATGTTCTCGCTAAGGCCTCCTCGCTTAGGACAGTTTTAAAGTTCCGGAAAAGGTTAAAGTTTCAGGGAAGCCTCTATGTACGGCGGACTATCTCCTTGACTGGTACGACAGTGGAAAATGTTGTGCCGACCCCCCTGCCATGTCTCAGAAGGGGATGACTAAGGGGCCCTCAGTGCTTTTCAGCAATGATATGCGTAGGCTTAATCACATGGCTGACAATTGTTAGTTATCACAAATTCTCAGATGTGCAAACCTCAGATCATGGTTGATATTGCATATGTGATCATGCCTACGCACAGTATCGCTGAAAAATACTGAGGGCCCCTTAGTCATCCCCGTCTGAGACATGACAGGGGGGTCGGCACAACATTTTCCACTGTCGTACCAGTCAAGGAGATAGCGACCAAAACCGCCACGACAACCAAATCTTAAAAACTTAACAATCTTAAAATTGAAAAAATTCCCCAATTATCAAAATTTCACAAGCGATAAGCTTATTTATAATTATCATTGGTATCATTAGGTATTGCCCGATGCTATGTTGTAGAATAATGCGAACTTGAAAAAAATAAAGTAGAAAAATAAGTAGTAAAACATGAATTACAACGAAGAAAGCATACAACCAATAAAAGTTACTAGCTTTCATTACAGGGCCTACTGGGCCCCGTTCTCCGCCCCACCCGCTCATTTCGCAGATGGGCCCCCGTTAAAAATACGTGGTGAGAAAGGGGCTCACCCCAAAAATATCCCCCTTAGCCCTGTGCAATGGCGGGGCTTGACGAGTGACAACCAACCCAGCCCCGCTAAAAACTCTAAAAGATACAAAACATGCAAAGACAATAAATTCAATTTGTAAAATAAAAGTTACATGTAGCGACGGACACGATCAGATCACGATCGAGTTTTGCTCAACTATAGGCTGCTTCATCAGCCTCGATCATAGGGGTTGCAGAATCAGATCATGATTGAGCACAGCATCCATGATCTGATTGATCTGCTCCTTCATAGGTATTGTGAATCACCGGTGCTTTGTGATAGCATGACCTTGTTACATCCTGAATAACCGCAACACATCTCTCGCATAAAGGATAAACAGGAAATATCAGGAAGTCGGAGAAGGCAGTAGGAGTTGGGAGTGAAGTGAAGAAGTTTGAGGAAAGAGAACAGAGAGAAGTGGAAATCAGGAGATAGGGAGAGTAGGGAAGCGAGAGGAAGGGAAGCAAATGGAAAGGAAGCAATTGGGTTGGATTAGGATGAGAGAGAAGGTACAGGGCAAATTTTATTATGAGAATGCTATGCTGTGACCGGAAAAAGATGGAAAGTGAAAGTTTTTCCTAGTTTTGCACTAAATGATGTGTTCTTTCCTTTTGGGTGCGAGGTTTGAATCAATGTTAAGACTCTTTTCTCCTCCGCTATCACGCTTCATAGTTCCCCACATAGCATATCCACTTTCGATTTACTTTTATAGGAACTGCTCGATCATGCTCAACCATTATCAAGTATACTTGAGCCTGAGTCATGCCCGATCACTCCACTTATCTTATTGATAGGATGTGTTACGAGTTGTATCCTTGAAAGCGATCATTCTATTGTGCGGAGAAGAGTAGAGAGAAAAGAAAAGAAGGTGTAGAAATACATGAAGCAAATATTGTAAATCGCCGGAGCTCAGTACTACAGGGTCGCCGGACATCTCCCCCGCTTAGCGAATACGAGAACGATGTCGGATGCATTACCGTAGTGTCAACCTCGCGGTGAGGAATATACAGAGTAGGGCCGATATGGGAAAAGAGGGGTGAAGACCGGTGAGGGATACAGTGGTGATGAGCGGTGAAGGGAAGTGGGGAGATTAGGATAGTAGAGAAGCCGTTGTATCTAGTAGGACTTAGATGTTCATTGTTAGCAGACTCCCGGAAGAGTCTCAATCGTTTTTTGTATTTAAGAGTCGTATCTCCCCCAGCTGGTATAGGAGCAGGTCATCAGAATATAACACTCCCTTCATATACATTCCTCCGCTTGCCCGAGATTCCAGTCACTGCTACACCGTACGATATAGCTCAAGAAAGACTTTAGCAAACATTGGGAAAACACACAGGGAAATCATCTGACTAAGCAAACACATACACAGCACCCGGTATGTACCCTACGCACATTCATCCTAACAGGATGATGCAATAAACTTATACAAAGAGTGCCTACCAGCGCACTATATACTAATCCTTTTGGTTAGGCTTTACGATGTTAGTACTTCAACAAACTGCGATACTGACTACTGAGTTTATCATACGGTCACTGCGCTAATTTTTTCGGATATATAGTAGCTAGTGAATACCTCCAACCACTCTCATGGTTCTAGATGGTCGACCGAGGACTCGACGGGACTAGTTATTCAGGGCAAAGTCTAGTATAGTCCAATACTGGATATTAGACTGAAAGAACTTTCGTGGTTCTCGAAACTGACTAGACTGGGCCAAGTAGGACTGGGCAGACTGGGAAAAACCCCGTGATAGGTGAATTGGCTGGGGGTTTATCCAGTTAATACTTACTGCCAAATCGCGAAAACCACCGCCTTAGAAATGAAATGAAACACCAAGAGTAAGAAGGACAAGAGACTTCGATCGCTAACACAACTGTGGAGATGCTTTCTCTTATCCACTCTCACTCCTGATCATCCGCTACTAACTGATTTACTAATCATACAAACCAGAGTATCTATATAGCAGCAAAGTCCTTCCATCCTTCCATTAATTGCGACACAGGTCCTTTCTCTTCTACATCCCCTATGCACAAGGATTTATCCTAACCAAGGGGCAACAAACATCAGAACTCTTATTGTTTAGATCATCGGCACCTCCGTCACCTTTGTACTCTTTCACACTGCTTTGATGGTCTGACCTTTCCAGCATTGTAAGGCTCCCGGCACCACACCAATACGAAGCACATTTCTGATGCCTTTGTCAAAATAATGCAGGGATTAGCGAAGTGTGATATGTAATCACTTTATACAGACTAGGCTGAGAGCGGTTCCTGACCTGACTGAACCCTCAGGACTAGACCAGTCGAGTCGTTAACACCAACGAGGACCGACCAAGTGGTCCTGTCTCTGAGACCAGACTAGTCGGACTATTCGGAATTCTGACCACTTTGAAACAGCTACAAATCACTGTGATACTCTAAGTGGAGTAGGGATCTTTTGTTCTTGTTATAACACGAGTTTGAATACTCATAATCCCTAGCGAATGAATATTTCATTCCTGGTAGACACAAAATAGATCACACTCGAGCATAGTAGATGATAATCGACTACTCTGTCCTTGGGGCTAGAGAAAAGACTGATGAGTCGCCGTAGTCTGCCTTGTCCGACCTCGAAGACAGAATGGCTGCAGAGATGGGAACAACAGTCATTGGGCATTGGATACGAGTATCGGGGCTTCATGATTCTTTTTCATACTATATGCTACTATAGATACAAGAACTAGCATACTCTAGGGATAGGCTAGTTGAGTTGGCTTAGCTCGGGATTGTAATGCCGTTTGGTGGCCGTGTACCTGGATAGGTGGTGTCTCCCTTATTAGTTAATAAATGATATTGAAACTCAGAGGACATACTCGCTCCGAGAATAAGTCCTGAGACAAAGGGCGCAACCAGAATCCTCCTCAAAATGCATCCATCATGGCAACCACCATAGTTTCGCAATCGCAGCCACAACTGTAATGTCAATTAATACTAAGGTATCATATCTATATTGGAGTCCCTTCTACTCTTTGAAGGCCTAGAATTTGGAAGTAGGGCTTTTATTTTTACTGGAGCACCAACCTGAGCCATTGTAGCATTGAGATAGTTGAGTACTGTGGGGAATTGTGATTGCGCCCGTTGTCTCGGGACTAATTCTCGGCGCGAGTAGGCTTCAGGGACAACCGAGGACCATGATATATCAAGATGGTTGAAAGCGATCAGGGTTTGTTGAGTTCTGGGATAATTTTGGTGTTTTCATAGTTAGTCAGAGTGAGATATCTCCTAGCTTGGCCTTAGATATTAGAGGGAAGAGCTAACCTTCATTTTTTCTACACCGGGGCGGTTTTTTTCCCCCGTCATATTTTTTTCAACTTTGGGTTCATAAATAGGGGAGCTTTTTTTGGGGACCTATGCTATGTATCAGTACCTAAAACTTGCAATTATGATTGAATTTATTTCTTTCAAAATTCTGGTGGTTAAGAGATATTTTAATTTTTTTTTGATTTTCAAGTTTTGATTTTCAAGATTTGTGCCTAGTGGCGGTTTTGGTCGCTATAGTCCGCCGTACTCTATGGATGGATTGGTCTGATGCTGTAATCCAGTGTTCAAGAGCATCAACTGATTTCTAGCAATATCCACAACCGTCGAGGGGAGGTGGATTATATATACGGGCGGAAATTGAGACGTGAGTGAGTGCGCTAGCAATGAGTGCGTCAATAATACTAGGCAGAACCTGGAACTTATACTGGCAATTAGCCCAAGACAAGCTGAACCTAGACCTAACTTCCTGGGAGATGGACAACTGTTGGGAGAGCAAGATTGGAGATAGCATTGTGGAAATGGGCTCCGAAAGGTATCCGGGAGTTAAGAGAGCGCATATAAGTAAACTCACTGTAGCATGTCTAGCGACATCTTTGGGTCTAGGTGCCGGAATAGCCTGATTTCACTCAGTAGCGAGGCGATCTAGGGAGAAGCAAGCACCTCTCACAGGGGAAAGAGACCCAGGGCAATGATAGATGTCGTAAGTATGGGCTATGGATGCGGTATGGTAGAGCCGGCGGGGCTACTCTCTTGTATATATGATTGGGACTAGCCACTAAAGCTAAGTGATTTTTGTATACTCATTCTGTGGAAGCTTTTGTGAGTTATATTTCCGATTAGTCATGCAGCTTGACCCGGATGGAATGCCACAACAAGCCACATCACCTCACTTTTTTCAGCTCTAGTCAGAGAATTTTTATGTTCCCTAATAGCCCACAAATCACTACATTATTTCTACATCTAAGCGACGTTTTAAAGAAAACATCACGGCCCAAACTTCACATACGCTATCGGTCATGTTGGAAAAGGTGGCTTCTCTGGACTCGGTTACCAGTAGTTGACCTCATCGTATACTTTTAGTTGCGTACCATACAGTGAGTCGAGACACATGGTGACACGAAACAAACATATAAAGTTACATTCAGAAAACCAGTTTATGCTCCCTACTGGTGGATCGGTAGCCGGTTGTTTCGTGTCACTGTGTTTCTCGACTCACCCTTTGGCGTACGATATATTGAAGCCAGGAAGAGGACACGAGTACATTCCCTGTGGGCCCTTAGGGATCAAATATAGCGTTGCCTAGACTCTTCCGCGGAGTACTTTGTTGTGACTGCTATCTTGGGGTATATTAGACCACCACCCTCGCATGAAATAGAGAAGTTGAACCGTAGTTCAACGGTGCATGAAGATATTTTATAACAGGTCAGCCTCGGCCACAGCAACGCCGACTCCAACAACATAATCAATAGTTTCAACGATACTTTCACTATGCCTAACGAGGATACACAGATTAGGCGCTGGCTCTCTCCCCTGGAACCAAATATCCGACATGAGGGCGTACGAACTGACCGGTTCGGCGGTGTCGGGGATTGGCTTTTGGAAACGAGCGAGTTTCGGGAGTGGAGAAATAGTGAGGATGCAGCCGATAAGGCAGTCTTGTTTTGCTCCGGGAATCCAGGAGTGGGCAAGACATACCTGAGGTAAGTAATAGAATTTCTTGGAAGAAGGGAACACCGCTGACGGTTTGGAACACCAGTTCCTTAGTGATCGACAACTTGGGCGATCGGGCCCCGGAGGAATTTACCAGGGTTGCAGGCTTGTACTGCGACCACCTTTCCAAGCTAGAACAGACAACCACCAACATCATGGGGGCTATTCTGAAGCTACTGTTAGGTAAAGCGGGGATCCCGTATTATGTACGAGGGGCGTTTCAACAATCGAGAGTGGAGTTTGGTGGTAGAAGGCCGCTACTTATGGATCTGGTGGGGATGTTGAGGACCGCTATTGCTTCACTGCCGCCAGTCTTTCTCTGTATAGACGCTTTGGACGAATGTTTGCCGATGTATCTGCCGGAGCTTCTCGAGTCTCTAAGGGACATCATGTGGGAGTTCCCAAGGACAAGATTGTTCCTCACCGGGAGGCCCCACGTCGGGGAATATATTCAAAGATATTTCTCTAAGGCAGTTGTGATACCCATCAGCCCTAACCCAGAAGACATCTGGAATTATGTGGAGATGAGGTTAGATAGGGACCCCGAGCCAGAGGCGATGAACAAAGAATTACGGGCGGATATTGTGAGAGTGATTCTAGAGAATATATCTGATATGTGAGTAGGAGCATTCGGCACCCTTATCCTATACTTGATATATACTTACCAACGATTATATGTAGATTCCTCCTGGTTGTGCTCAACATTGACGCAATTCTAGGAGAGGTGACAATTCGTCAGAGGAGAAGGAAACTTGAGGAGATGACACAAGGCAAAGGGCTTAGCGGTGCCTACACAACAACTCTATCACGACTGAAGGCACAGAAGGGACATAAATCAGTGCTCGGATTGAAAGTCCTGATGTGGGTGATGTATTCGGAACGGCCGTTACAAGCCGAGGAGCTCTGTCATGCCCTAGGAGTGGAGATAGGATCTGCGGATCTGGATCCGGAAAACGTTCCTGCGTCACAGACACTCGTGGCATCTTGTCTGGGACTTGTCACTGTCGAGGCGTCTTCGTCCACTCTTCGACTAGTGCACTTAACTCTGCAGGAGCATCTCTCAAATGATCCAACCCTATTCGATAGCCCCCACTCAGCAATTGCGGAGATTTGCTTGACATACCTTAATTTTGGATCTGTCCGAGACCTTTCGCCAACTCTTCTCTCAGCTCCGTCGACAATGCCGTTTCTAGAGTATGCCTCTCTTTATTGGGGGAAGCATACGAGTAGGAGGATATCAGAAAACGCCCTACTACTTGCTGTAAGGCTTCTCGATAGATTTGAGCAACATATATCCGCTCAGCTATTATTGAGGCCCGGTTATCACTGGAAGGAAGAGCGGGGACCTGAAGGATTTACTGGACTCCACGGAGCGGCATTTCTCGGGATCGTGGAGATAGCTGCAGCATTATTGAATATGAAGGAATGGGACGTTAATGCAGCTGATTATATGGGGAATACGGCTCTCGCATGGGCGGCTAAAAGAGGGCATGAGGGAGTAGTAAGGATCCTTTTAGAACGGAAGGACGTCAATCCCAACCAGATAGACACCAGATATGGCAGGACGCCGCTCTGGTGGGCGGCTCAGAGTGGGCACGAGAGGATTGTAAAAACGGTTTTGGAGCGAGCAGACGTCAACCCCGACCATGCAGACACCTATAATGGCCAGACGCCACTCTCGCGGGCGGCTGAGAACGGGCATCAGGGGGTAGTAAAGATACTTTTGGAGCGAGCGGACGTCAATCCCAGCCAAGTAGATACCTATAAGGGTCGGACGCCGCTCCTGTTGGCCGCCAGCAAGGGGCATGAAGGGGTAGTAAAAATGCTGTTGGAACAAGCAGATATCAATGCCGACCAGGCAGACACCAGATGGGGCCAGACGCCACTCTCGTGGGCAGCTGAGAAAGGGCATCAGGGGGTAGTTAAGATACTTTTAGAACGAGCGGACGTCAATCCCTACAAGGCAGACACCGAATGGGGCCATACGCCACTCGCGTGCGCCGCAGGGAATGGGCATGAGGGGGTAGTAAAGATGCTTTTGGAACACGCAGACATCAATCGCGACCAGCCAGACGCCAGATGGGGCCAGACGCCACTCACGTGGGCGGCTGGGAGCGGGCATCAGGGGGTAGTAAAGATACTTTTACAACGAGCGGACATCAATGCCGACCAGGCTGACACCTTTTATGGCCAGACGCCACTCTCACAGGCGGCTGAGAGCGGGCAACAGGAGGTAGTAAAGATACTTTTGGAACGAGCGGAAGTCAATCCCAGCCAAGCAGATACCAATAAGGGTCGAACGCCGCTCATGTGGGCCGCCAGGAGGGGACATGAGGGGGTAGTCAGGATGCTTTTGGAACGAGCGGACGTCAATCCCAACCAGAGAGACAACGAAGGAGGCATGACACCGCTACTGTTGGCTACTGAGAAGGGGCATGAGCGGGTAGTAAAGATACTTTTGGAACGAGCGGACGTCAATCCCAACCAAGCGGACACTAGATTTGGCCGAACGCCACTCTCGTGGGCGGCTGAGAGCTGGAATCAGGAGGTAGTAAAGATGCTCTTGGAACAAGCGGACGTGGATCCCAATCAGGTAGACACTAGATATGGCCGAACGCCACTCACGTGGGCGGCTGAGTGGGGGCGTGAGGGGGTGGTAAAAATGCTTTTAGAAAGAGTGGACGTCAATCCCAACCAGGTAGACACTGAGGATGGCCTGACACCACTCTCGTGTGCCGCTAGGAACGGACATGAGAAGGTAGTGAAGATGCTTTTGGAACGAGAGGACATCAATCCCAACCAGGCAGACACCCAATATGGCCGAACGCCACTCTGGTGGGCGACTGAGAAGGGGTATGAGAGGGTAATAAAAATGCTTTTAGAACGAGCGGACGTCAATCCCGACCAGGCAGACACCAAATGTGGCCGAACGCCACTCTAGTGGTCAGCTCGGTGCGGGCACGAGGGGGCTGTAAACATGCTTTTGGAGCGAGAGGACGTCAATCCCGACCAGGCAGACACCAAATATGGCCGGACACCACTCTCATGGGCGGCCCAGGAGGGGCATGAGGGGATAGTTAATATGCTTTTAGAACAAGAGGGCGTCAATCCCAACCAGGCAGAGACGAAATATGGCCGGACACCACTCTCGTGGGCGGCACAGGAGGGCCATGTGGGAGTAGTAAAGGCGCTTTTGGCACGAAAGGACGTCAATCCCAACCACCTAGACACTGACTTTGGCTGGACCCCACTCCACTTCGCGGCTGTGAACGGGCATGAGGGGGTAGTTAAGATAGTTTTAGAACGAGCGGACGTCAATCCCGGCCAAGTAGATCCCAATAATGGTCGGACGCCGCTCCTGTTGGCCGCCAGGAAGGGACATGACGGGGTAGTAAAGATGCTTTTGGAACTAGCAGACATCAATGCCGACCAGGCAGACACCGAATATGGCCAGACACCACTCTCGTGGGCGGCTGAGAACGGGCACGAGAGGGTAGTTAAGATGCTTTTAGAACGAGCGGACGTCAATCCCGACCAGGCAGACACTGAAGATGGCCGAACGCCACTAGCGTGGGCTGCCGAGTGCGGGCATGCAGGAGTAGTAAAGATGCTATTGGGACGGAAGGACGTCAATCCCAATCAGGGGGACACTACATACGGCATGACACCGCTCCTTTTGGCCGCTGAGAATGGGCATGCGCGGGTAGTAAAGATGCTTTTGGAACGAGAGGACGTCAACCCCAACCAAGCAGACACCAAATATGGCCGGACGCCGCTCTCATGGGCGGCTGCTAAGGGGCATAAACGGGTGGTAAAGCTGTTTCTTGAACGGAAAGATGTCCGCACTACCACGCCGGATAACAAGGGCCAAACCCCACTGTCCTTGGCTCTATCTCAAGGACACGATGCAGTTGCGAAAACCATACTGGAATGGGGCAATACCAATTCTGGCACAGCTGATCCCGGTGGCCAGACACTCCTTCCGCTATCCACTAGCAACAGGGACGAGTGTGCCGTCGCAATGCAATTCACAGATAACGATTCTAGCGTCGGCACTTCAGATGCTGATGCCCTAGCTATATTCCCATCATCAGAGAATCTTCGGTGGGAAATATTCAGGGGACTGAATTCCCAGGATTCTGATTCTCTATCCGCCGATAGCGACTTCTCCACCGAATCATCCGAACCCTCTCAACCCCCTCCCGTCCGTTCCCTACAGCCCCTACACCCTCCTATGACACCCCTCCCGGAATCCACAGGAAACGGGGACAAGTGTGTCGTCGAAATGCAATCTAGGGGTTCTAAATGGCGACGACTGCAATGAAAAGTCAAGAATTAAAGCCATAAAAACACCACTCCCATTGCCAGCGCACGACTTTGAAGTGAGTGAGGGGGTTAGCACCAGTCTCCCCTTCTGGTGGCCCCCCGAAGCTCTCCGCACGCTCCCAAGACAACCAGTACCCATCTTAGCATCACTCGATCAATCCTTTCATTTGCCGTCAACAAGCGTTTTATTACCGGCTCTCTTATTTGTCTTCTCTCTTTTCTCCTTTACATCCTTCCTTCTCCCTCACGAAATACACCCTCGTTCCGTAAAAACCTGTCCAGTGAGGGATTGGTGTAGGCAAGATCCAGGTAGATTTATATGTAAATAGACTTTCATACTAGTGTTTTTCTTCCGCTTGCTATTGCTGTTCGTCAACTTTTGTGCTTTTTCCCTCCTTTGCCTTTTCCCTTCATTGGAGTTCTGGTTAGGCTTGGTCTATGGCTCTGTTATTGTTCTTCAATTCTGTTATTCTTTAATTTGATATTTATCCCGCGTTCCGTGGATAGTGGTGTGTAGTAATGCATAATAGGGTCAATGACGAGTGGTAGGAATAGCTGTAAGCTCGAGGAAGCCCGCCTTATGTTCGTAGATAGCTAGTTTACCTCCTCCCTGTCGCTCATTGTTGTCAAGCGATCCACAACGGCGCACCTTATAGACTTCCTATTCTGATACTGCTTCTAGTATATGCCATAGGGGGTTCTAAATCATCTAAATCCAACCCTAATCCTAACTTACTAGGCATTCTTTTAATACCGGCGAAAGGTCTGGTTGTATCAACATGGCGAAAGCGGCGATGTTGAGATGTAGGCTTGTTAAGTCAGATTCTATAATTGTCTAAGGTTGTGGGCTGGCTTACAGTGGTGGGAATATTTGTGGAGTACAGTTATAGCTGCAGTCATAATATTATTACAAACTAAAGTTAGAGAAGTATTGTCCGTGGACAAAATTACCCACGCATCAACGATTGATGCAACACAGCCCTCATTTGCCCGCACTTTCAACACTACCCAAAGAACTTTCTCTAGTTTAAATATTAGTTTATACTATGTATTCTACCATGTACTTACTTTTTTTCTTCTTCTCGTCTTGGCCCCAATGATCTCTTGCGGCCAGGGACTCTACATAGTTGGCAAAAAGGCTCGAACTCGCTGTTTGGATTTGAGAGATAGATATTATACCAATAAAATACGTTACCGAATGGTAACGGGTGTGGATAGCCTTCAACCTCTTTTTTAGACTATCATCATCTCTAAACTAACGGGAGCATAGGAGACGTATGAGACATAAAATCATTCTTATTTTTCCATCGATTGCTACATATATATCAATTTTCGGCTAAGCATGTCGCCAACCCCCTGGCTTACTCCTGAGATCAGAAAAGAAGAGAAAAGCCTTACCTGCAATCAAGGGGAAAGGGTAATGTATAGTGGAGACTCCGGCTTTCCATGCTGTACACTTGATTCGGTCCTCAGCACGGTGAATTACGGCTCCGACCGACTCATTAATGAAGGGGTCCCCGAAACTTTGAAAGTTTTCAAAGCTACGACATTATCCGAAGCAAGGAAACTTTAGCGAGAGCGTACCAAGTAGGACCAACTATTTTCCAACAATATTCACGTGCGGGGGGGGCTCTATATCCGGGCAGGGGTTGAGATGTGAGCAGTGATCCCAAGCGGCCAGTCCGGCCGTGGTTTTCAAAAGCCTGGGTCAGTCCGGTCGAAGCCACGAAAGCCCGCAGATGCCCAGGCCAGGCCCACAGATGCCCAGCCCAAGCCTAAAAATGTCTTGGTAAAGCCTGGAGATGCCCAGGCAAAGCCCGCAGATGCCCAGGTAGCCAGCAGATATCTGTGAACGGCCTAAAGTTTTTTCACGACTAATCACTCAGAGAATAAAACAAGGAGTTTAACAGCGCTATTAGTAAATTTCGCTTAAGACACATCGATATCCTCAACTGATCAACCGCTGTGATCATATCTACTCGGGTACACTCAGCGGCCATGACCCCCCACACAATTATTTTAATAGCCTTTCTACCACTTCTAGCTGATTAATATTTGACAAATCTGTATCTTTCCTCCAACTACAATATTATGCAGAACTTAGATAGCAATACAATAGAACTAAGATCAACATATCTTCCTACGACATAAGAGCTTCTTCTAGTACGCGTAAAGTCAACCCAGGACGACAAGCGGGCATGCCAGGAGGAACGAGTGCGCGGCGGAGAACACGAGCACCAAAGGGAAAGCTGGGGCGGCGGAATTAATATGATCCAGAACTCGAATGAGTCGGATTCGCAAAGGCTAAGAGGTGAGGGAGTTTTCTATAACCGTGATTTTCCTTTGGTTAGCACGGGAGTCTGGGATATGAAAAGGGTGAGCGATTTTAAAGAAAAAATACATGTGCGGAGATTGCTGGAAGGATAGGTGAATAGGTTGTGACCTATATACACTGCTGGGATTAACACTGGTTTATTAGTTTGTTCGGTGAGGGAGCACAAGTGAGAGTATGCATGGAAGAGTTCAAGTTGAGGGAGAAGAACTTCCCCACAAAGGTCGGTTGGCGATCAGATCTAAATAGTTGTCCTCTGACTTTTAAAAAATTAAAAAAATTAACCAGTGGTGGTGGTTTGTTTTTAACGAAATATTTACATTTTTACTATTAGTTTTGTGATGGTGTTTTCTTGCTTAGAAGCTGGGGTATAGTATTATGTTCTTGGCTGTGGGTGAAACGTTGTGATCTCGCTGGCATAAAAAAATTGGGATGGTACCGGGATTCTGTAGGGAGGATCGGAGTCTCGCTGGTATTGAATACGGAAGGTTTTCACTACAGTCGTTACAAAACAACGAAGATCCGCAGCAAGGAACCTCACAAATCTGCGCAGGGATGAGGCGTCAAAACAGATCCGACATCTTGACGGGGATCATGATTACGCGATCGTCAACACGCAAGTTAGAATTGCAACCCATGCACCGCAAAGTTCACCACCTGGAAGTTTGGGCCATTGGACTCTAATTTCTCCAACAGTCTAGATAAGTGTATACCTAAGAGAACAAATGCTGTGATGCAGGCTGGTGGGTAGCAGACCAGGCATTACTTTCTACTGATTTGATTCTATTTTTTATCAATATCCTTGTTAACGTTTGATAACGAAAGTTTAGAATGTCTTACCGTTTTAATCTGAAGCACATAAGTTACGTTGCAACGCTGACTGCCGTGCCCACCGTCGCGTAATTGTGACCCCTGCTGATATAGCCTGATCTTGCCCCAGAGCAACACAATCCAGGGAAACAACCATTCTCATGAGGGGGGACTCAAAGAACTTATGAATAAAGTAAGGTTAGGGGATGGATATGGTGAAACGGATGAAGATCCAAGCCAAAGTAAGAGCTGAGTCAGGGGGGCCACTCTGATGTGAATGTGATTAGCAGTGGCCACTGGGAGAGGAGCTTAATAGCCGGTTCCCCTCCTATTTCACTGTCGCTCATAGTCGGCGAAAGCAAGTGGGACGCGAAAGCAAGTGGGACACGCCGGCTTTTTTTTTTGGTCCCTCAAGGAAGGCTTATGTAATAGTAGTTTTCACCTACAAACCGAGTGCTAAGTAGATCACGTTAGCTTCCATTCAGATATACCAACGATTTTGATGGGCAATTTAGTGTTTCT
The DNA here is from genome assembly GCA_003070745.1 of Tuber borchii. Lineage (NCBI taxonomy): Eukaryota > Fungi > Ascomycota > Pezizomycetes > Pezizales > Tuberaceae > Tuber > Tuber borchii. The sequence goes on along the minus strand of NESQ01000056.1, from coordinate 118,442 downwards.
CTTTTGTTTTTCCAGGAGATAGAAGTAGGGTTAGAGCTTTCCTTTGAACATTTTCTTCACTTCCAGCATGGAAGAACCTTCGGAATCGAAGATTGCGTGACCTACCGGTACCCAGCACTCGGTTTATGGGTGAAAACTACTATTACATAAGCCTTCCTTGGGGGACAAAAAAAAAAGCCGGCGTGTCCCACTTGCTTTCGCGTCCCACTTGCTTTCGCCGACTATGAGCGATTGTGAAATAGGAGGGGAACCCGCTATTAAGCTCCTCTCCCAGTGGCCACTGCTAATCACATTCACATCAGAGTGGCCCCCCTGACTCAGCTCTTAGTACCGTTCGGCCGATGACTAGTGGTAGGAATAGATGGTAAACCTGAAGAAGCCCGCCCTATGTTCGTAAGTAGGTAGTTTACCTCCTTCCTATTACTCACTGCTGTCAAGCGGTCGACAGTCCCCTTTACAGACTTCCCATTCCGGTGCTTGTTCTAGTATATACTATCGGGGGAGGTCCTAAATCATCGAAGTCCAACCCTAACCCTAATTTACTAGGTATCCTTTTAATACCGGCGAAAGGTCTAGTTGTATCAACATGGCGAGGGCGGCGATGTTGAGGTGTAGGCTAGTCAAGCTAGATTCTAAAATTGTCTAAGGTTGTGGGCTGGCTTACAGTGGTGGGAATATTGGTGGAGTACGGGTAATGGCTGTAGTCATATTACAAACTTGAAGTATTATATAAGAAAAACAGAGGAAAGGGAATACGAGCCGGAAGTTCTTCGCAGACCACTAGATCCGGATTTCTCTGTAACTATTGATGGTAGCCTGCGGCCGGGGACTATATATAGTAGGCAACAAAGCTCGAACTCGCGGTTTGGATTTGAGAGATATAATATATACCAAATAAAATACCGTACGTAATGGCAACGGGTGTGGATAGCCTTCAACTTCTTTTTTAGACTATCATCCTTTCTGAACTAACGGGAATATAGGAGATGTATGAGACATAAAATCATTCTTATTTTTCGATCGATCACTACATAATATTATATCAATTTTCCTCTAGACATGTCGCCAACCCCCTGGCTTGCTCCTGAGACAAGAAAAGAAGAGAAAAACCTGATATGCAATCAAGGGGAAAGGGCAATGTAGAGTGGAGACTCCGGCTTTCCATGCAGTCCGTTTGATTCCGTCCTCAGCACTGTGAACTGCGGCTCCGACCGATCCATTAATGAAGGCATCCCCGAAACTTTAAACGCTTTCGAAACTACAACATTATCTGGAGCAAGGAAACTTTAGCGGGAGCGTACCGAGTAGGATCAACTATTTTCCAGCAATATTCACGTGCGCGGGGGGGGGCTCAATATCCGGGCGGAGGTTGGGATGTGAGTAAGCTAGAAACGAGGGTGTCCATAATATTAGGCAGAGATAATACTAGCAAGGTTCGAGACAGGTTTAGCAAGGGGATAAACAACGGTTGGGAGGGCGAAATTTAGGACAGTAGTTTTGAAATGAGTTCCGGAATGTATGTAGGAGCTGTGGGAAGTCGTTGACGCGGTATGCTCGGCCCTATTGCGTGCACAGGTTATCCCTTTATTGATCAAACAAAGGCTTCAGACATGCCCTCCGGACCGGTATATGCCCACCCGGAGGAAAGTAGAAGCCCGGAGGCAACACGGCAGAGTGTGTTGGAACTCATTGATACTGTTCGGCATGCTCAGCCGACCGCGCGTGCATAGCTTTGTTCTTTAGACAAAGGCTTCGGGTATGCGCTGAGGATCAATAGAGCGCCGGAAGGAATGTCGGATACGAGAAAGGGTCGGATGGGCGGAGGCTGGAAGTTTTGTGATGTTTGTCTTGCCTTTGTTAGCATAAGAGTTCGCAGAAGGGAAAATGGGATGTGCGTGGAAGAGAATGGATTGTGTCGAGATCGATAGAAGGATGGGAGGAAGCCTTAGTTTAGTTAGCTGAGCGTCGAGGGTGGTGAACGTTAGTGCAAGGGTGAGCGAGCAGTTGAATGAGAAGAAGTTTCTCACTAAGTTGCGCGTTAGCGATGGAAATCTTTACCATGTGTCGGGAGTCGTGATACAAACATTCGGCAGAAGCCTTTGTGAGACATCTCTCCTATTAGTCATGGGGCTCGCCAAATGGAAATGATTGGATAGCAATTGTGCCACAACAAGCCACATCGCCTACTCCTCTTCAGCTCTGGCTAGAGAAGATTTCCAAACTCTCCTCGTACCCGGGCAAATCGCTACACCATTTCTACATTCAACCATCTTGGATAGAATATCATACCGGTAGCCCAGGCTTTTAAGAATGCAAATGGTCAACATCGGGGACGGTAATGTCCCCCACAGCAACCGAAACGGTAGTTTCAACACACCCGGCACGCCCGACGAGAAAGTATAGATTATGTACCGGCTCTCTCCGCCAGAAATAATAACAGACATCAGAGCGTGTACACCGACCGATTCGATAGTGTCAGGAATTTGTTTTTAGAGACGAGCGAGTTTCAGGAGTGGAGATTTTATTTGAAGGAGCCGATAAGGTAATCTTGTTTCTCTCCGGGAATCCGGGAGCGGGCAAGACATACTTGAGGTAAGTGGCAGGATTCTTTAGAAGAAGCGAATACCGCTAATAGCCAGAAATACTAGTTCCCACATCATCGACGCCTATGTGATCGAGCGGGGAAAGAAGATATCGCCGTTTCGGGCTTGTACCGCGACTTACTTTCTCAACAAGACAAGACAATCACGAAGGTTATGGGAGCTGTTCTGAAGCAACTTGTAAGTAGAAGAGGGATACCGAATTACCTACGAGAGGTTTTTTAAATAGCGAAAGGGAGTTTGGTGGTCAAGAGCCGCGGCTGGCGGAACTGGTGAGGATCTTGAGCGCTGCTATTGCTTCGCTGCCGCAAGTTTTCATTTATCTCGAGTCCTTGAGCGGATGTTTACCGAAGTATCTGCCAGAGCTTCTCGGGACACCGAGAGATATTGTTCGGGAGTCCCCGAGGACGAGAATATTTCTCACCAGGAGGTGCCATGTCAGGGAAGATACTCAAAGATATTCCCCCAGGGCGGCCGTGTCACTCGTCAGCCCTAATCCGGATGATATCCAGAATTATGTGGAAATGCGGTTAAACCGAGCCAGAGGTGAACAAAGAATTGCGTGCAGAGCAGATATCAGATATGTGAGTAGGAGCATTCAGCATCTCCACCCGATTATTGATGTATACTGACCCTCGATTGTATGTAGATTTCTTCTGGTTTTGCTAAACATCGGCGCTATTCAATGAGAGGTGACAATTCACCTGGGAAGGAAGGAACGGAGGGTTGCACAAGGCAATGGACTAAGCGACCTCTACACGGCAACTCTATCACGACTCAAGATGCAAAAGGGATATAAATTAGTACTCGGATTAAAAGTTCTAATATGGGTATTATATTTAGGAGGGCTGTTATGAGTCGAGGAGCTGTCATTCCTTGGGAGTGGGATTGGATGAGCAGACCGGTGTCCGGAAAACATTCCTACGCTGCAGATACTCGTAGCACCTTGTCAAGGACTTGTCACAGTGGAAACATCTTCGTCCGACTGATGCGCTCTACTCTTTAAGAGCATCTCCGGGCATCACTATTATCGTCCGCCGAGAATGGGAACGGGGGTCTGGTGCCAACGCAATTCACGGTGATCACCCTGACGCTAATATTTCCAACCTTCATGGCTAATCTGCACCTCTGTCAGCAGACCACAATAGGCGCGGAGCAGTATTAGACTTAACGGATTCCAGGTTCAGAGATAGCGACCTCCCAATTGAGCCACCCGAGCTGTCTCAATCCCTTTCCATATTGTGCCTAAAGCCTCTGTCCTCCTAGTCAAATTAACACCCGTCCTAGACCAACCCCTCAATCCTCCCGTTTGTCGCCGACCGGCGTTTGATCGTCCCCTCTCCTATTTGCAATTTCGTTTGCCAAGTTTCCATTTTTTCTTCGTACTAGATATATTTTCATTCGATAAATGCTGGCGAAGCGAGGGATTGATATATACAAGATCTCCGTAGATTTAGGTGCAGATATATTTTCATAACGGCGTTTCCCTAGCTTCCGCTCATTTATTGTTTATCAACTCTTGTGTTTTTTCCCTTGGTCGCCTTTTCCCTCCATGGGAGTTCTTGTTAAACTTGGTCTTATGGAATTACTTTCGTTCCTCATTTCTCGCATCCATTAAGTTGGTATTGCAATTGTCTTGTGTTTTGTGGAGAAAGATTCGGATGCGCCGGGCGTCAGGAGCTGCGGGAGTCTGTCTTTTTCGTTAGCACTAGAGTGTGCAAAAAAGAAAGGAAGACATACATGGAGGAGAAAGGACATGTATAGCGATCGATAGAAGCAGAGAAAGATGCCATCGCTGTGATTTGTCTATACTCCTGCCTTTACCATTAGTTGGTTTGATAAGTTGAATGAGGACAAGCAAACCCCCCACTTACCCCAAAGTCGTTCACTGGCGATCGGAGACTTATTTTTGTTGCTTTAACTATTTGGGTTCAGGTGTTGCCGTTGCCATTCAAAGCTTATTTGACTCTCTGTCTTGAACACTGGATTACAGCATCCGACCAATCCATCCATCCATAGAGGCTTCCTTGAAACTTTAAACTTTTCCGGAACTTTAAAACTGTCCTAAGCGAGGAGGTCTTAGCGAGAACATATTGAACAGCATCAACTGGTTTCTAGCAATATCCACAACCAGCGAGGGGGGTAGATTATGTGTCAGGGCGGAAATTCAGATGTGAGTGAGTGAATGCGCTGGCAATGAGTGTCGATAATGCTAGGCAGAGCTTATACTGGCAATATGTTCAAGACAAGCTGAGCCAAGACCTAACTTTCTGGAAGATGGACAATTGTTGGGAGAGCAAGATTAGAGAGAGCATTGTGGAAATGGGCTCCAAAAGGTATCCGGGAGTTAAGAGGGAGCGTATGTACAAGTAAACTCAGTGAGGAGTGTCTGGCGACATCTTCGGGCCTAGATGCCGGTATAGCCTGGTTTCACTCTGTAGCGAGGCGATCTAGAGAGAAGCAAGTACCCCTCACATTGGAAGGAAACCCAGGGCAATGACAGATGTCGTAAGTATAGGATATGGATACGGCATGGTAGAACCGGTGGGGCTACTGTCTTGTAATGAGTTGTATACGCATTCTGTAGAAGCTTTTGCAAGTTATATTCCGATTAGTCATGCAGCTTGACCCAAAGGAAATGATTGGATATTATAGCAATGCCACAACAAGCCACATCACCTCGCTTTTCAGCTCTAACTTAGTCAGAGATTTTTCTAAGTTCCCTAATACCCCTACAAATCACTACACTATTTCTACGTCTAAGGGACGTTTTTAACAAACCATCATGGCTCAAACTTCACATATGCTATCGGTCATGTTAGGAAAGGTGGCTTCTCGCTTACTAGTAGTTGACCTCATCGTATACTTTTAATAGTGTGCCCCACGGTGAGTCGAGACACACAGTGACCCGAAACAAACATATAAAGCTGTATTCAGAAAACCGGTTTATGCTCTCTACTGGTGGACCGGTAGCCGGTTGTTTCGTGTCACTGTGTTTCTCGACTCACTGTGGGGTACGTGATATTGAAGCGGAGAAGAGGGCACGAGTACACTTTGTTGTGACTGCTATCTTGTAGTATATTAGACCACCACTCCCGCATGAAATAGAGAAGTAGAACGGTAGTTCAACGGTGCATGAAGATATTTTACAACAGGTCAACCTCGTCCACTGCAACGCCGACTCCAACAACATAATCAATAGTTTCAATACTTTCACTATGCCTAACGAGGATACACAGATTAGGCGCTGGCTCTCTCCCCTGGAACCAAATATCCGACATGAGGGCGTACGAACTGACCGGTTCGCCGGTGTCGGGGATTGGCTTTTGGAAACGAGCGAGTTTCGGGAGTGGGGAAATGGTGAGGATGGAGCCGATAAGGCAGTCTTGTTTTGCTCCGGGAATCCAGGAGTGGGCAAGACATACCTGAGGTAAGTAATAGAATTTCTTGGAAGAAGGGAACACCGCTGACGGTTTGGAACACCAGTTCCATAGTGATCGACAACTTGGGCGATCGGGCCCCGGAGGAATTTACCAGGGTTGCAGGCTTGTACTGCGACCACCTTTCGCATCAAGAACAGACAACCACCAACATCATGGGGGCCATTCTGAAGCTACTCTTAGGTAAAGCGGGGATCCCGTATTATGTACGAGGGGCATTTCAACAATCGAGAATGGAGTTTGGTGGTAGAAGGCCGCTACTTATGGATCTGGTGGGGATGTTGAGGACCGCTATTGCTTCACTGCCGCCAGTCTTTCTCTGTATAGACGCTTTAGACGAATGTTTGCCGAAGTATCTGCCGGAGCTTCTCGAGTCTCTGAGAGACATCATTCGGGAGTTCCCAAGGACAAGATTGTTCCTAACCGGGAGGCCCCACGTCGGGGAATATATTCAAAGATATTTCTCTAAGGCAGTTGTGATACCCATCAGCCCTAACCCACAGGATATCCGGCATTATGTGGAGATGAGGTTAGATAGGGACCCCGAGCCAGAGGCGATGAACAAAGAATTACGGGCGGATATTGTGAGAGTGATTCTAGAGAATATATCTGATATGTGAGTAGGAGCGTTCGGCACCCTTATCTTATACTTGATATATACTTACCAACGATTATATGTAGATTCCTCCTGGTTGTGCTCAACATCGACGCAATTCTAGGAGAGGTGACAATTCGTCAGAGAAGAAGGAAACTTGAAGAGATGACACAAGGCAAAGGACTTAGCGATGCCTACACAACAACTCTATCACGACTGAAGGCACAGAGGGGACTTAAATCAGTTCTCGGATTGAAAGTCCTCATGTGGGTGATGTATTCTGAACGGCCGTTACAAGCCGAGGAGCTCTGTCATGCCCTGGGAGTGGAGATAGGATCTGCGGATCTGGATCCGGAAAACGTTCCTGCATCACAGACACTCGTGGCATCCTGTCTGGGACTTGTCACAGTCGAGGCGTCTTCGTCCACTCTTCGACTAGTGCACTTAACTCTGCAGGAGCATCTCTCAAATGATCCGACCCTATTCGATAGCCCCCACTCAGCAATTGCGGAGATTTGCTTGACATACCTTAATTTTGGATCTGTCCGAGACCTTTCGCCAACTCTTCTCTCGGCTCCATCCACAATGCCATTTCTAGAGTATGCCTCTCTTTATTGGGGGAAGCATACGAGTAGGAGGATATCAGAAAACGCCTTACTACTTGCTCTAAGGCTTCTCGATAGATTTGAGCAACATATATCCGCTCAACTATTATTGAGGCCCGGTTATCACTGGGAGGAAGAGCGGGGACCTGAAGGATTTACTGGACTCCACGGAGCGGCATTTCTCGGGATCGTGGAGATAGCTGCAGCAGTATTAAATATGAAGGAATGGGACGTTAATGCAGCTGATTGTATGGGGAATACGGCTCTCGCATGGGCGGCTAAAAGAGGGCATGAGGGAGTAGTAAGGATCCTTTTAGAACGGAAGGACGTCAATCCCAACCAGATAGACACCAGATATGGCAGGATGCCGCTCTGGTGGGCGGCTCAGAGTGGGCACGAGAGGATTGTAAAAATGCTGTTGGAGCGAGCAGATGTCAACCCAGACCATGCAGACACCTATAATGGCCAGACGCCACTCTCGTGGGCGGCTGAGAACGGGCATCAGGGGGTAGTAAAGATACTTTTGGAGCGAGCGGACGTCAATCCCAACCAAGTAGATACCTATAAGGGTCGGACGCCGCTCCTGTTGGCCGCCAGCAAGGGGCATGAGGGGGTAGTAAAGATGCTGTTGGAACAAGCAGACATCAATGCCGACAAGGGAGACACCAAATATGGCCAGACGCCACTCTCGTGGGCAGCTGAGAACGGGCATCAGGGGGTAGTTAAGATACTTTTAGAACGAGCGGACGTCAATCCCTACAAGGCAGACACCTATTGGGGCCATACGCCACTCGCGTGCGCGGCAGGGAATGGGCATGAGGGGGTAGTAAAGATGCTTTTGGAACACGCAGACATCAATCCCGACCAGGCAGACACCAGATGTGGCCAGACGCCACTCTCGTGCGCGGCTGGAAAGGGGCATGAGGGGGTAGTAAAGATGCTTTTAGAACGAGCAGACATCAATCCCGACAAGGCAGACACCAGATATGGCCGGACACCACTCTCGCGGGCAGCTGAGAGCGGGCATCAGGGGGTAGTAAAGATATTTTTGGACCGAGCGGACGTCAATCCCAGCCAAGCAGATACCAATAAGGGTCGAACGCCGCTCATGTGGGCCGCCAGGAGGGGACATGAGGGGGTAGTCAAGATGCTTTTGGAACGAGCGGACGTCAATCCCAACCAGAGAGACACCGAAGACGGCATGACACCACTACTGTTGGCTGCTGAGAAGGGGCATGAGCGGGTAGTAAAGATACTTTTGGAACGAGCGGACGTCAATCCCAACCGCGCAGACACTTTTGATGGCCAAACGCCACTCGCGTGGGCAGCCAAGAGCGGGAATGCGGGGGTAGTAAAGATGCTTTTGGAACGAGCCGACGTCGATCCCAATCAGTCACACACCAGATGTGGCCGGACGCCACTCTCGTGGGCGGCTGAAGACGGGAATCAGGAGGTAGTTAAGATACTTTTAGAACGAGCGGACGTCGATCCCAATCAGGCAGACACTAGATATGGCCGAACGCCACTCTCGTGGGCGGCTCAGCGGGGGCGTAAGGGAGTGGTCAAGATGCTTTTGGAACGAGTGGACGTCAATCCCAACCAGGCAGACACTGGGGATGGCCTGACACCACTCTCGTGGGCCGCTAGGAACGGACGTGAAAAGGTAGTGAAGATGCTTTTGGAACGAGAGGACATAAATCCTAACCAGGCAGACACCAAATATGGTCGGACACCACTCTCGTGGGCGGCCCAGGAGGGGCATGAGGGGATAGTTAATATACTTTTAGAACAAGAGGACGTCAATCCCAACCAGGCAGACACTGAGGATGGCCTGACACCACTCTCGTGGGCCGCTAGGAACGGACGTGAGAAGGTAGTGAAGATGCTTTTGGAACGAGAGCACATCAATCCTAACTACGCTGACACCGAATATGGTCGGACACCACTCTTGTGGGCGGCTCAAGAGGGCCATGTGGGAGTAGTAAAGGCGCTTTTAGCACGAAAGGACGTCAATCCCAACCACCGAGACACTGACTTTGGCTGGACGCCACTCCTCCTCGCGGCTGCGAACGGGCATGAGCAAGTAGCAGAGATCTTTTTAGAAAGAGAGGATGTCAATCCAAGCCAGGCAGACACCGTATATGGCCGGACGCCACTCTCGTGGGCAGCTGAGAACGGGCATCAGGGGGTAATAAAGATACTTTTGGAACGAGCGGACGTCAATACCAGCCAAGTAGATACCTATAATGGTCGGACGCCGCTCCTGTCAGCCGCCAGGAAGGGGCGTGAGGGGGTGGTAAACATGCTTTTGGAACGAGTGGACGTCAATCCCAACCAGGCTGACACCGAATATGGTCGGACGTCACTCTCGTGGGCGGCTCAAGAGGGGCATGAGGGGGTAGTGAAGATGCTTTTGGAACAAGCGGACGTCGATCCCAACCCGAGAGACACCGAAGGCGGCATGACCCCGCTCCTGTTGGCGGCTAAGAATGGGCATGCGCGGGTAGTAAAGATACTTTTAGAACGAGAGGACATCGATCCCAACCGGGCAGACATCAAATATGGCCGGATGCCCCTCTCGTGGGCCGCTCGAAATGGGCACAAGAGGGTAGTGAAGATGCTTTTGGAGCGAGCGGACGTCAATCCCAACCAAGCAGACACCAAATATGGCCGGACGCCGCTCTCATGGGCGGCTGCTATGGGGCATAAGGGGGTGGTAAAGCTGTTTCTTGAACGGAAAGATGTCCGCACTGCCACGCTGGATAACAAGGGCCAACCCCCAGTGTCCTTGGCTCTATCTCAAGGACACGATGCAGTTGTGAAGACCATACAGAAATGGGACAATGCCAATTCTGGCATAGCTGATCCCGGTGGCCAGACACTCCTTCCGCTATCCACTGGAAACAGGGACGAGTGTGCCGTCGAAATGCAATTCACAGATAACGATTCTAGCGTCAGCACTTCAGATGTTGATGCCCTAGCTATATTCCCATCATCAGAGAATCTTCGGTGGGAAATATTCAGGGGACTGAATTCCCAGGATTCTGATTCTCTATCTGCCGATAGCGACTTCTCCACCGACTCATCCGAACCCTCTCAACCCCCTCCCGCCCGTTCCCTACAGCCCCTACACCCTCCTATGACACCCCTCCCGGAATCCACAGGAAACGGGGACGAGTGTGTCGTCGAAATGCAATCCAGGGGTTCTAAACGGCGACGACTGCAATGAAAAGTCAAGAATTAAAGCCATAAAAACACCACTCCGATTGCCAACGCACGACTTTGAGGTGAGTGAGGGGGTTAGCACCAGTCTCCCCTTCCGGTGGCCCCCCGAAGCTCCGCACCCTCCCAAGACAACCAGTACCCATCCTAGCACCACTCAATCAACCCTCTCATTTGCCGTCGATCAGCGTTTTATTATCACCTCTCTTATTTGTCTTCTCGCTTTTCTCTTTTACATCCTTCCTTCCCTCTCACTAGATACACTCTCGTTCCGTAAATACCTATCCAGTGAGAAATTGGTGTAGGCAAGACCCAGGTAGATTTATATGTAAATATATTTTCATACCGGCGGTTTTCTAGCTTCCGCTTGCTATTTGCTATTCGTCAACTTTTGTGTTTTTTCCCTTCTTTGCCTTTTCCCTTCATTGGAGTCCTGGTTAGACTTGGTCCTATGGCGCTGTTATTGCTCCTCATTTCGGTAATTCTTTAATTTGATATTTGCCTTGTATTTTGTGGATGGTGGTGTGTAGTTATGTATACGGTAGTACGGTCCATGACGAGTGGTAGGAATAGACCGTAAACTTGAGGAAGCCTGCCCTATGTTCGTAGATAGCTAGTTTACCTCCTCCCTGTCGCTCATTGATGTCAAACAATCCACAACGGCTCACTTTACAGACTTCTTATTCTGATACTGCTTCTAGTATATGCCATAGGGGATTCCAAATCATCTAAATCCAACCCTAATCCTAACTTACTAGGTATTCTTTTAATACCGACGAAAGGTCTAGTTGTATCAACATGGCGAAAGCGGCGATGTTGAGGTGTAGACTAGTTAAGTTAGATTCTATAATTGTCTAAGGTTGTGGGCTAGCTTACAGTGGGGGGAATATTTGTGGAGTGTAGTCTGTGGACCTATTACAACAATGTCATAGACATATTATATAAGAAAAACAAAGGAAAGAGAATACGAGGTGGAAGTTCTTCGCTGACCGCTAGTTCTGAATTTCTCTTGGCCTCTCTAACTATTGATGCTATCCTGCCGCCGGGGACTAAATACAACAGGCAACAAAGCTCGAACTCGCGGTTTGGATTTGAGGGATAGATACCGAATAAAATATGGTACCGAATAGCAACGGGTGTGAAAGTCTTCAACTTACACCGTAACTTTATCTCAAGCTGCAGAAGGGATATAAATCGGCATTCGGATTGCAGCTTTTAATGTGGGTCCCATACTCTGAGCGGCCTATACAAGCCGAGGTGCTGTCATGCATTGGGAATAAAGTTGGATCTGCAGACCTTGATCTGGAAAACGTTTCTGTGTTATCGGCACTCGTGCACCTTTTCTGGGTCGAGGCGTCTTCCTCCACAGTCCGACTGATACACCCTACTCTTCAAGAGCATCTGCAGACATCTTCCTACCATCCGCCGGAAATGGGGAAGAGGGTCTAGCGGAAATTGAATTCCCTGGTGATCACTCAGAGGCCGACGTTTAAAATCATCATATCCGACATGCACCTCCACCGGCGGACCGCAATGGGCGTGTAGTATTATTGAACTTAACGGATTCCAGGGCTGGAGATAATGACCTCTCCACAGCTGAGCTAATGCGACTATCTTCATCCCCTTCCATTGGGTGTGTAAAGCCTCCTACCCTCCTAGGAAAAATAACACCGGTCCTAACACAACTCATCCGATTCTCCCATTTGCCATCAACCCGGCCTTGATCATCACCTCTCTTATTTGCCATTTCGCTTTTCTTCTTTACACTTTTCCATCTTTGTTACTTGATATATTCTCTTCCCATAAATACTTTCTAAGCGAGGTATTGGTGTAGACAAGATATCCATAGATTTAGATGTAGATAGATTTTTGTAACGGGGTTTTCCTAGCCTCATTATTTGCCATTCATCAACTTTAGTGTTTTTTCCCTTCTTTACCATTCCTCCCATTGGAGCTCTGGCTAGACATAGCCCTACCGCGCTTCTCTTGTTCTTCGCTCTAGTCATTTTTTAAGTGAGTATTTGTCTTCTGTTTTGCGGACAGTGGTGAAGAGTACTATACCCATACAATATGTCGGTTGACGAGCAATTAAGTAGGAATAGATGGTGAACTTAGACAACCCCGTCCTAGGTTCGTGAATAGCGGGTTTATTTCTTTCCTGTAACTCTTTCTGCTATCAAGCCATCACCAACGATTCCCTTTTTCAACTCTACTCCAATACTAAGTTACTGCTATGCATCCGGGGAGGATCCCAAATTGTGGGGCCATAACCCTAACCCTAACTTACCTGATATCCTTTTAAATACCGGCGAATAGTGTGGTGGTATTAATAAGCCCGAGGGCCGTGTTGCTGTAGTGTGGACTAGTTAAGCCGGATTTTGTAAATATCTGGGGTAGTGGGCAGCTTAGTGAGTTGGGCATGTTTGTGGAGTGCGATGATGGGTATAGCCCTAATACAACATAGAAACATTACATAAAACACAAAAACTGACTATAATCTCTTCACAAACAAGTAGCTCTAGATATCTCCTAGTTCCTCGAACTGTGGATGCTATCCTGCAGTAGGAGAATGTACGGTATATTGCAGGCAGGAATTGCCCAAAGCCATGATTTCGATTTAAGAGATATTATCCGAATCAAATACGGTACTAAATGGCAATAGGTGTAAATAGCTCCCAACTTAATTTTCAAATTGTCACTCCTCCAAAATTTACGGCTAAGATAGGAATATATATATGAAACATAAAATTATCCTTATCTTTCAACCAATAACTACGCTTCCATTTTGCTTTATGCATTCTCCCAATTTCCTGGCTTACTCCTAGAATAGCAAATAAATAAAAAAAAACATCTCTGCTAATCCTAGGACTGTTGAAAGTCTTTGATGTTGCTCGGTAAGCTCAGCCTACTAGTACAGCGCACACGCATCTCTTTATCCTTCAGATAAAGACTTCGGACGTGCGTTTGGGATCGATGCAGCGCCGGAAGGAACGCGACTCTGAAAGAGTCGGATGCGGAAAAGAGTCGGGTACGCGGAGGCTATTGACAGCGAAAGTTCTTTGAGATGTTTGTTTTTCCTATTTGTTTGGCATGGGAGTCCGCGGAAGAGAAAGGGGGACATACGTTGAAGATAAAAGAACTGTGTTGCGATTAGTGGAAGGATAAGAGGAGCACTCCGCTAGTTTATATATTCATGCCTTTACCACTAGTTAGTTAGCTATGAGAGTCGTTGCGAGCGTAAGCGTGAGAGAGCAGTTGAATGAGAGAAGTTCCCCACTCTAAGTTGTGGGCTAGGTTATTAGTCACGTGGGTCTGATAACAAAAATTCCGTGAGCCTTTTCGTTACAGAGTGCCCATATCTGGCACGTGACTAATATCTATATCGGCTACCCTCATTGCAAAAGGGAAAGGGCATGTGTAGAGATCGGTGGAAGGATAGGAGGATGGCTTTATATAAAGTACTCCTTTCTTTGCCGCCTTAGTTAACTAAGTTGAATGAGAATGAGAGAACTCATTTACCCCAACGTCGTGTGCTGGTGATCGGGGTTGTATTCTCGTTGCCTTAACTGTTGGGGTTTTGCTGTTCGTTTAAAACTGTCGCTGGTAAAAATATATTTAGCTGTCTTCGGCACTGCAGGATTACGGCATCCACAAGATCCATCAATAGAGTCACCCCCGAAACCTTAAAATTTCCCTGAACTCTAAACCTTTGCAAGCGAAGTGGCACAAGCCAGGGCATACTAGGCATCAGCTGATTCCCAGCAATATTCATCATCGGGGAAGGGGGGTATGTATCAGGGCAGAGATTGAGAGTCGATTGAGTGCCTCGGCAATGAGAGTATTGGTGCTAGGCAGAAATAACGCTAGCAAGCATGTCTGGGACAGGCTTAGTAAATATATAACTCTCAAAGGGATGGATAGCAGTTGGGAGGGAGAGATTTTAGACAGAATTGTTGAATTGGGCTCCGAAACCTATGTGGGATCTAGAGAGAGCACACCAGGAAACTTGCTGCAGCGGATCTGTCGACATCTTTGAGTCCAGATGCCGGCAGCCTGATCTCGCTCTATCGCGAAGCGGTCCAGGGAGAAACCAGTATATCCCATAGGAGAAGGAGACTCAAGGAATGATAAATGAAGTAAGGCTAGTGGATGGATATGGTAGGTGTGGAAGGGGTGAGGATCCAAGCTAATGAGAAAGCGCGAGTCGGAGGGGGGCTGCTCTCGGGTGATTGTGATTGGGGTTGGCCACTGCAGCAGGTAAACGATTTTTTTCTCATGCTCCAGGATGGAGATACAGCCACTCCGCAAAAGCATTTGTGAGACAGGTCTCATAGGACAGGTGGTCGAGCACTCTTGCCAAAGGGAAATGATTGGATATTAAGTGCGCCACAGCAAGCCACATCACCCCGCTTTCTTCAGCTCTAGTAGGAGAATTTTTATACTGTAAGTTCCTCTAAGATTACTACAAACCGCTGCACCATTTCTACGTTCGACCAACATTTTAGATAAAACATCATGGCTCAAACTTCACATATGTTATCAGTCAGCCTCGGCGACGGCAACGCTGACTCCGGGAACATAATCAATAGTTTCAATAATACTTTCACTATGTCCAACGAGGATAAACAGATTATGCGCTGGCTCTCTCCCCTGGAGCCGATTAAGAGACATCAGGGCGTGCGCACTGACCGGTTCGGCGGTGTCGGGGATTGGCTTTTGGAAATGAGCGAGTTTCGGGAGTGGAGAAGTAGTGAGGGTGGAACCGATAAGGCAGTCTTGTTTTGCTCCGGGAATCCGGGAGTGGGAAAAACATACCTGAGGTAAGTGGCGAGATTCTTTGAAAGAAACGGATACCGCTGACAGCCGGAAACATCAGTTCCCTCGTGATCGACAGCCTGTGCGATCGGGCGGCGGTGGAGTCTATCGCGGTTGCGGGCTTGTACTACGACTTCATTTCGCAGCACGAACAGACAACCACCAACATCATGGGGGCCATTCTGAAGCAACTTGTAGGTAGGGGGGGGGTCCCCAATGATCTACGGGAGGCGTTTCAAAAATCGCAAACGGAGTTTGGTGGTAGAGGGCCTCTACTTGCGGATCTGATGGGGATGTTGAGGGCTGCTATTGCTTCGCTGCCGCGAGTTTTCATCTGTCCCGATGCCCCGGACGAATGTTTGCAAAAGAACTTGCCGGAGCTTCTCTCGTCTCTGAGAGATATCATTCGGGAGTCCCCGAGGACGAGGATATTCCTCACCGGGAGGCCCCACGTCGGGGAATATATTCAAGGATATTTCTCCAAGGTGGTCGTGATACCTATCAGCCCTAACCCGGATGATATCAGGAGTTATGTAGAGATGAGGTTAGACAGTGATACCGAGCCAGAGGCGATGAACAAGGACTTGCGGACGGATATTGTAAGAGTAATTCTAGAAAATATATCAGATATGTGAGTAGGAGCGTTCGGCGCCCCGATTCTATCATCCGTGTATACTTACCAACGATTGTGTGTAGATTCCTGCTCGTTTCCCTCAACGTTGACGCCATCCTGGGAGAGGTGACAGTTCGCCTTAGAAGACAGAAGCTTGAAGACATGACACAAGGAAATGGGCTGAGCGATGCCTACACAGCAACTCTATCACGACTGAGGGCGCAGAAGGGATATCGATCGGTACTTGGATTGAAAGTCTTGATGTGGGTATTGTATTCGCAACGGCCGTTACAGGCCGAGGAGCTCCGCCATGCATTGGGAGTGGAGATAGGATCTGTGGACCTGGATCCGGAAAACATTCCTGCGCTACGAACGCTCGTGGCATCTTGTCTGGGTCTTGTCACAGTCGAGGCGTCTTCATCCACAGTACGACTGGTGCACTTTACTCTGCACGAGCATCTCTTGCATGATCAGACCTTGTTCCATAGTCCGCACTCGGCAATTGCGGAGGTTTGCTTGACATACCTCAATTTTAAGTGCATCAGGGATCTCCCACCAACCCTTTCATCGGCCCCCGCAACAATGCCCCTTCTAGAATATGCTTCTCTTTATTGGGGGTGGCATACGAGTAGGGGGATGGCGAAAAATGTCCGATTACTTGCTCTAAAGCTTCTCGATAGATTTGATGAGCATATATCTGCTCGACTACTATTATTGCGCCACTATGATCACCCCTTCTGGATCCAATACTATCGTGGGGCACAAGGACTTATGGGATTTACAGGGCTCCACATAGTAGCATTTCTCGGGATTGCGGAGATAATCCCTGCACTGTTGGAGATGAAGGAACGGGATGTTAATGCAGCTGATTGTGCGGGTAGTACTGCTCTCACATCGGCAGCTATAAGAGGGCATGACAGCGTAGTCAAGATACTTTTGGAACGAGAGGATATTAATCCCGACAAAGCAGACACCAAATATGGCCGAACGCCACTCTCGTGGGCGGCTGAGATGGGGCATGAGGGGGTAGTACAGATGCTTTTGAGACGAGAGGATATCAATCCTGACCACGCAGACACCAAATACGGCCTGACGCCACTCACGTGGGCCGCTAGTAGAGGGCACGAAGGGGTGGTAAAGGTGTTTTTGGAACGAGAAGACGTCAATCCCGACCAGGCAGACACCTTTGGCGGCCAGATGCCAGTCACGTGGGCAGCTGAGAAGGAGCATGAGGGGATAGTAGAGATTCTTTTGAAACGAAAGGACGTCAATCCCAACCAGGCGGTCACCCAAAATGGCCACACGCTGCTCTCATGGGCGGCTGAGAATGGGCATGCAGGGGTAGTTAGGACCCTTTTGAAACGAGAAGGCATCAATCCAGACCAGCCAGACGCCTTTTATGGCCGGGCGCCGCTCTCGTGGGCGGCTGAGAGCGGGAGTGAGGGCATAGTAAAGATGCTTTTGGAACGAGAGGGCGTCAATCCCAACCGGGTGGACACTTTTGGCGGCCAGACTCCACTCACTTGGGCAGCTGCCAATGGGTATGTGGGGATAGTAAGGATGCTTTTGGAGCGAGAGGACGTCAATCCCAACCAGGCCGTCACCCAAAATGGCCACACGCTACTCTCATGGGCGGCTGAGAACGGGCATGTAGGGGTAGTAAAGACCCTTTTGAAACGAGAAGGCATCAATCCGGACCAGACAGACACCTTTTATGGCCGGGCGCCACTCTCGTGGGCGGCTGAGAGCGGGAATGAGGGCATAGTAAAGATGCTTTTGGAACGAGAGGGCGTCAATCCCAACCGGGTGGACACCTTTGGCGGCCAGACTCCACTCACTTGGGCAGCCGCCAATGGGTATGCGGGGATAGTAAGGATGCTTTTGGAGCGAGAAGACGTCTATCCTGATCAGGCAGACATCTGTTATGGCCGGACGCCACTCTTGTGGGCAGCTCAGAAAGGGCATGAGGGGGTGGTTAAGATGCTTTTGGAACGCGAGGATGTCAATCCCAACCAAGCAGACACCTTTTTTGGCCGGGCACCGCTCTCGTGGGCGGCTCAGAGCGGGCACCCAGGGGTAGTTAAGATGCTTTTAGAACGAAGGGACTTCAATCTCGGGCAGGGAGAAACCAAATATGGCCGCACACCACTTTCGGGGGCGGCTAATCCCGGGAGTGAAGAAGTCAAGATGGTCATGGCGCAGAAAGATGCTCGCACCGCTATATCAGATAACGTGAACCGAACCCCACCCCAGTTGGCTCTTTCTGAAGGACACTATGGAGCTGTGACGGTCCCACTGGGGCGGGGCAATGTCAATTGGCCCGCGACCTATCGCGATGCCCCCACATCTCTCCCGCCCTCCACCGCGCATCCGAACGAGTCCATAATGGAGATGCCATTCGAATCTCCCAATCCTCATACCGACACAATGGGCAGTAAAGGCCAACCCGCGCTCCTATTAGCAGCCCACGGCGAGCGGCTGAAGTTATTAGACTATGGTGATTCTGTATCCAAGTCCGCAGATATCGGCAGCTCAGCACAATCACCCAGGTTGTCCCAAACGCTTTCTATCTGGCCCCTAAAACTCTTCCATCGCCGGAGGAAAACTAAGACCCATCCCAACACCTAACCTATGCTTTTATTTGGGGTTGGTCAGTGTTCTACCATCTCTCTTATTCGCCATTTCGCTTTTCTCTTCCACATACTCCCTTCCTTGTTACTAGATATATTGTTATTCTATAAAGACCTGCTACGTGGGTGGTTGGTGTAGGCAAGATTTCGATACAAATTCGCTCTGATCATAGTTTTTTTCTAGTTTCCGGTGACAATTTGCTGCTTATCAACTTCTGTGTTTTTCCCTTGCTTGCCTTTTCCCTCCCTTGGGTTTCTGACTAGACATAGTCCTATCGCGCTACTATTGTTCTTTGCTCTCGTTATTCTTAAGTCGGTATTTGTCTTGTGTGTTGCGGGCAGTGGTGTATTGTAATAAATAGTATGGCCAGTGATGAGCAATTAGGTAGAAATTGTTCAACACTCTGGGCTCGCGCAGTGGTTGCACTTTCAGATTTCCGGACAACACTGAACTTTTATTAAACGATCCCACAGTTGGTCCGTGAGCAGAGGGTTTATCTTCCCCCCTGTCACTCTCTCTGGTATCAAGCGATCGCTAACGGTTCCCTTTGTAAACAATACTCCAATACAAGTTTTACTATGCCATCCAGGGAAGTGCCAAATTGAGGGACTATAGCCGTAACCCTAACTTAGGGCCCGTTTACCTATAGACGTCCGTCTAACAGCACGAAACGATGCCCACCGTTAAGCGGGGCTTGATAGTGGGGCAGAATACGGCAAAGCAGATGGCATATACCTAAAATAGGCAACGTAACTTTTGGATGGTCTGGCTACAAGAATCTAGGACCGTGGAAAATTGAGCAAACAATTTCGTGCTGTTCATCAGATAACGGTTCAGACGCCACCGTCCAGTCTAACCCTTATCACAAATTTAACTTTTAGAAATAGATTCACAGTTGAAGGTGTGTAAAGAAAACAGAATAATTGCATGTTTAGCTAATATACTGTCTAGTATATAGCTTAAAGCCCGTTCGTCAAGCTGACTTTCTTTGACGGTCGGCACTGTCACTGGTTGCTAGACGGCCGTCTATAGGTAAACGGCCCCTTACTTAATATCCTTTTAATACCGGCGAATTCTCTGGTAATATTAACAAGATGGAGGACCGTGTTGCTGTAGTTGGCTAGTCAAGCCAGATTTCACAAACGTCTGAGGTAGTGGGCAGCTTACTGATTTGGACATGTTGGTGTAGTGCGCTGATGGGTGTAGGTAGCTCTAATACAGCATAGAGGCATGACAAAAATACAAAAACTTCAGTATAATCTCTTCACTAACAAGTAGCTCTAGGCTTCTCCTGGTTTCTCAAACTGTCAATACTATCCTGCTGTGGTAGGAGGAGGATGTATAGTATATTACATGCGACAAAATCTCAAAGTGATGGTTTTGATTTGAGATATTATCAGAATGCAGTACTAAATAGCATGAGATGTAGATAACTCTCAACTTAGTTCTCATATTGTCATCCCTCCTAAATTTACGGAAGTATATATGAAATATAAAATGACGATTATCTTTCGATCAATAACTCCACATCCATTTTACCCTATGCATGCCCCCAATTTCCTAGTTACTCCCAAGATAGCAAATAAAGAAGAAAAACCTCTCTGGCACTCCTGGGACAAGGGAAATGTATAGTGACGCCTGCGGCTTTCCGTGAAGTTCATTGACTTTCCATATTGTGCTCCCTGGATTGCGTTGTCTGGCAGATCTATCAAAGTGAGAATCTCTGAAACTTCGACTTTTCCGAAATAATGTTGTTCACGAGCAGGCTCGAGCTGAGCCCAGACCAAGGCTCGAGCCGCCAAGACATTTGAGGCTGAGTGGCCACGATACCCCTGCACACTGGTATTATCATTCAAAAAAAACCAACAATTGTATATCGCAACTTGAAAGTATATACAACTAGCCAAAGGACCTTCCCACTATGCCCAATTCCAATTCCACACGGGTTTTCCTCTACCTCTTCCCACATTTCCACCTCCGGCTCGAGCCCCCCCAGATTAAGGCTCGAGCCGGCTCCCTCCCCAGGCTCGTGAACAACACTATTCCGAAACTAGAAACTTTTCCGGAGTAATCAAACCCTAGCCAGAGCATACTAAGGAGTATCTACTGATTTCCGGCGATATTCACAACCGGGTTCCAAGCAGTCTAGCCGTCGATGCCCACCTAGCCTTGGAATTACATATTAGGCAGGGTCACCAACAAAGCTTTCTTCCGAGTGAGATGCCATGACAGCTCAGCCGGGAGGGAGGTAGCTGGAGACCATGTGCTTGTTTAGTAGATTTTCGTTATTAGTTATTATGAAGTTCTCTATTTAGTCGTAGAAAAGTATGATAAACCACCTGTATTAGGATACTTGGAGGGAGAAAAAGTGTGCAAGCGCGCACGCTAGAATCCTGAAAAGCATGTTACAACAGGCAAAGGTTTTGTTTAGTCACCCTAGTTGAGACAAAACAAAAGGAATATACGAGGCACATTACTAGGAGAGGCAACTCCAACGTCCTAACACATTTCTCTTCTATTTGAGTTCTTACGGTAGTAAATCATGTGAGGGCACTGTTAGCTCGCTCTCTTAGCGAAGCTTGGCCAATATTACCAAGCAACTCTGGTTGGTTCACATTGAACCGATGCTTGCTTTGATGCAGAGGTGCCGCCTAGCTGAGCCCCCCACATACCTTAGTCTGCAGCCTGCGGTCAAAATAAAAATCGGGGTATGGGGAAATAGGTTCTGGGGCTTTCACAGGAACGTTGAGTGGGTTGAGTGGCTTAAGCCAAGTGAGCAACGAGATACTGACCCCTGTTATCTCACTTTTTTTCACGATAGCCTATACGGCGCAGTTTGCCTTCGAGGAATAGCTGAATGAACGCACTGTAATATCGTAACATTTGCGAAGGGGTCTACCGTTTCATATGAATACCCTTTCGAGTAGTTAGGGCTCGTTTACCTAGGCGTCTAGCTTTGAAATTTAGGTGATAGGGCTGAGTTGGGCGGTAGCGTGTCAACTAGCATCGCTTTCCGATAGACAGTGCAAAAGTGTTCGGCTAATTTTCTACTGCCCTAACTTCTTGTAGCGAGAGGGCTAAAAGGTGGCGGTTCCTTGGCGGTGCGTTCGGAAGTCCCACTAAACGCTCGACGGTACGATACGTTATCGTACGGTAAGTAAACACCATCTACTTGCTGGTATCATACTGGTACCCCTCCAACCGTCATACTTTCCTTAACGGTCCGCACCGTCTCGTGCTGCTTGACGGCCGCCTATCCCCTAATCTGTGAGTAGATTCCGCATCTTTTCAGCGTAGTAAATGGCGTAGGCTAACCTCAGATCTTTACCAAAGGTAGTATGGTAACTGAGCTCTTGCCGTGGCCTCCCCAGTAGAGTAGAAAACATCTCGGCGATTGCGACACTTGAACTATTCCTAATCTCGGAATATTCTAGGGAACTAAAAAGCGAGAAATGCAGAGAAGGGATGAAAAGGGGGCTCTGAATTTGCATCCAAGCGCAATGTCACCACATGAGTAATCGTCTTGTGCATGCGGTCTCCAACCTGGGTACGATGGAACCCAGCTGAGACGAGCATGGGCGTATGGAAAGAAAGAGGTTAATTCGTGAAGCAGGGAAACAAAAAATAACTCATACCAATCCGTGTTCTCCACCCGCTAGGATCTGTAGTGACCCGTTGAAGACTAAGAGTACAGTCAAACCTCGCTGTCCTGTATGAAACGCTGTGAATTTCAGAAATGTTCACGGCAAAACTTGGCCTGTTGTCTTGAATCACTCCTTATCTCGGACAGATTCTTTGGATTTTGGTCGCATTTCTGGCACGTGACTAATATCTGTATCGGCCGCCCTCATTGCAGAAGGGAAAGGACATATGTAGAGATCGGTGGAAGGATAGGAGAATGGCTTTGTCGTGATTTATATATAGTACTCCTTTCTTTGCCGTTAACTAAGTTGAATGAGAATGAGAGAACTCATTTACCCCAAAGTCGTGCGCTGGCGATCGGAGCTGTATTTTCGTTGCCTTAACTGTTGGGGTTTAGCTGCCGCCTTCACCGTTTTAAACTGTCACCGGTAAAAATATATTTGGCTGTCTTCGACACTGCAGGATTACCGTACGGCATCCAACCAATCCATCAATAGAGTCACCCCCGCAACCTTAAAATGTCCCTGAACTCTAAACCTTTGCCAAGCGAAGTGGCTTAAGCGAGGGCATACTGGGCATCAGCTGATTCCCAGCAATACCGGTATTCATTATCGGAGGGGGGGGTTATGTATCAGGGCAGAGATTGAGAGCCGACTGAGTGCGCCGGCAATGAGAGTGTTGGTGCTAGGTAGAGATAACGCTAGCACGCTTGTCTGGGACAGGCTTAGTAAAGACACAACTCCCGGGGGATGGACAACAGTTGGGAGGGAGAAATTTTAGACAGCATTTTTGAATTGGGCTCCGAAACTTATGTAGGATCTAAGGGGGGCACACCAGGAAACTTACTGCAGCGGATCTGCCGACATCTTTGAGTCCTGATGCCGGTAGCCTGATCTCGCTCCATACGCTGCAGAAGCGTTTGTGGGACACATCTCATATGACCGGTAGTCACGCACTCTCACCAAAGGGAAATGATAGGATAGTAAGTGTGCCACAGCAAGCCACAGCAAGCCACATCACCCGGCTTTCTTCAGCTCTAGTAGGAGAATTTTTATACCCTAAGTTCCTCTAAGACTACTACAAACCGCTGCACCATTTCTACGTTCGACCATCATTTTAGATAAAACATCATGGCTCAAACTTCACATATGTTTTCGGTTAGCCTCGGCGACGGCAACGCCGACTCCGGCAACATAACCAATAGTTTCAACAACACCTTCAAGATGTCCGACGAGGATGCAGAAATTATGCGTTGGCTCTCTACACTAGAGCCAAATAAGAGACATCAGAGCGTGCGCAGCGAGCGGTTCGACGGTGCCGGGGATTGGCTTTTGGAGATGAGTGAGTTTCGGGAGTGGAGAGGGGGTGAGGATGGAGCCGGCAAGGCAGTGTTGTTTTACTCCGGGAATCCGGGAGTGGGAAAGACACACCTGAGGCAGGTGGTGGGATTCTTTGAAGAAGTAAACAGCACTGACGGTTAGAAATACTAGTTCCCTCGTAATCGACAGCCTGTGCGATCTGGCGGGGAATGAAGATATTGCTGTTGCGGGCTTGTACTACGACTTCATTTCCCAACAGGAACAGACGGTCACCAACATAATGGGGGCTATTCTGAAGCAGCTTGTAGGAAGAGGGGGCATCCTGGATTATCTACGCGAGGCGTTTCAAAGAGGGCAAAAAGCATTCGGTGGTCGAAAGCTACGGCTTGTGGAACTGATGGGGATTTTGAAAATCGCTATTGCTCCGCTACCCAGGGTTTTCATCTGTCTCGGCGCCTTGGATGAATGTTTACCGAGGCACCTGCCGGAGCTTCTGGAGTCTCTAGGAGATATTGTTCGGGAGACTCCTAGGACGAGAATATTCCTCACCGGGAGGCCCCATGCTGGGGAAGATATTTGGAGATATTTTTCCAAGGTAGTTGTGATACCCATCAGCCCTTAACTGGACGATATCCGGAATTATGTGGAGATGAGTTAAACAGGGACGCGGAGCCAGAGGCGGTGAGCAATGACTTACGAGCTGATATTGTGAGAGCTATTCTGGAGAAGATATCTGATATGTGAGTAGCATCATTCGGTACCCCCACCGCATCAATGATGTATACTTGCTAACGATTGTGTATAGATTCCTCCTTGTTTCGCTAAAGCTTGATGCAATCCTAGGAGAGGTCACAGTTCGTCGGAGAAGAAAGAAACTTGAAGTGATGACACAAGGCGATGGACTGGGTAATGCTTACACGGCAACTCTATCACGACTGAAAGCACAGAAGGGATATAAATCAGTACTCGGATTGAAGGTCCTGATGTGGGTACTCTATTCGGAATGGCCTTTACGGTCCCAGGAGCTCTGTCATGACTTAGGAGTAGAGATAAGATCTGCGGACCTGGATCCGGAAAACGTTCCTGCGCTACGGACACTTGTAGCATCTTGTCTGGGTCTTGTCACGGTTGAGGCATCTTCCTCCACTGTCAGACTGGTGCATTTTACACTTCAGGAGCATCTCTTGCGTGATCGGACTCTATTCCATCGTCCTCATTCATCAATTGCGGAAGTTTGCTTGACCCACCTTAATGTTAGATCCGTCCGGAATCTTTCGCCAACCGTTCGCTCCGCCACCTCAACTGCCCCCCTTATCCAATATGCTTCCGTTTATTGGGGGAGGCATGTTAGGAGGGGGGTGACGGAAAATGTGAAAATACTTGCATTGAAGCTTCTCGATAGATTTGATGAGCATATATCAGCTCAGCTACTGTTGCTCTATGGTCGGGACGTATTCCTGGACCCGTGGTATGATGGTGCCGGAGGACCCACGCGATTTACAGGACTCCATGGAGCAGGATTCCTCGGGATCGTGGAGATAGTCGCAGCGGTATTGGATATGAAGGAATGGGACGTTAATGCAGCCGATCGCACCGGGAGTACACCTCTAACATGGGCAGCAGTAAGAGGGCATGACAGGGTAGTAAAGAGGCTTTTGGAAAGAAACGATGTTGATCCCAACCAAGCAGACACCAAAGACGGCCGGACACCGCTCTCGTGGGCGGCGGGGAAAGGGTGTGGGGAGGTAGTAAAGGTGCTTTTGATAAGAAAGGACGTCAATCCTGACCGGGCAGAGGCCTTTAATGGCTAGACGCCACTCTCATGGGCGGCTGAGAGCGGGCATGAGGGGGTAGTAAAGATGCTTTTGGAAAGAAAAAACGTCAATCCCGACCAGGGAGACACCAGATGTGGCCAGACGCCACTCTCGTGGGTGGCTGAGAAGGGGTATGATGGCGTAGTAAAGTTACTTCTAGAGCGAAAGGACCTCAATCCCAACCTGGCAGACGCGGAATGTGGTTGGACGGCGCTATTGCAGGCCGCTCGAGGTGGGCACGAGCAGTGTTCTCAACCGTCCGGTCCGTCCGTCTTCGGGGGAGGACGGGACGGACTACGGCTCATAGTCCGTCTTTTCGGGGGTGCTAGGGCGGACTACGCCCGGGAGAGTAAGGACCGGACGGACTATAGGGGACTATAGTCCTTGCGCTTAGACCTCTGGTACCGGCCAGGTTGAAATCATGAGATATCACTCGTGCGGTCCCTACAGTCCCCCTTTTCCTGCCATCTCCCACCATCTCAGCCTTTCTTCATCGCCCCTAGCTAATAATCGAGTGATTTTTTTACAAATATTGCATTAATGTACAGGGGTGCTGATTGACTTAGATTTCTGGGATTCAATAATATTTATTCATAACCAAATAATGGAGACACCGCCGATCTAGGCTTACGGCCACCAAACGGCATTACAATCCCGGAGTGAGTGTGAAGGTAAACAAGCGCAAGTGGAAATTATCGTCAAAGGAAATAAAACAAAGGAGAGATTGTAAATAGCAACATCACTTTCATCCAGCCCATCACTTTAGTTATTCATTATAGCGATCCAAATCATGCATTTAAACTTGCGCACGGCGGTAAACCCCAAGAGCCTTCAAAGTATCTTTAGGGTTTGCCATATTCCGATCATGGCATACCATGTCGTATTTGTCACTATTCACTCACAGCATCGATAAACCCATCGCTTCACTCCGGTACTAGCTAGAGTTGAAATTGGGCACCTTGTAATGCTGTTTGGTGGCCGTATACCTGGATAGGTGGTGTCTCCATTATTGGTAAAAATAAACTAGATTGAATCGGAATGATTCATTGTTGCATCATGAGACATCACTCTCGCCGTCCCCGGGCGTCCCCCACCGTTCATCCCACTACCCTACACTAACATGTCTCACCCTATAGGGCCCGCCGCCCTCCCCTTAGGACGCCCCGAACACTGATTCCCGGAGCAAAGCAAAACAGCCTTATTGGCTCCACCCTCACAGTCTCCACTACTCCTCTGCTCCTAGAAATACACTTCTCTACAAAGGCCAATACACTACTACTTGAATCACCAGTTGAGCATGCTTGGATTTCTAGTGGTTCAGCTCTAGCGGAGAGAGCCAACCTACTCACCCCCACCCAGCTGATTGGTCTTGTTGAAACTAGATATCATGTCGACCAGTGGGTATTGCGGTTGCCGATGGTAACTCATTCCACGTGCGAAGTTTGGGGTATAATATTCTAGCCAAAATTCTGGTTGAATATACAAATGGTGCAGAGTTTTTCAGGGTATTGGGGGGTTTCAAACTTCTGCGACCTGGGCTGGAGAAAGCCGTGCAAATGTGGCCTGTGGGGCCGCTAATATACTACGCTACACGTGGAAAAGGAATTGTCGGGGCGCTCGCCTAAGAACAGCAAAAGCAAGATGCATCAACTTTTCCCCCTTGGGGTGTTAATTGTAGAAAAAAATTATAGCATCTCTATAAGTTAACATGTAAACGCAACCATTGAATGTTATAAAATGATTCTGGCCAACTCTATAGCCTTTTTCCTCAGAAAAAAAGTAATTATTTCTTCTTCCCATTGTCCTCAGGCTGAACCTTGTCATACCCAAGTTTACCAAGGAGAGCAACTACCTTTGCCACATGTTAGCGGTGGACCGCACAGGAAGTTTGAACCATACCGGAAGGAGCACGTCCTTAGCACCAACCGAGAATATGCCCGCACGCTTGCTTTGACCCTGATCATAGATTAGTGGCTTCACCTACACTCAAACTTGAAATTTCAAAACATACCTCATGCATATTGAAGATTTTTTCATTGATTTCCTTCACCTCGCTACTAAACTTGGTACCAAGGTTTTTGATTTCCTGGCAGAGTTTGGTCTCCATGTTGTCGAACCGAGTGTCCATCTTTTCTTCCATCTTGCTCAACCGAGTGTCCACCTTGCTGAACCGAGTATCCATCTTTTCTTCCATCTTGCTGAACCGAGTATCCATCTTTTCTTCCATCTTGCTCAACCGAGTGTCCACCTTGCTGAACCGAGTGTCCGTCTTTTCTTCCATCTTGCTCAACCGAGTGTCCACCTTGCTGAACCGAGTGTCCATCTTTTCTTCCATCTTGCTGAACCGAGTATCCATCTTTTCTTCCATCTTGCTCAACCGAGTGTCCACCTTGCTGAACCGAGTGTCCGTCTTTTCTTCTGTCTTGCTCAACCGAGTGTCCATCTTTTCTTCTGTCTTGCTCAAACGAGCGCCCGTGCCCTTGATGTCATCCCTAAGTTTGGTCTCGGTGCTGTCGAACCGAGTGTCCATCTTTTCGCCCGTTTTTTTGATTTCATCGCTAATTTTGGTGTCCACTTTGGTGAACCCCTTATCCACCTTATTCTCCAACTTGTTCAACGAATCACCAAGAGCTCGGGCAATCCCGTGGTATTCTGTGACATTCTAATAGATTTTAGTAAAGTTGTGTAAGTATATCTTATCTAGTCTGGGATAATGTTATACCCTTTCAACTGCTGCAATACGATTGATGTATTGCATATTCTGGTTCGAAAAGCGCTCCCATGTCACATAGCGTCCATCGTTCTCGTGCAATTTGCTGTTTGAGAACTGGGATGACTGTTCTTCAAGTGTGTTTCTCTGAGCATACCAGTCAGTAGAGCTAATTTAGCATTATTGATCGAGTGGTATCTTGCCTTAGTAGTATGCAATATCCTGGGAGACCCCATACGAAAGCGAGCGCCGGTAACGAAAAGCTTGTGTGCGAGCTTAAGATGAGACATTTGGTTGACCATCATGTAATGCTTTGATGACGGGTTGCTGATGTGGTGCAATGGAGATGGGAAAAGCGGTCAAGGGATGTTGAATGTGGGCGTAGATGCTATATAAGTTAAACTCCCCGAACTCTAACGCAGTCAAGGCAGTCAAGCACGTGATGCCACAAACATGACGGGGGCCCTCCCACTAAAAAGTATGCAGCGAGGGTTACCACTGAGAATGGGATACGAAGGTTGCTGTACTCAGATCAGCCACTACCACTGAACTAGGACTTTGGCTGCACCGGGAGTTTGGTGAGTTTGTCCTACTCGGGTAGGACTTTATGAAGCGCTCTGCGTCAGTGTTCCCAAGCGTCCCGTCCGGCCTGTAGCCACCTACAGGACTCCACTCCCGGGCGTGTGTCTCGAGCTGTAGGGCAAGGGCGTTGTCCTTTGCGAAAGACTACCGTCTGAGAGGGTGGCTGTAGGCCACTTAAGACACCTGCGGTCCCCGCCCGTCCGTCCCGGGCGCCTGCCGTCCGTCCTGTCCCGACCCGAAGACAGACGGACTGGAAGCTTGGGAACACTGCTTGGCGTCGACAAACCTATGCACTTGTTCAGCCCTGAGAGTTTCTCAGCAAAATGAACCCGGCCTATCGAGGCTGCGCTAGCACCTTTAGCAAACCCATATTACCGTAATTGCCTTGAGAGGGAACGATAGAACAAAGTTGCAACCTTAATAGGCTCTAAACTTAGTAAAAGCATGGAAGAACAGTGAACTCATTTGCTACCCCGTCTATTTGCTAACTAAGGACAGGCTAGGAGATATATCTCTCCGCTTAACTACATAACACCGGAAAGCTCCCCAAACTCCCCAAACTCTAAAGAAGCACACTAAGCTGACAAACCCTGACACTCGACAACCTCAAGCAATCCAGAACCACCCCAATATCCCGTAATCATCCGTGATCCCTAAAATCTATGTCCTGCGCTGGCACTCGTATACTAAACTGCATCATGTATGAAAGCAACATAACACTATTACAGAACCAAATACTTGACACACATTGGCAATGAGTATTGACAAAATCAAAACCTAATATCTTATGTCTAGGGGTATAAGATATTAAAACAACAATCCATTGCTCAGGGCCTAGTTGGCTCATACCGCAAAACCACATACGCTATAATCGTCTATTTTCTACACACATATCCGCATACCCGCATATCCGCATATCTGTTCAACTGCATGCCCGCATACCTGCATATCCGCATAACCGCATAATTGCACACCCTATGGGCAATCCAACAGAAGAAGTTCGAGAGTCGGGTAGATAAGTGGTTCGAGTATGCAAAAAGATGGCCAAGAGGGGCAGGTATCTTGGTGCCCATCTGCACGACTTACCGGGATCCTTAGGGATGGAGTCCGGTAGGTGTCTTCAGAGCCCCCGCGACGGTTGGAATCGCTAGCGAAAAGTTCTATATCCAGTTTGCTGATTTGCACGAGGTATTAGGCAGGTTCTACTAAGACGGCCGTAGTAAGAACTGTTCTTATTTTTGTGGAGGATTACGTAGGTTGCCACACAGTCAAAACACTGAACTTCTGCGAAGAACAGTGCAAAAATTGTTGTGGGTTGAAAAAGTTTTCTCTTAGCGTTGGCACAAACTCCACCAATTTTGGTAAACGACTCTTCTTCAGACTTTACTAAAGTTTAGCCACAGCAGACTTATACAAATTTGGAATTGTTAGAGTCGCTGATCTGGCAATAAGAACAATTCTTAATTCTTATTACGACCGTCTTAGCAGAACCTGCCTGTAATACCTTCTTTAAATGTCTTTGTTTCTTATTGTGGAGCCCAGGTGGCATAGCAACAATTGGTAGGACTGAACCGTTTTTCTACTATTATATAGCAGGGCTGTATCTTTCTTATTATTATAGTAGTGGTTTGCTTAATCAATAACCTCTACTGCTGGTTACTATCACTTCTCTCCTGAAACGATTGCGCATTGCTACAGATCCTTTGGGGGGCTAGCGAGTGAGACGTTGTGATTGGCTCGAATGGGGGTTCTGCTCGGAAGGTCTAGCCCTACCCCTATGCCCTACTTGAGCTATCTCTTGACACAGCCCTCGTCACACTAAAAGATTATGGGCAGGTGGTTTACTCAAATCGCTCAAAGTGACGCTGTCAGGCATCCAAGTCCCATAGATCGAAAACGCACTCTGGCAAAGCACAGCATTCACGACTCCTCCCCCCGCACTTTCGCTAAGGCGGCTACCCGAAACTTGTAACAAGGATTTGATTTTAACGCCCCTAGAAACCTGGGATTAGATTATTGCTGATGAGGCACTATCTTTTATATTTGCATTTATATGGCTGTCTGCATAGCTCCGCCCACCCTAGGTTAAAACGCTCCCTACTCTCACCCATTCAGACAACTCAGCGTTCCCACTGTAATATCTGCTCATACTCTTTTTGCCTATCTATAGCTCATATTGGCCAACTGCTAGCTGGGGTGACGCTATTGACGTCAAAGAATTGTAATACGATATTTGCCCAAGGGGCGAATTAACAGAGTAGATTTTCGATGATTTCCTCGCTAGGTCTGGAGGCAGCGGAGGAGAGTGGAGTTGGAGGCAGTCGGGGAAGCAGCCGGAGAATTTGAAGCAAGTGTTGAGAAAGGTGGCAATAGGCTAGGATAAGCTTTCTACGGAAGGGTTTCCGGGAAGACGTGGAGATCAAGCTTGGTCAAATGATCACTTCGCTTAGATCTTTCGCTTTAGTAATTTATAGGCTGATGCTTGCCAACGGCGACCTGCAACTTATCCGAGGGCCCATAGTAGGCCTTTCGTAGCATCCAATGCTTCCCCCACTTGCCAAACACCCCTGCCTCTTATGCCAACGGCGATTTTGAATATATACCCTCCCCTCTCCCCGTCCTTCTTTAGTTCAGCCCTGAGCTCGCACAATCGAAAGATATAGTGCGATTCTTTCAATAACCCCACCTACCCTCCCCCTTTATTGGCAGCTCCCCGGATAGCGTCAAGATACCTTTCCATAGCTCTCCTCCTAAAGGAAGCGGTACCCATGGACCAATCCCCCGAGCTAGTAGCTTTTGATATAGTAAGTCCTTGCCCATACTAGCGTTATATAGAAATACAAATTCTTTGAGTTGACATCTCGATCCTGAGTTCCCTCTTTCCAATAATCCAATTTCCCGCTCGTCTCCCCAACACGTGCCCAAGCGCCCCTCCTAGTCTCCCACCGATTCGCATACTATCAAGGCTATCATGGATAGCATGTTAGGCATTCAAAGGATTACCATCCGATCGAGCGACGATCAATGCTCTCCGCGAAAATGGTATGATTTGGAGCCAATAAGAAATTCGCCGGAAGTCAAGGATGATATTATCACAATCTGCGGGGTTGGGCTCTTATCGCGGTATCCGAAAGCTGTCCTAAGGCAAAAGGGGACATCACGAAACCCAAAGTGTTCCGATTCTATAGTATCCTCGCTTAGAGATGTGATCACTTTCCAGTGTGAAAAAACCTCCTTGTACGCCTACGCCTCAACCGGCCCACCTATTGTGTGACGCATCATGAACTCCCCACCTTCTTCCCTACTATCATTTAACCGCCAAGTAGACCCGGTGAATCATGAACACAAAATCCGTTGCAGTTCCTCTTGTGCGGGGTTCCCGCGGAGAATTGAGTCGAAAGTAATCTTCTTAGGGTGGCATCTAAATAAGCTGAGGTAGTTGAGATGCTGCTCGTGCAGCTGTAAGATATGAGTTCTGAAAACCTGGCCTCGGTACGTTCGTGTCAAAATCTCACGAAGGGGAGGATTGCTAATAATGCTTGAAAAGAATAGCAGAAACGCGCTACGATTACTTAGTTCGCATAGGTAGAGGCGAATCTGATAACGCTAGCACACGATATCCGCACCAGACAAACTCCATAGCGGCTGGCAGGTCCATCTAGAACCTCCACCGGACTCTGTATCCCAGTTGTATATTTTCTCCGCCAAGGAGCAACTCAACCACGCTCCCCCAAACGAGGCTAGAAGTTGACAAATCCTAGTTCTAAACAATTCCAACCAGAAAAAAGGAAAAAAAAGCACCCCCAGTTTAACACAAATATTCTTATTTGGTTATTACCGTTTACACCGCGCCACTATTATCATTGCTGTTATTATGATAATTTTTATTACCATTCTCATCACCATTCCCCAAACAGAGCACATTGGCCTCTGTGCAGTCCCGGAGTTCCCGCAAGGTCTTGAACACCAGCTTTTGCCTTTCAAAGGCTGCCACTTTAACTGGAGAGCCAGAAATTAAGTTGTCTGGCGGAAGTGAAAAATAATCATTTTAGAAGGGACTCGCTACTGTACTTTGCGATCTCGAGTTAAAGTCATCCTGGAGACCACCCTAGTTAAGGTTTGGAGTGTGCTCCGCGAGATGCGAGCTGCCGTTTTCCCCATGATTAATACGCTGAGGGTTGCATCCGGACGGGATACCGATGATAAAGAGGAGGATTGAATGATCACAAGAGATTTTTTTCTCCTAGCGCTTATTCGGTGCAAGTTTGAGTGGAGGAAAGTATCTCGAGAAAGCATAGTGCAGGGCCTGTGCTGTACCGTGTAATCTCGCGAAATCCGTTATCTCAATCAGCACTGTGGTCTTCGGAGCCAAAAGCATAAGCATCTAGGAAGAATTACGGTTCCCTCAACACAGTATAAAACTAGCCTTTAGGGAATGTTAGAGCATGGAGGTTTGCCGCCCTGGGAATACCTCATCCAATAGGCTGTTGTAACATAGGTTTATCTAGGTACTTTAGACTATGATACAACTTTTCGAGTATGGTGCCGGACAACCAAAACCTGCCCTCCATCCAATGTTCTCAGAAAATACGGGCATGGTGAATTATCCGGAGTCAAGAAAAAACTTTAAAAATAATTCCTCTGATAATTTTGTAGATAATCCTTTTTCAAAGCCTCTAATCCTTTTATTTTCATTCTCATTCCATTGGTGAATTCAAAATAGTTGATTAGAACCTTGTTGCAGGGGCTGCTTGATAAAGTTGAGCAACATCCTCAATCTTGACTTTAACCATAACAATGACTTCCTGTATGACCTTATGTGAAATCCAACACGATTCACTAATTCTAATTTATTGTCAAAACAATTCTACCAGAAGAAATTTTATTATCTTCTCAAGAAGAAACTATTCCCAATTTAGAAATTTTGGATCAGGTTGGTCGCGAGGGTAGGTTTTGGTTATCCGGCACCATACCGACACCCTAAGGTCCCTAACCGGTGTGGACTAGGGCGATAGCATAGGGTAGTTGGGCGGTCGCATGGAAAGTTTTTGCCCACTGTGACTTGTCCACTAGTAGATAGCTTGACGCGTGGAGTTTTCTCCTTATAACGTGCTTTCATGTTTCCTTAGTTAGACAAGTGCAACCACATCTTACTTCAACGGTCAATTTAATCATCACTTCACTTCTATTGGGTTTAGCTTTCTCGTGTGTTCCCTTTATCGCCAATTGGCAGCGTTACACCGTATCTACCCGGGGTCAAGTCTACTCTTCCAATCTCCCGGTATAGCGAGCGGGTCACGACTACAGTTATTCCTCACAAGTGCGCTTGGTCAGAATACCATCCAACTCCGGGAAAGTCATCGAGCACTCCCACAGTGGTGCTCTGAAACAGATAGGTGACAAATCTGATAACTTGCCGCCTTGTGCCCGTATTCCTTGCTGTGCGACGCCATAGAAGCTGTCTCGCGTGTACCCAGAATATATCGCGATAGTTGTTTGCTTGTGCGCTGGACTGTACGTCACCACCCGGTAGCTCCCACTTGCGATTGAGCAATCACACACCCAAGCGTCTGGGCAGAGTCTTCGAGCAAGAAAAGGTTGGAGCGCAGAGACCTGTTGAGCTACAGCAGAAACCCCAAAGCGTCGATACTGTCTACTACCAGAGGAACGGTTACTGGTACTCGATATCCCGTCAAATCTTTGCGAATCCCACGGAGGAGGATACCCGAACCTTCAGGTTTCCATTGGAGCGGGACTTTGTAGTGCCTACGTTTTTCGATAATTTATCACCGCCGCTACCGAGTAGCCCAAGTAATCGATCCGAGTACTTTCCTGCGACACAGAGAGTCATGGCGCCACCCGCGATCACCTTTTCTGGTGATGATACAATTGGGGTCAGAGCTTTCATCAGTTGGATGGACTCCTGGTTTGCAACCCAGGGGGAGGAGTATGCTGGCGACATGCCCCAGGCGAAGAAGTTGAGAGTCGCTCAGATCCATATAGCGTGCCCGATTAGATCCGCAGCAGGCCGGTTTTTGCGCCAACTACCACATGATATTTTGTAGGACGAGCGGAAGTTGAAGGAGGCGTTGATTGAGCAGTTTGACGAGACAGAGACAGAAGACCATGCTCAGGAGGATATTCTATCGATCATGAGCGGATTCGAGCAGGGTGAGCGTACCGTGTTCGCCTACTCGCGAAAGGTTCTCAGGATTTTGAGGAGGAAGCCAGCGCAGGTCAACCAGTTTGATAAAATTCTTATACGCTACTACGTTGAGGGCCTTGCAAGCCAGCGACTGTGTGAGATGGCAATTATGAGCTTTCAGAAGCCTGACTCCGACGAGACCCCCTCTAAGGTTGTGAAAGGTGTCATGAGGTTGGCGACGCAATTGAAGATGAGAGGATACAAGAGGAGCGGAGGAGGCGATGGTACAGAGAGCAGTGACGAGGAAGAATCTGATGACGATGACGACGACGACGACACTGGTTCTGATTCTGATGAGGACAAGGGTCATAGGCACGTGAGGAAGCCTGGGAGGAGATCCAAAAGGTCCGAGAAGCGATCTGAGAGGAAGCACGCAGACAAGGTGAAGAGGAAAGGGCACGGCCGCGAGGATGACCCTATCCGTAGCGAGATGAAGGAGTTAGGTGGGATGCTGCAGGAGTTGATGAAGTCGCAGAAGTCATCGTCGTCAAGCACCGGCGTGGTTAGCACACGCCTGGAGGAGGACATAATTCCATTAAATAGTTACTCCGTCAACCGAACGTATGGAGGTTACCCGCAGCAAGAACGATACAAGTATGCACGCTTCAATCAAGGGCAGCTTGGGAATCGTCACCCTCAGTACCCAAATAGACGCAGCCAGGCACAACTGTATGGCAATGCAGATTCCACTTCTATGATGGGAAGAGGTCCGGAGCAGGCACGTATGGGACCTACAACGTTTGAAACTTTCTGGAACCCTTATCAACCACCCCGAGGAGGGAATCCACCTGCACAGCCCATTGTCGGGCCGAACGGCATTCTCTACTATCCCGCGCGAAATACACTTGTCTGTTACCATTGTGGTGAAGAGGGCCACATGCGTCCTCATTGTCCGAAGTTGAGATCTTACATTCCGCAATCGATGTTACCGGAGAACGGGCGTGTTGACCCCCAGCGCCGGGAGGATATATTACCACCACTACCACCACCACCACCGTCGAGGGCGTCTGATCAAGCGGTTATCGTCGTGGAAATTGCTACGACTTCTTCGGCGTTTGATGGGATGAAGGTTAGAGAGGTGACGGCGGCGGAAGTTGATGAAAAGATTTTGATGCACTTTGTCAAGCAAGTGTCAGATGACGGTGAGGACGACGAGTATAGTAGTGATTGTTCTGAGATGAATGCCCCGGTAATGGCAGGCGAGCGTGTGTGTCGCTTTAGTGAGTTACCATCAGAGTTTGATGGTGAGGCGGGACCAGCAAGCCAAAGACAGAGAACTGGCGATGTTGAGGAGGATGCAGTTCCAGGAACCCGTACTGTTAGGCAGCCAGTCTCCAGAGCAAAGCGCAAGCCAATTCGTATGATGGCAGGTAGGGAGAAGTTCGATTTCGTCAGTGCTTTTAGAGATGCACCAGTACAAGGCTTAAATTGGGGATCATTCTTCGACTTAGCGCCTAGTGTAAAGAAAGATATTTGCCGGTTGTTAGTCCAGGAACGAATCAAGGGTGCTGAGCGTGGTAAGGGGAAGAGGCGCCGTAAGAGAGTTTCGGTAGACGCAGGAACACAGGACATGCCGGGAGATGAGGAGGTGCACTCGGTGGCTACAGATCGCGATCTCGGCGATGTGACAAACTTTTACACCAGCGGGATTATCAAGACGAGAACGGGAAGGTACCGAATCACCCACATTCTGGTTGACGCAGGATCAGTGGTAAACCTGATGCCTATCAAATTGTTGAAGTCAATTGGTGCGCGGTTGACTAGGACGAACGGCATGGTCATACGTACAGCTACGAACGCATTGGCGAGGATTGCCTATTTCGCTGATCTACGTATTAGTGTGGCAGGAGTACCCTGTGATCTGCGTGTGTACGCACTTCCCGCAGAGTATAGCCCTACATATCCCATGCTACTCAGTCGTCGATGGCTTCAGGCCGTCAAAGCGAAGGGGGATTACGCCAGCGGCCGTTATTACATCATGGGCGTCAACGGTACTCGAGTACAGATTCCGAGCGATGAGAACTACAAAAGTAAGGTTCGGGGAACTGAGCGTGGGCGTGGTCCGCGAGTGCCGATCATCCTGAGGGACAAGGAAGCAGGCAGAGACCAGTTATCCGTGGAAGTAGAAGAAGAGTTGGAATTACAGGAGACCCAAGGTAGTAGGTTCTTCGAGCGGCTGATTCAGTTGATTAGGGAGGAGGCAGATGAGCAGATGAAGGAGGAGGATGACGACGAGTCCTACAATAGTGGGTGCTCCGAGGATTCGGAAAACTAATCTCCCCAGTTAATGCAGTAAGCCGATTGGCTGGTGGAGAAGACAGAATTGCGGATTCAGAATTTACAGGTTTACAATTTACAGATATAAAAAATGGTGACGAGAGTGGGGACAATGAACGTATGTATTTACAGGATGATGGTAGTAGTGGCGATGATGATGATAATGTTACCTTTGGAGACGTTGATGTATCTAGTGAGAGCGAGAGTGTTACGGGTCAGGAGTTTATTGCAGGAGAGAGTTGTTTGGATGATAGTTTGGATGTGGGATCGTTCGGCCCGAACGACGTTTGCTTTTATGGAGAGGTTGGCTGCTGGAAGGACAGTGGGGTAAATTCACGGATGGTGAATGCCTTGGAGGTAAGAGGAAGAGGAGGAAGCGCCGGAACGAGTACACACAATGATGAGAGTGTGGAGTATAGTGCAGCAGAGATGGTTGTCGATGACGCTGAAATGCTCGAGGTTCCTGAGGAGTACGATCGGTGTCAGGTATATCAAACAGAGGAGGAGTTGTTCGGAAAGGTATTCCAGTTTCCGACAGAGCGGAGGCCAGTCAGTTATAGGAGGCAGTTGAGGAAGGAGGTTGAGATTGATGAAGCGGCAGCCTGGTTTGCGACGAGGAAAATTACATTAGGGAAGAAGCTGAGTGAGGAGGAGAGAAAGAAAGCCATGCTGTTGCTATACACATGGAAGGATGCTTTTGCGAATGCATTGAAGGATATGCCGGTGACTGACTTAGTGGAACACCAGATCCCAGTGTGGCCGGGAGCGCAACCAAGACGTGCGCGCGATAAGGTCTATACGAAAGAGGAGCAGGACTGGTTGGAGTTAAACATACCAAAGCTAGAGAGTGCAGGCATCATAGGGCGTTCGGAATCGCCTTGGTCACATTGGACGAAATTTGTGAGGAAGAAGGATGGAAGACTACGGATGGTACACGTTTTCTGCCCAATCAACGGTGCTACGATGGGTTCGAGTTATCCGATGAAGCGGATCGAACCGGTAATAAACAATTTGATGCAGGCACGATTTTCCATCTACTTCCAAGCCGACGCAGCGAATGGATTTTGGGCCATGAGAATGAATCCTACTCACGCCTACCGGACCGCTTTCTCTACACACAATGGCCAGTGGCAGTACTTGAGGATGGGGCAGGGTCTTGCTGGCGCGCCATTGACGTACGCACGGTTAAAAGATATCTTCAGCGGTACTATTCCAGCACCAAATCCAGAGCCATGTCTTAACAGATGTTCAGAGGGAGCGTTTGAGGGTGTTGTGGATGACAACTTCGGCGCCCATGCTAGTTTCTCCTCACTATTTGACTTCCTGCACAACCATTATTTTCCACATCTTCTATGGGCTCGAATTACACTCAAAGATAGCAAATCAGGCTTCTTTCTAGAGAAGATCAACCCGCTCGGATATGAGAGTGACAGCAGCGGCCTCCGGCCTTCTCTCGATAAAGTCAAGGCGATACGGGAGTACCCCACACTGACGAATCTCGCGGAGATCGAAGCGTTCCTCTACATGACGATATTTTTGCGTCAGTTTATCCCTGGGAGGGTGGAGCATGCAAGGTTGCTGAAGAAGGCAATACAATACGAGGTTGAGATTGATGGTTTGAGTCCATCTTCGGCTAAGCTAGGCAAGTGTGGACGCCCCAAGAAAACTGAGTGCGGAATAAAATGGGGACAAGAGCAGGAGATGGCGTTTGAGGCTATCAAACAGGCGATTATCAAGAACGTAGTGTACAGTGGTGATGAGACGAGACAATATCATTTGATGACCGATGCGTCGCTATATACTATTGGTTGTGTCCTCTTTCACCTACCAAATATTCCAGCAGGTACGAACATATCCGCCGCGACACGGAAGGAGATGAAGGTGGTTATGTTTATATCAAAGAGACTTCTACCAGTGGAAACTCGGGACTCTACGACGGAACGAGAGGCACTTACTATCTTGAGATGTCTGGAAGAAGTTCGCTGGCTGGTTTTGGGATCGCCTTTCCCTACCAAAGTCTACACGGATCACCAAGCACTACTGGGCTTATTACGCAAGGACGATGCACATGGACGGATCGCCAGGTGGCAAGTCAAGTTAGCGGAATATGACGTCGAATACATACATATTCCAGGCAAAGAGAACGTTCTGGCGGATGGTTTGAGCAGGATGAGAGATGATAGAGTTGTGGTTGGAAAGGTATCTGGCGAAGTACTTGCAGTAGAGGAAGAGGAGACGGCGAAGAAGTGGAGCGAGTGGCTCGGAGACGAGTGGTACGGCGATGTTACCCACTATAAACTGTTCGGCGATTTCGAGACGTTCCGCAATGATAATGGGGAACCGGTGACAGCACATAAAAGGCGCCTAGGCTGGATCAAATCCAAGGCATACCGTTTGATCGACCAAGCTGCAGTGGAAACCCTGGCGACGGAACCAGAGGGCATTGCCGCGAAGCTACCAAGACGACTGGTTTATGTGGAAAGGAACGGGAAGGAGGCGTTTTGCGTTCGGCGGAAGCAGGTATCCGGGATTCTACATTACCTTCATGATTGTCATGGACATTTCGCAGCAGGGATACTCTCCTGCACACTCATCGGACGTTATTATTAGCCGACGAGAGGGAAGGACGTGCATGTCTATTGTGCGACGTGTTCAAGCTGCCAGATAATTGGACCATTGAGGCCTTCTGTTAGCCAGCTAGCCATCGTACATCTGCAGCCTTTGGATATGATGGGATTCGATTTCATTGGCAAGTTCCCCGACACACCCAGAGGAAACAAGTATATCGTCATTGGGGTCAATTATTTCACTCGCTTCTTGTTCGCACAGGCAGTACCGGATAGTCAGGGCAAATCAGCTGTCTCCCTTCTGATGAGGATAGTCAAGACGTTCGGATGGCCGAGAGCAGTCTACACAGATAACGGCGCCCATTTTGTCTCCGGCGAGTTCGCAAAGACATTGCAGAAATTCCACGTCATCCACTTCCCGGCGCCTAAGTCACACCCACAGTCCGTGGGACTCGCTGAACGATACGTCCGCTTGTTGGTAGATGGGTTGAAAGTTACGGTGATGGCAAGCAAGTCAGCCTCCACTGACTGGGATCTCTACGTCGACGCGGTAGTGCATTCCATCAATACCAGAATCCTGAGTGTGCATGGTTTCAGCCCGGCGGAGTTATTACTTGGATACAACCCGAACAGGATAGGATGGGATGCGTCACCCAGTACGGAGCGGGCAGTCTCAGTTATAATGGTGACAAGAGTGGGACACCAAGAGCTATGGAGCATGGATCAAGAGTTAGTGGAGAGACAACTCGAACGCCTTACCAAGATTGATGAGCGGCGCGCAGAGGCAGCGGAGAAGATAGTTCACCGAGCTGACAGGAAAATGGCGATGGAGAAGGAGCCCCGTTTTCACACTCCTGTGGCCGGCGACCTGGTCTTATTACGCCGGTTCATCCTCGATCAGCGTCGGGGAAGCAAGCTGGAAGCACGGTGGGAAGGCCCATATCTCCTTAGTGCCCTAGCACGACATGGGAAGACTGGACGACTTTACGCATCAATACCCGGGAGCTAGTACAGGTGAAGAAGGGCGGTCTGAAGGATCGGGTTCATCTCAACGACTTAAAGTTATATCTCACGCGGCCGACATTGGAGGAGACAAACCTGGTAGATCTACTCGAGTATGGAGGAGGAGAGGGCCAAGAGCAAGCAGGAGAGGTATACGACCTTAGCGGAGGAGCTACGGGGGTTTGGCGTAGTGGTAGCCTACATGTACACTGGTGGAATGAGTCCCACGGGGTTGGATAACACAGGGAGAGCGGAGGGATCATGGCGGGTCACTCGGCGGCAGTTTGTGCTAGCTAGAGAGATGTCTACACAGTAGATTTGTTTGTTTGTTGCGAGATATGTTTGTTTGCTTGTTCGCCTTCGGGGAGCGAAGGCTGAAGGAGGGGAGAGACCCTTGTGGACTAGGGCGATAGCATAGGGTAGTTGGGCGGTCGCATGGAAAATTTTTGCCCACTGTGACTTGCCCACTAGTAGATAGCTTGGCACGTGGAGTTTTCTCCTTATAACGTGCTTTCATGTTTCCTTAGTTAGACAAGTGCAACCACACCTTACTTCAACGGTCAATTTAATCATCACTTCACTTCTATTGGGTTTAGCTTTCTCGTGTGTTCCCTTTATCGCCTATTGGCAGCGTTACACCGTATCTACCCGGGGTCAAGTCTACTCTTCCAATCTCCCGGTATAGCGAGCGGGTCACGACTACACTTATTCCTCACAAGTGCGCTTGGTCAGAACACCATCCAACTCCGGGAAAGTCATCGAGCACTCCCACACCGGTATCGCACCTTGTCTCAATGCCAATGCCGGGTAACTTTTATTCCTTCTTCCCAGTCGGGCCCACCCCCCTAATCCTTTAATGGCTTAACGCTGTCCTTCCGGATATTTTATACTAGTGATTTACTGAGGTACTGAGTATTGCGGGTATTAATAATTATTAATGAATAAATGAAAGGTCGGGAGCCAAATTAAGAGTGATGATATGTGGAAAAATCGAAGAAACGTATCCATAAACTTATCACAGGATCTACAGAGGCTCGAAACCTCAAAACAGTGAGGTGATAAAAGGATTAGAAATGCCATTGATACAATATTCAAGTATGGTGCGTTAAAATCTCCCGAAATTCACCTGCAAAACTTGATTTATAGGCGGGAGACAGTCCGTTAGACGATATGTTTAGTAACTTTAGTTTGACAGGTTAAAAGGGTTGTGAATCTCGGCAACACATACGATCCAACATCACATCCAGTGGGCTAATCACAAAGGGCCAGCAAAAAGCTAAACTTTCTCTCTAGAGCTTCTATCTCTAGATCCGGCAATTGCAGGGTTGGAAAAAAAGGCGGTAGTGGATTTCATGAGGTTTTACAGTGTTTATGGATAAGAGTCTGAAGCCAGGAGAAGAGCTACCAGTACGGAGATTACTAAGAATTCCGGTAGGCTCGCATATGATGCGGCGGAAAAATACTCAACCTAACACCAGTACCGGTACTGGGTGACACGAGAATCTTTCGCTACCGGTATGACGCCAGAAGGGATAGTGGGGAAATGTGTAACCAACCCCGCGGCCACAGCGTGGCTTGCGTGCAAATATTCAGCGCATTGTGGTTTGAAAGACTCTACTCCGAGTCGTGCCAAGGTTGTGGTTCTACCACGACCCACGATTGTTCGCTGGCTCGCAACCGTGGGCAGCTCAACGCAAAACTACACATCAACGCAAATTTGTGGCTTACCATAGTAACTTTGTGGCAACAACCTCACTTTGTGGCTGAATGTAACTTTGCAGTCCACAACATAGAATAACTTACTCAATACTAGACTAAATTGTATATAAAGACCATAGAAATGTGTGCAAAATAAGGCTGAACAAAAGTATGGTTTTTTTAATTTGTGGCTAGAGGTAGGAGGAACGCTATCTGTTGCACCAGTGGGCACAACATGGTTGACACTCTTCTGTTCTTGCACCATCTACCACTGAGCCACAAAGTGAGGCTGAGCCACAAAGTGAGGCTGAGCCACAAAGTGAGGCTGAGCCACAAAGTGAGGCTGAGCCACAAAGTGAGGCTGAGCCACAAAGTGAGGCTGAGCCACAAAGTGAAGCTGAGCCACAAAGTGGTGTTGTGCCACAAAGTTACTATGGTAAGCCACAAATTTGCGTTGAGGTGTAGTTTTGCGTTGAGCTGTCAGGCACTCTTTAGAGTGCCCACGGTTGCGAGCCAGCGAGCAATCGTGGATTGTGGCAGAACCACAACCTTGGCACGAGTAATTGACTCCCTTCCGCCAATTAAAAAAGTCGAACTAGGGGCAGAGGTTACACACTCTCCCACCATTGCATACTAGTACTGTAACGAAACCAGACTTTTGGCTACGATGCTAGGCGTCCGAAATCGATCCTCTCCACCACAAAATCCAACGACGAGCCCCTGCCACGCCAGTATTTTCACATCAGACAGCCTAAACCAGCTCCTTTTTTAAATTATGTTTTTTTGATAAAGTGAGTATTAGTCGAGAACCGTAAGAGAAGGGCATTTCGAAAAAAAATTGGATAGGCATACAAATCTGCCCCAAGCCGCTAATAGCCAGTTACCCTCCCATTTCGCGTCGCTCATGGTCGGCAAAAGCAAGAAAGAAAAAAAATTGGTAGATCGCTACAGCAAGACTTCTTTATTTATCGGTGAATCAAACCTTTGAATTACACCATGCCACTTTCTCATGCCTTCTGAACCCCATGGTACTGTACATTCAGAAAACGCAATCCAAAATCAAGAGCCTCTCCTCCGGGAAAACCTCGAAACGAGAAGGAGATTAGAGAGAACCATGGAATGGTTTGAGGAAGAGGCAAAGAAGGCAATAATGGTACGGTCAAACTTTCCGCACAATTTCTCCAACCCTAACCCTAAATCTCATCTGCAGGAATCTCCAGCGCATGCCCGAGCATCATAATTCATTATTTACAGGCACTACTAACCCCGTAGGTTAATGCGAGCATTAGTGGGTAGTACCAGTAGAGTAGAAATCTACCCCATGATTCATTATTCAATTAACCAAGATGTTGGAGTCATGAGCTCTGGCATCTATTGAAGTTTAAAGTCCGGATCCGGTGATATTCCAATCTCCATGCTCCCCCTTTCCACCGATAACGGACCGTTTTCCGGTTAGTCTACTAACATAGAGCCTCAGTTTTTCTGCAGTGAAAAGTACTCGAGTATTAGTATTGCAGCACTATGCTACTGGTGTAGCGCTGAGCCCAATGCCAAGATGCTTGGAGTAGTCTCCCTTACTGCATATGGCACAACATTGTCTCGCCAAACTAGAGGCGGTGCTAGAGTAGTTAAGCAAAGTGTGGCTTAA
Organism: Tuber borchii; assembly: GCA_003070745.1. Lineage (NCBI taxonomy): Eukaryota > Fungi > Ascomycota > Pezizomycetes > Pezizales > Tuberaceae > Tuber > Tuber borchii. The sequence continues at coordinate 74,457 of NESQ01000056.1, read as the reverse complement.
TAGACGAGGCGATCAAACCTCTTCAGGAGGCTCTTTCCCTCAAGAAATCAAACCCCTTTTGAAACAGTCCAGGCGGCAAATTACAGTCAAGTGTGCTGGTGCAAAAGTAGCCTTCCCGCAGATCTCGCTAGATTATTGAGCCCCACTTTATTTGACTACCGGTATTCTGGAGAAATTTCTACCGGTGGTTTAGCCAGATGATGTGGTAGGGTACAAGATATTGCCGCCGGGATATAGACCGGAGAAATCCCCGGACCCACCATAGTTCCGTAAAACCCCTTAAAATTCACCACCTCCGTCACCCCTGTGATCTCCGGATTCTGACCCAAAAACCCCTGAGAAGGGCTAACATTTTCCTGGCACGGTATAAATCAGCCCATTGGGTGTGCTGGATTTTATTAACTGGTATTCGCAATCCTGTTAACTTGTCAAACCAAACTTATCCTGGGCTAACGAAAATGGTAGATTTCAAGAGACCCTGCGGTGCTGTACTCCAGACAGTTCCTTCACTAAAACAGTCGAATACTGGTACCTGCAAGGTAGACACAACCGAACCTGCTCATTAACAAATTACATCTAATACAAAACCATGGAAAATAACTCAGTGATGTCCTAGCATTCTCTATATTTTTACCATGTGTTTCTAAAATCTGATCACCTAAAGTGGACAATACCTAGTAGCCGGTTTATGGAGTGACGATTATGTCCAAACTTCTTATGAAGCTAGAAGTCTAGTACAGTTCCTGGAGCTTGAGAGCCTCTCGGTAGCTCTAAGCCCGTTTGCAGTTTTTGTAGGGAAAGGGACAGTTGACGCTAAGGCAACACGGGGACCCCCGGGAGTCTTTGCTTGGGTATATACAACCAAGTTATTACCCTCCCTCCCTCCCTTCGTCTTTAATTCCTTACCGGAGCGGAGAGCAACCCACTTCTGCCTTCGAACCTTCTCTCAAAAGTAAAGGAGAATGCGCTGCACATGCCTTGCCTCGTATTTAACGGCTATCAGGCAATGATTTCCGCAATCTGGCCTGGTACGGCAGCGACCTTGCAGCGTAACGCAAGGTTTAGGAGGAGAAGAGCGGAGCGAGACAGATATTGCAATCACTATGCCGAGTTAGCTACAAAGAACAGTTTTTTTCTTCTTCCCCTCTTGCCACTTTATCCTACTTTCTATAACAGAGAAACAGAAGGGAAGAAGCGCCTCAAACACCAAAAGAAGCAAGATGGGAAAATTCTTTCGCAAACGTTCTGGGTTGCGCGCTCGAGATGACCAGGTCACAAATGCCTCTGACCTGACACTGCGGCAGTCGTTGTTGCCTTTAGCTCTAGTTACTATTTTGTTCTTCCTTTGGGTAAATTTCCTTACCTTTGACATTATAACCCGTGATATTAATGTTGTATAGGGGTTTGCCTATGGTCTTTTGGATGTTCTCAATAAGCACTTTCAGACCACTTTGAATATTTCGCGCTCGCGGTCATCCGGACTCCAGGCTGCGTACTTCGGGTGAGCGGCCGTTTCCCTTTCACAATTTGATGAGAAAGTCTAATCTCGATTCTTCACAATAGGGCATACCCCATCGCATCGTTAACATATGCTGGTGCTGTTCTGAGGAAATTTTCATACAAAGCAACATTCATGCTTGGCTTGACCTTGTATGGAATCGGCGCTTTATTGTTCTGGCCAGCAGCGCTAAAGAGATCTTTCGGAGTGAGCTTCCTGCCCTCCCGAGCCACTCACGTAGCTGTTGAGAGAAGCTAATCGCGAGAATGGTTGGTAGGGCTTTTGTGGTGCAACATTCATCATCGGATCGGGGCTTGGAACACTCGAGACTGCTGCCAACCCATATTTAGCGGGTAAGAGATAGATCCCCTTTCCCTCCCCGCAGATCCATTTCGATAGCGATACTCAACAGCAACTATTACCATAGTATGCGGTCCACCAAAATATTCCGAGATGCGTCTCAACTTTGCCCAAGCCGTGCAGGCAATCGGAACAGTGGTTGCGCCTGTTCTTGCCTCGCATGTCTTCTTCAAGAACGTCAATGATAATTCCCTGAAATCTGTACAGTGGGTGTATCTTGGGATCGCGATTTTTGTCTTTATCCTGGCAGGTGTATTTTATATCGCGAACATCCCCGAAGTTACGGACGCCGATATGGAGCGTCAAATGGAACTCACCGGTGGAGTCTTCACAGCGACAGAGAATAAGCCATTGAAGAGTCAATATCACCTTTGGTGGGCCGCTGCCGCTCAATTCTGCTACGTCGGGAGCCAAGGTAATCCCTACCCCACTTCATCCCATCTCAAGAGCCCGAGAATATTCTACTGACAGACTCGACAAAACAGTCGCCGTCGCCGGCTATTTCGTAAACTACGTAACCGAAACCCGTGGTCACACCACCGCCGCCCAGGGTGCAAACTTCCTCGCGGGCGCGCAAGGCTGTTTCGCCGCAGGCCGCTTCCTTGGGACATTCTCCATGAAGTTCGCCAAGCCGCGCTGGGTCTTTTTGGGCTTCTTCACAGGGGTAATCATCTTCCAGGCCGCGGCGGTCGGTGCACGCAAGAACGCGGGTCTCGCCTGCCTCAACCTCGTCCTCTTCTTCGAGTCCATTTGCTTCCCGACAATCTTCACCCTCGGTATTCGGGGACTGGGCAAGCACACCAAGACCGGTTCCACCGTCATCGTCGGCGCCATTGTCGGCGGCGCGGTCATACCCCCGATGCTTGGCGCTGCCGCGGATCATTTTAATAATACCGGTCCCGCTATGTTCGTCCCATTAATCTTTTTCGTGCTGGCGTATAGCTTCCCGCTCGCAGTGAACCTCTATAAGCCGTTGGCGAATTTGATGGATGGGTTTCTAGAGAGCGAGGTTAGCACCGGAGAAAAGGGGTTTAACGTTGAAGAGGTGGAAGCAAGAGAGACGGGAGGTATGGGGGTTAGTAAGAGGGAGGATATTTAGCTAGGAGGTTGTTGCGTTCACAGCCCGGTTTTGTTTGTCTTGTTGTTTTTTCGAGCAAGCGGTGTGCTTGTAAAACTAGAACAGTAGAGAATGATGCTCTGACGCCCAGAATTTTTAGCCCTGGATCAAAGGGAGAAAACACAACCAAAATATCCTCTCTCAACCCTCAATTGAAACAAGTGAGGAGAAAAATAAAACTGACCTCACTAGGAGATGCAGCTCCAAAGTCCAAGCGAGATTCTACAGTACCGGTAGGTCATTCTCATTTTGGTATAAATTAAAAACCATAGGTTACTCCCCACCCAACACCTACCAGCAGGCAACACAACCACCCGATCCCATCACTCATAACTACCCGGCCCTAGACCCCAAATACCGGTATAACACACAGACCCCCCTTCTTCCCCCAGCACCACCCATGAATTTGTCAGATCCAGCCTCGCTACCCCGCAAACGGGCCACCCTCCCACTAAATACTGATAATCAATTATCATACCGCACCTTACCGAACGCAGTACCGGCAGGTAAGGTAATAAACAGAAGAATAGCAATTCTAGGTCTGATACATGAGTATTGTTGTACAAGGAGTAGCCTTGTGATGAGGGACACGGACCGTCACTCGGTTTTGGTGTTCTGTTGGGTAGAGTGAGGGAAGTTAGAGTGGGTGAAGCAGGGAACAAGGAAGTCCGGAGGGCCTGTATGCTTTGGTATGGAGGTATTTGTAGCCATCATACGAGACCAGAGTTTAGACCACTGCTAACACATCCTACTCAACGCCTTTTGCTTTCGGGGCCTCCGTCTACTAGTACAAACACACGACTATACCTCCCCGCTCAGTGCTAACTCATATGGTCTATTTCCTCTAGCTGGAAATTCCATCAAGACCTCTACAGCGCCTGATGGTTCATAACCCAAGCTTCCCTCCTCCATGATAGGCACCTTCGCTCTCAAGCTATCGGAATCCCTCCCCTCCCACTTCCCCCTCCGCCTCCGTCTTCTCCAGACTCACGTGTCTCACTCACTGGCTGCGCCACCGAACACGCTCTGTTCACAATAACTATAAAAGCACACTCAGTAATTTACCGGCTTCTGGACACCGTCTATAGGGGCAGGCAAGGCCTGCCGGATGGGAAAAAGAGTTAAGAGCCACCTAACCCTCGACAGTTAGAACGGCACGGATCTACTGATGGCGTGTTTTGATGTGTGTAAGCGGAGGGCTACGCATGCTATCTTATAAAAGGGTAAACGTAATAATTAAGAAATCTAACCAGATCAAGCCTTCTAATAGGCCGGACCTCCGTTCAGTTAACCCCGGTTAGTCGTTCGGTTAGGTCGCGTGGAACATACTTTAGGCTTGGCCGGGGCCGGGTCCGTCCTTCTTCAACCTGGTTAGCCCATTGGAAGGTCTGATGGAGCGGAATCCTTTTACTGATCATTGACAAAGCAACGGCAACTTCTCTTATATCAGCCGGCTATACCTTAATAACAGTAACCCTATACTATAGTTTTTGGACTCAGCTACAGTAGTTCTAGTATGAGCTAAAACTAGCCAAGCCCCCCTTCTCTTGCCACTCAGCTGCGGTGACTTCGGGAATTGAGGTAGGCATATTTACTTAGCATGATATCACTGCGAAATCCCTTCCAATCTGCCACATCCCTGCTGCTTCTGAATTCGTGCCCTCTGACCGTTCTTTCCCTCCCACTCTTTTCCAGAATTGACCTTTCTTAACCAAGATACTGCGGGGCATAGTTGAAGGTGTAGCTGTCCTCGTATTGTCAATGATGAGTCCTGTCCAAGAACTACACTAGCACATAGCTATAATCTGCTATTGTCATGGATCACCTGGAATCACCGCAGATCATGAGAGCGCAAAGCCCAGGTAGATATACGAACCCATCGAAAAACACATAGCAAACCTATCAATTATACGCTCGGTATAGTCTGGGGTCCGGCAGGATCTCCGATCGGACTCTGGAAATAAATACCGGTATATGGCCAACGCGAGGTACGGCACCGGCTTGTGCGGGGAAGATCGGCCCAGTGCAGAGCTAGCAGTTCTCCCCGTGACAAGACAACTCAAAGAAGCGAAGACCGGGTCCTATCTTGTGAGTTGCTAGCATCCCATTGCATGTGACGGTCCACGCAGTTCTCTCCGATGTGGGGAAGATGAGCACCAGTGCGGAGGTTATTAATTTGGGAGCCCACTTTACTCCCCTCTTATTGCAACACTGCTTGTATAGATCAATATTCCAGAAGTGCTTGCAAAGAATGCACGTCGGAATGGAAGTTTCTCTCGATAATGCGCCCAGCCCTGTAGCATGTGGTACTCGTAGAACCACCTCGGTAGAGTTTTGCTGTTCGTCCTATCTTCACGCAGTTGTTTTGATAGAGCCCTATTTAGTGGCGTACCGACATTGGGTCCTACTCTACTATATTTGCTAGACCTTCACTTCTGTCTTTGCTCTCTGTAGCTTATTTCTGACCATTGTAGCCACGGATGACCAAAAGATCCATTAGCCCCAGAATTGAATCTCTTGTAGGCAGAGAACTTCTCTCGGTTACTACCCGAGGTTTAATTATTATGGGTACCAGCGCTCGTATGTCACTCACCATCCTCGATCCCAGGTGTGTTGCAAGGGGTCAAACGAATATTTTCAAGCCCCCACGGCCAACCGCTGTTTTGGGAGTCGGGGCCACCGCCTTGATCACCAGATAACATACAAATTCACTCCCCGTAATACCTGATCAAAGTAAGAGTAGTGAGGGGCTCAAAAGCCAGGCGAATGGCTGTTAGAGAATTTTCACCACCCCTGTCCATCCACCCTACCCTGCGACTAGGGTTTTTTTTACCGGGGGCTTGTCTTGGGAATGGGGATTGTGAACGGCTAAAACCCTACTACTAGCCCCATCCGAACACTTTGGAACATGAAAAGATACCTCATTGTTGGTCACGAAACCACTATACCGGGGTATTTCTAAAGGAGAGGGAAATAACCATGGTCATAACTAGTGGGGTAGCTATTTAGCTTAGCTCAATTCAGGAGCCCCCCCTCTGAGATCCCCTTGAGGGTAAGTGATCGAAGTGTAGCTGGTCTCACTCCCTAGATCGGCACCATTTGTGCTGCTGTGAGCGATATTTGGCGACTTATCGGTAATACGGGGTTAGAAATTAAACTAGGGTTTGGTGCCGGGGAAAACGTGTAAGACGTGACACAACGGTACCATCTGCCTGTTACCGGCAGTGAAGATTTGATTATAAAGACCCGACTTTCCAGCTATGAATTTGGATGTTCCTGCTCCATCCTTTCTTAGGATGCTCGATTCCTTTATTCGCTTTCGGCTGAGAAAACTTTATTTGAGGATAGGAGTTAGGGGGGTTCCTGGAGCAATATATTCACTATGAGGTACAGGGTGAAGAACATCTATGCCATTTGCGCTTTCGCAGCAATTGGTGGTGGTCTTTTCGGCTTCGATATTAGTTCCATGTCTGGCGTGCTTGGGACCCGTGCCTATACGGATTATTTCAACAATCCCCAGGGAGCTAGGGTAAGTTTATATCCTTGGTATGCTAGTTGAATATTGGCGGTCTAACTTTTAGCGATAGCAAGGAGCTATCACCTCCGCAATGCCAGCCGGTTCACTCCTTGGCTCCCTTGTATCTTCCCCCCTCGGAGATTACTTGGGCCGTAAAAAGGCCATCCAGATTGGATGCATTCTCTGGATTCTCGGATCAATGTAGGAATGCCCCAGGGAGTAGTGCCGGAAGAGTGCTAACAGATATCACAGCATCCAAACAGCTTCTCAAACTGTCGGCATGCTAGTGTTTGGCCGTATTATCTCCGGAATTTGCGTCGGTATCACTTCTACACTTGTCCCTGTTTACCAAGCCGAGCTTGCACCCAAAGAAGTTCGCGGTCGTATGGTTTCCCTCCAGCAATGGGCTATCACTTGGGTATGCTTTCCTGAACTCTTCGGGCTCCCAATATATCTAACCTTACATGGAAGGGCATTTTGATCCAATATTTCGTTCAATATGGTGCTTCCTATTACGGAGGTGGCCCGGCACATAAAGGTCAAGGCACAGCTGCATTCCGTATCCCATGGGCTATCCAGATTATCCCTGCGGCCATTCTCATCGGGGGTCTCTTCTATCTTCCCGAATCCCCACGCTGGTTGGCCGTTAAGAATCGATGGGAGGACGCTCTTCGCGTTCTTGCCGATGTCCACGGAAACGGGGACCTCAACAACCCGGTCGTGTTAGCACAGTACCAAGAAATTGAGGATGTTATCCGATTCGAACGTGAGGAGGCAATTTCATCTTATGCTGAACTAACGAAACCCAGGATTCTCAGGCGCGTTATTCTTGGTATGAGTATTCAGATGTGGTCTCAACTTTGTGGCATGAATGTCATGAGTAAGCCCCCTTAGAGTAATCACATCGGGCAGGACCCCCCTAACAGTCTGATAGTGTACTATATCGTCTACGTTATGCAGGGTGCTGGTGTCACCAAACCTCTTCTTCCTGCCTCCATTCAGTACATAATCAACGTTCTTATGACTATTCCCGCTATCATATGGATGGACAAGTGGGGTCGCCGGCCTACTCTCCTGCTAGGTTCTTTTGCTATGATGTCCTTGCTACTAATCTCCGGCTCCATCCAAGGAGCCTTTGGGAACCCAGTAAAAGATCCAGAATCAGCCATAACTTGGGCCATGCCGCACGACGATGGGAGTCGAACTAAGGCCGTTGTTGCTTGCTCTTATCTTTTCGTCGCTACTTTTGCTATCTCTTGGGGTCCCGTCTCTTGGACTATGCCTGCTGAGGTCTTCCCCAACAAGGTGCGGGCCATGGCCGTGTCCCTCTCCACCGCTTCCAATTGGGCCTGTAATTGCGGTTTGGCCTTCGCTGTCCCACCACTTCTCAGAATCATCAATTGGAAAATGTACATGATCTTCGCTGCCTTCAACGGCATAGCCCTCATTCACATGTTTTTCACCGCCCCCGAGACAAAGGGTATTACCTTGGAGGAAATGGATGATGTCTTTGACGTTAGTAGCTTCATTGGTCGCTTTTTGTCAATGTGTTTATGGCTAACCTCCTTTCCCAAACAGAGTGGCCATCCACCCTGGAAAACCCGCTCTCCCGTGTCGCGCCTCGACAGCCTCCAGAGGGACATTGCGGATGGAACCGTCAAGGTCGACATCGGAGCTGCGACTGGCCGCCACACCGAAACCCTCCAAACCATCTCGAAAGAGTAGTTTTTTCTTACTCGCATGTCGACAATGCAAGGGAAAATTTTGTGTAGCTTGGCATTTCGCCTCTAGCGATATTAATTAGTTTTTACAAAAAAAACCTCCCAGGAATGTGATTAGGTTTTGAGCGATTAATTCATGATGGGTGGGAGTGGTTATGTTCAGATTGGCTCTCGTTTTGCTAAAAGAATTAGTGCCTCACGGAAAGTCGACGGAGTGCACATTCCCTAAGCCGGCGGCGTTCCGGAACTTTCCATTTTCCCGAGATTCTATCCGCGTCATTTATAGGAGCGCAAAAAAATTATTCGGCTCCATTCCGCTGCAGACTGCAGTCCAAGCTGCCGGTTGCATCCAATTTGCACGGTGAGGAGACTTTGATCCGTCCCGCGGGAGATCCCAAGACTTGAAAAGATTTGTATGTCTAGTCATCTTAGTCAGCGAATAAACACAAGCATGGCATATCACTCGCTAGTATCTCACGTTGGGCCTCTGAGCTTTTCCATTGTATTTTGATCCTTACCATTAGCTCAAAAGAATCCTAACCAATGGTTGTTGTTACTATATTCCGAGCTCTTTATGAAATATTAGAGCACGCAGGCATATAGAAAGAAAGCTAGCTACACGTTTCGGATGGTAAAACTAAAAGTACAAGCACCTTACGTAAACTATTAATATCTATCGTGACTGAAGTGTAGCCAAGTGATTTCTGCAAGCGATTGTAATAGCCCACTTCCCATAGGTAATCGCTATCGTCACACAATCGAGAGTACAAATTTGAAGCGTGATACAGAATGGCAAAATAAAAGGTGAACTGAGCTATTTGGTCTCCCTCGCATTAAGCCTAGGTGGGTTAGGGTTATAATTTTGGTCGCTGGAGGCCCGCCCCGGAGTTGGGTTCTCCGAAAAATTGGCCCTTAAAGCTGAGGGGTAGGCCAGGGGGAGGAGGAGGAACGAGGAAATCCGGGCTTGGCCCTAACAAGCCCGCTGAGACTAGTTTGTTTCCCCCGGGTTGGAATTCCATGGACATGATACCGCACAAATAAGTTTTGTGATCTGTTTTGGCACTGATCTTGGGGAGTTGTTACTGTACACTACTACATATCCTTCCATTAGTAGTAGTGTACGCCCGGTTAAATCCTTGCTAGAGGAAAGCATTCCCGTGGGGGCGGTGACGCCCCAAGATCGGACACATCTGCGATATGGAAATGGTGGAAGAATCTGGATATAGTGTGACAGGAAATAATACTCCACAAGATCGGTGAGAAAGTCTTGTTTTATGGCCTTTCGGAATATAATGTGATATTCTTTAGCAAAGAAAGGCTTCTCTCAAATTGTATGTCCACTCTGTAGTATCAACTCAGCCTTGAATATCCGTTCGTTTTCTAGAGTAATGCCTGCCAGCTTTGGCGTTTCCTACACAATTACGGCCCAATTCTATCTACAGTAGGCTCCCACTTGCATTCGCCAATATCAATTTACATAATACGGTACTCTATCCCCACCCGGGTTTCCAGGAAGAGCCTTCAACTCCCCCCCCGGATGCGGCCCGACTCTATTGAACACATACGACGAGCCATCACCCCGCCCACATGGCGACATTTACCCGGCTCCATTCAAGTTAACCACAAATCAGCCATAGCGCTCTACTAGAGTACGACCACTCGAACACAAGAGGGGACTGTCATCTCCACAATACCGGGGCCCCGAGCGCTGAAACAACGATTACCGTGATAGCGTAATAGGAGAATCCTTCCAGCTTTTCCCACCTATTTCCACTTTCCCATGTTCGGTAGAGAGAATTCGGGTATGAGGGCACGCTAAAGCATGACTTGGCATATTGCTGCTATGGCACGTACGTAGCTAACCAAGGCTCGATCGCGAGAGTATCTGGCCCACTGCATTTCAGGTTTGGAGTACTCCCGCGCAAAATAAGTCATGGTGCAACGAGCCTCAGATTTTGCTGTGTTTTCTTCGTTGATCTGCACCATAACTTATTCTGCGCCCGAGTAGAGCACCTTCAATAACCACAAAAGCTTCGGACGGCAATCGGGTGACCCACCTAACACATCATCAAAGGCTTATCAAGAGCGCTAGCCAAATATCAACCTGTGGTGTTGTCGTGAGAGAAACACCAGAAGAGAGAAATAGGGAGTTCGGTGCCGCCAGGGGTTGTGGAGTATTCAAATATTTCTCTTCTACTACTCGGGTATTGTCATTAGGCATGAGAGAGCAGTCACTTCATTAAGCAATAGATAGAATTTTGGGTCATTGCCCCTCGTTTCCTTCCCCCCCCTCCAAATTTTCTTCCCCGCGAGCCCCACCCTGTGACGTCTGAGGACTTGAACTCGAGTGGGTAGGGGGGGATACATCCCATACGCCATCCCCCTGCCGCTTTCTATATCTCTCACAAGGGCTGAAGGCCGGATGACAAAGGGTGATGTCAACTAGACGCTAGATGCGCCACCGCGGCTTTTTCGGTTGATCGGCTCCTATACGGTATCTCAACCTATGATTCTCCTTGCATTTCTCCCAACAAGTTCATTGAATCCCCGGCGCGCTTTTTCGGTTTTCAGGACGCAAACATTTAAAAAAGCCGCAATAGGAAAAGGCGGGAATTAACAAACAACCGCATTATCACCTTTCTCTCTTTTTCCCCGTATTTCAAGTCACTTCCTGTTTTCCCAGACCTTGCTAGAACTAGAGGAATAGGCAATTGATCCCCGCTCCGAAGACTTGGCCCGCCACCCCAGAGCAGCGGTCCCGAGCCCGAGGTACTTTTGCATAGAGCTCCCGAACGCATCAATAAGGTACTGACCGAGCAGAGCCAGACTAATACTAAAGTTCTCTATATTTTATAGGGGAATAAAAACTAGGGAACTAGGGATACCGCAAAAACTCGTGAAATTTACGATCTTGATCAGTCAAGGATAGGATTGGTCCGACGAGTTGACAGAATTGAAAATACAGTTAGCGAGCCCCAGTGCGAAATAGTAAAATTCGGTGCCAATCGCGCCAAACCAAAAGTGGCTGCGAAATAGTTGGTGTGGTAACAAAATTGGACTTTTCAAACCACAACCGACCTAACACCTCCAGGTCTGCTGAATTCTCTACAGATCCCGAAATCCAGTTCACTCTACATCCAGTTTCGCCTGCCCAGCATGGAATTTGAGTGTTTTACACCGCCTAGGTGGTACAACGTCAAGAAAAGGCTAATCATTCTCGTGAGCTTTTTTGTCCCGGAATCCGCAGATTACAAGGGCTGACATGAGTTTTCGCGGCATGATGCCAGGCACTTGAAATCAACACCGATGGGTAATTCATTTTTCTCACATGGTAGTAATACATACAAAATAGGTGTGCTTGGCTAAACTAGCCTCGAAAAGAACCATCCATGGGGAATTCGAGATTTCACTATCCACGAATATTGCTCCCATCGAATATCAGAAACAATAGAACTAGGGAGGAATATCTCCTGAGAACTTCTATGAAGCTGTATCTTCCTAAAGATGTGATTTTAGTTAGGAAATTTCGGTTTTTGGTTGATTTCCAGTGCCCGGCATCACACAGGAGTTATGGTGCAAAGTGCCCAACTTAACCGTTAGTCTTGTGAAATGCCATATGGTGGTGAGTGGTTCCGTGGCAACTAATCTAACTTTAAAGTATGAAGCCAGAGTGCCGGCACCGTATTTACTCCGCGATCTCTACCCATCCCCTAATCCCCGTACTCAGAGACAAATTCTCCTGGGAAGGGGTAGCGATTGCCTGGCACGGTACAGCCCGAGACCGTGGATGTGTTGGATATTATTAACTTGTCAAACAAGGCCTATCGTGAGCTGATACGTTGATATCTGATATTAGATTACAAGTACACGAGTAAATACTATATAGTACTCTGGTAGGGACGGAAAAGTAGGAAGAAATTATCAGCAAGATTCTAGGGGCAGCGAGCAGACAGTTAGTATAGATTGATAATAATGAGTTCTATACGCACATCCGGGAGTAGATACTATATATATCTCACCAATGGCAAGATATCCCGAGCCAATAATTAGGGTTCCATAGTATAGATTGGCTCTATTACAGTTACTGTACTACCATTAGCATGAGTGCCTAATTTCCACAATCCTGCTTTTGCCCCATAAAGTTGATTTATTGATTGACATGAATCCCTCCCCTCCTGGCGAGGTGCCAGGCCAATTCTGCTAGTGTTGGCACCAATCAAAAGTTAGTGAACACATCCTAGCAGCCCCAGGAAAACGCCAAGATCACTGTAAGAGCCTCCACAGAGATCTGCTCTCACTGAGCCGGTGAGCAAGGATAATTGAATTATTGAAGTTCACTGAGCCGAGAAACCACCCCAATACGAACTTTCAGTCAATCCGTCAGAGTGTAATGTTCGAGTCCTCAAAGTAAAAGACTTCATGGAATCAACATAATTATTGCTATTTACAAGTACCGAGAAATATCTCCTGATGTTGCCTGTAGCTGTTCAGTTATTTTTGATAAGTCGCAATATCCCAAACCGGTAACACTAGAATCATGGGAGAACACACTCTCACCAAACTTTGTATTTTTGCCCCGCTAATTCCTCAAGCTGCCTAAATCTAATTAAAAAAAGCAAAAAAAAACAAACACACACACTCATCCCATCAAAGAAGGGCTGGATGAGATAGGTCTTGTATTCCCAAAATTCGTTGTCGAGATTCTCTAATTAAAGATCATGTTTTTGCATTTTCTAGGACCCTATTTGATCAAGAGCCGTTACACTATAATCCTTTACGGGGAGAGAAAAATTTTCGAAATATTATAGTGCGGCGAGAGCTCCGCCTCATTCCCAATCCGATTTCTATTCCGCTCCCCTCAACCGGAGTTGCGGAATCAGTCGTAGCGGAATCCTGAAGCTTTTTAGTTCATTTGACCTGCAGTTAGACTCGCACTTCATGACCATTTGTTCTATGATACCAGGATAATTTTAGTGGTGGATAGTGCAACCGGTCTCCCGGGAGAAGATTATTGTGATATACAGTACAGTACTGGCAGTAGAATCTGTCCATAACGGACGATAAAAAAACTAGAGCCCCAGTGTTCACTAAGCGTGAGATTCACTGGACTAAAGATGATTAAGAGGCCTTTGTTGAGACAAGAGGATAGTGTAAACATACAGAGTATACTGACCTCTCTCTAGGGGTTTCCTCTCCCAATTCTCGAATAAACGGATCATGCGCTAGGTAGTCCAAGATCTCCTCTGAAAGAGGGGCCAATGACACGCCAAAAAACAAACCTGCCCGGCTAGATGGACAAAAAGCAAAAACACTTGGTATAACTAGAAGAAGCAACTCCAACGTCCTAGCACTTGGTGCAATTATTCGAGTATACGAAGTAAATTACAAGCAACCTTGTACTAGTACCCTTCGGTCTGTAGTCGTGCTCCAAATTTGAAGCACCCCTCTGGAAAGCCCCAGTTTCAAGTTTTAATGGGGTAATAGGGATGTCTGGTGAGCTTGTAAAGGAAATCTAATAATGTACAGGAGCTAACTTAGGTGGGATTCATACTCGTAGTCATGAGACTCAGATCCATCAGAATGGGAATGGTGGTGTGGCCTATCCTATGTTTTTTTTTACAAATTATTGCTGAATATATTTGTATATATTTTCATTTTTTATACCCCCGCGCGTTCACAATTTTTTTTGCTCACTATACAGTACTGTGAATAGGAATTGGATTTTTCTGGATGGGCCATTCACTATAGCCAGAAAGCCACTATACGGAGGTTCATTATAACTAGGCGTCACTGTCTAGACATGGGTGGATCATTGCGTCATTCAAAACCCAGGATATACCAGAGGCAAGGTTTCCCCGGTATTTGATAGTACTTGCGCTACCGCCACTACATGTACCTGCGGGCAAATTAGGTCGAGGTGTAATGGGCCTCGGATTTCGGAGTGCTCTTTCGTTGATCGGCACTATAACTTAATTTGCCCGCATGTGCGGATACAAAAACTTGTAGAGCTGCCAATTCCGGTAGTGTTGGCCACCGTAGACATTCCTCAATTCGGACGCCTAGGGTTTTCATCAGTGGAGCCGGTTAGAACTGCGCTGGAAGTCTGTAGTGACCAAGAGAAAATAGAAGAGGCATTGTGGTGAGAATTATGAGAGGGTTGGGAGAGATTTTCCAGCAATAGGAATTTGGACTATTTGACTGGAGGTATGTCGATGATATAATACGTTTTTCAGGTTGCTCGGGGGCACCTTCTAGAAACTCAGGCTTGCACCTCCCCCCATTTATGCAGCTTTGTTCGGTAGTTGCACCTGTGAGCGGGTAATTCCGGTACCGGTACTGCGGGTCCATTAAGTTAGCCAAGGATTAGTTATCCTAACCTGACTAGATTTTAACGACTGCAAATACTAGAGGATTTACAGTGACACGCAAGTGTCTCTGCTGATCGAAATCAAGAGTGGGCCGCCGGAGGCTGCGATACCTCGGGGGAGTGAAGTGGTTGAGAAAAATGGTCTTTGAAAATGCTGAAAATCCAGTGATAGTTGAGTAGAAATGACAGGCAACATTCCAATTGGGCCTAGCAAGGGGGTGGAGTGGGGGTAGGGGGCTAGAGAAGTGAGTAGAAGGTTCAACAAAACTTCTCGATAGAGAACACGTAGTCTCCATCACATCTCAACCACTTACCCGCAATCTTCATTACCCCATCGTGGAAATCTACCACCTAGCGGAAGGCGCTCCCTGAACTACTCTAAGACTACTATTCAGCCTCCACCTTCCTTCACCCTATAGCATCCACTGGGAGGAATTACGTGGAATCTGAAACTGGCGTATGTGGGGGATTCTTCTGGTACTTGTCCCAGGCCATAAGTACCCGAAAATGGAGGGTGATCATTTGTATGGGCGCTTAGACACACACAGATGTTTTCCTATATATTTCTTTAATTCCTGTTTTCGGGTACTTATGGCCTGGCACAAGTAGTGAGGGCGATGAATGGGGGTGGAGGAACACTTGACGCGTGTTCCTGCCAGGTGGACTGTCGCATCAATCGCACATTTGGGTAGCCGTGATATTAGATTTTAGACTGGTATATACTAAAAATCGGGGACGCCGAAGATATCTTCTAAGTGAGTAGGGGTTAGAGATTTTTAAGTTCTTATCCGGGCTGAAAACATGCAAAAATAAATAAACCCGGGACAAAGAAGTGTATTTCTATATATCTTAGACAAATCTTAAAAAATTAAGAGAGAGCGGGGAATCCGGCGGAGTGGGATCAGGGACAACTGGGTGAGACTGTAAAAGCGATATTGATACACCGGTTCCTTGAGTCGACTACACGGGAGTTGTTCCAGGACGTCATAATTACATCTAGCACAGTGCCAGTAACTTAGCACGAATAGAGTAATTTAATCTCACCTACCAACATGCCTTTTCTACTCTATAAATAATATACAAATCTCATATTTCTCCATAGCTATGAATAGTACATTGTAATAAACTCAGTTGGAAAACGTGAAATTTTCATAGATTTATGTATGTATAAAAAAAATTACCTAAGTCTTCCAATTTCTCCAATAATTGGGAATCTAATTCTAAATATGTGTGCACTTCAGGGTAGAGAGAAGGGAGCCTCATAATGCTACTGAACTGTCTCGGTTGGGGAGGACTGGCACTCCAGGAGACTCATATACCGGATACCTAAATTGAAATCATACTTTGAAACATGAGGCTCAACTTGATACCAATGTAAATCCTACCAAGTTGTAGCATTGATGAATTGTTATTTTTTATCCTTACTGCTATTTATTTTGAATTGAGTTCGTACGGTTCATTTTTATAGTTAACTTTACTCCTAGTAGCAGTGCTATCGCTAGAGCTGTATAATAATAAGGACGTAAAGTATCTGGGGATCTAGCACAGTTTTCAGGTCTGGGCAACTCAGGGATTTCTGGATATGATATGATATTATACTTTGGAATGAGCAAATGGACACGACTATTCCTTGGAGCGGTTAGGGGTTGGTTAGGTTTTTTCTTGCTCCAAAAGACCGCCCTCATGGTTTTTACTTCACACAACCTCTGATACCTCGTTTCTAGTGCCATCTTTCCCGAGCATTGACGTCTTCCTATCCAATTAGAGCTGACTTCTCCCCAGCGGCAAGATAGATCCCCTGAATTACCGAACTCGAGTACCGGTACTTAAGCTGAGTCCAATGCCGATACGAATTGCGTTGGGCTCCCCAAGTTTTTAAGGCTCAGTCCCAAGTCTAACCGAATAGGCTAATACGATAATTTTTGGTGGAGGAAAAAGGGCCTTCGATCCCTTATCGATCCCTTATCGCGGTGGTTAAAGCAAACAGAATTCTCTGAGTGGTCGGGAAGGCTTTAGAGCCAATCAGAGGAAGTTGGACAGACATTCCCCCCATATCCGCGGTACATGTAAGACATGGAATGGGGGCAATTAGCAAACACACCCAAAATCTCACACGACGTGATTGATTTTAATGTGTAAAATCTCCTCTGGGGTGGATTTTCGGTAACACCTTGTGGTACACACACGGGTGGCTGCTTGTCTATATAAGAACGGAATAAGGAGCAATGTTCCATCTTACAGACTCCTCCCCCTCGTTTCCCCTGATGCACGAATGGAGAAACGATGATTCGGAATGCCTCAAAAGTATCGTACTACCGGCCACAAGCTTGCCGGGCGGTCCGGGCCACTGCCGGTATCCTGGCAATGTGCAACGGGATTGATTATATTGGCTCGTTAAACCCGTTATCCATCCGCTTGATTCCGCGATAGCATCGTTATCAAATCCAACAACAACCAAGCACTGACGAAACAAGCTTATACCAATCACCATCGCTCGAATATCGCCCAGATAGAATCGCAGCTGCACGTCAGCCTCAAAAGCGCCCGGAGAGTCTCATTAAATTCCAAGTCCCAGCACTCCAGCGCCAGCCTCGCTCCTAGTCGATCCTATGCAGTCTGGGGTGATATGTTCTACCGGTATTGTCCATGTGCTCGTTCGGTAGGGGTTCTCCGGCTGGGCAAGGCCCAGGGGAATTGATAACGATTGCTAACTGAATACGAGATTCGGGGGTGGTGATTTACCTGATCTGAGGCTATCAGGTGATGAAAATCGAAAGATATGGTATCAGTTGTCGTATCAAGCTTCCACTGTTGGGTTCATGGCGAGCCTCAGCGCTATCTTGATGCCTTGCGGTCTCGCAGAGCACAGTGCACACGGACCGCTAATCATGGATGTAAGCGGTTTAGTCCACATACCGAGGCCAGTCCCCAGGACAGAGTGGGGGATCCCCAGAAACACATTTTGCCACAACTTTTCCTCCAATTCAGCTAGGAAAGCGAGCGAGATATTTCGTCCCCCTCCAGTACTCGAGTAGCTTAAAATCAAAAGACACCGTACCGGTATTCCATTTGGGTCGCAATATTTTTTTATTTCCAACTGAAGACAAAAAAATTTAGATCTGATATCATACTCGTCAAGAGGACTGCGTTTGCATACCGCCCTTTATCTTGGATCTGGGTGGTGTGGAGTAGGGGCTCCTTTAAAAATTGCACCCATGAGTAGATTTTGCACTTGGGGGTAGGTTTCCTCCTTACAAAAGCCAGCTAAAAAAAGTCAATCAAGATACCGACCCCCTAAATCGGAAGGTGATGATGCTGATGGGAAAAAAGCAACTTGCCACCCTGGTCTTAAACAAGGCCTTTGTATCGATAACCCCCACGGCACCGATTGCCGGAGGAAAGAAAAGGTAAAAGGATAAAAAAAAATTAAAAAAGTGGATTACAAACATTTCATCGAAGAACTCTCCCGCCTTGCTTTCAGCCCTTCTCTCAAATTCGGCCTATCCTGGACTCTATTCTACTGTACTTCTACTGGTACTGTACAATACGGTAGTTTTTCTCCTTGCTTTCTCACTGCTTGGTCTCGATCAGCCTCCTGTCGGCATTTAGGGCTCAACCTCTCCAGTGGCTACAGGTAGCCACTAGCATCGCATTGCCATATCACGCCCTCGAAGGGCCTTGCTACTTCGTCGGGGTGGGTTAGAATTACGGAGCCCATCAGAAGCAGCTTTATACCCCTCCCCCGCCCTAACCAGCTGACCCGAGATAGTAACACACTCGAAAGTGCGGAGAACGCATCTCCGGAGAAAGTCTCCTCCGTCCTACAATCTTCCTGCAAATCCAGTCCCTAAACCACCCGCTCAAAACATGGCAGATATTACCTTCGGATCAAACAATACCGGAAATAGCAGCCGTCGCTCTTCCCCTGGCGTCGGTGCGGGTGCGAACGGTGGTGGTGGCGGTGGTAGTGCTGGTCGGAGAGATAAATTGGGGGAATCCTCTAGGCCTCTGAAAAGACGCTGCGTCAGTAACGCATGTATCGCTTGTCGGCGTCGGAAGTCAAAGGTCGGTTTGAATGGCCCTTCCTACTCAGCCTCTGCCACCCTTTTTCTTTTTACCCTACCCGTTCGCTTCCTTTTTTCTACGGAGATTTTTTAACGAATCGGAAAGTGTGATGGGAATACACCAGCTTGTGCGGCGTGCGCATCCGTCTACCACACCGAATGCGTCTACGATCCCAACTCGGACCACCGGCGAAAGGGGGTATATAAGCAGGATATCGACAATCTGAAGACTCAAAATACTACATTACACACTTTGATTGAGGCGATTCTGAATTACCCCGAGGATAAGGTATTCGATTTAGTCAAGCAAGTTCGAACATGTGACTCGCTTGAGGACCTTGCCGAGAGTATAATCGCGGAGCAGAACTCTAATGCAGACCCGGACGGCGCATCACCAAATAGCGTGGCGACAAATGATGCAGAGGTCGACGATGATCAACCCATCAGTCTAGAAGCGGAACTCAGCGGGAAGATGGGTCGACTGAGAGTTGAGGATGGTCAAGTGAGATTTATTGGAGCAACATCGAATCTGTTATTCGTGACGCCAACGCCATCTTCATCAGAAGAGGACGAACGGGGTGAGATTGAAGGGAGAAACAATTCTGCGATCGGTAGAAGGATAGATATTGGCGAGAAAGACCCGATCACGACATGGACTACTGTGACACAGGATCCGGCGTTGATTAATCATCTTGTGCGGATGTACTTTGCCTGGCACTATCCATATTTCACAACCCTTAGCAAAGACCTATTCTACAAAGAGTTTCTTCGTGGAAAGAATCAACCCCGATCACCTGGTATAAAATACTGTACCTCACTCCTAGTGAATGCAATTCTCGCTCTCGGTTGCCACTTTACATGCGTCGTTGGATCCCGGGCGAACCACAATGACCCAGCCACAGCTGGTGATCACTTTTTTAAGGAGGCCAAGAGGATGATTCTTGAAAATGATGAGCACGAGATCCCCCGATTAACAACAGTACAGGCGCTAGCCTTGATGAGTGTTCGGGAGGCTGGGTGCGGAAGAGAGGCAAAGGGCTGGGTATACTCTGGAATGAGCTTTCGGATGGCGATGGATCTTGGATTGCATCTTGATCCTAGCTCCTTGAAGGAGGGGGTGGGTTTAGGATCGGGGATAACAGACGAGGAACTTGATGCTAGAAGGGTTACGTTCTGGGGATGCTATCTGTTTGACAAGTGAGTATTTTTCGTACGCTGGAGGATGAAATAGGCTTAGCTAACGCAATGACCAGATGCTGGAGTAATTACATGGGTCGCATGCCACAACTCCCATCGTCAATGGTTACTGTGCCAAAACCGGACGTATTCCCGAGCGAAGATTCGGACAATTGGCTTCCGTACACTGATTCGGGGGTCTCAACGATTAATCCGCAACCCTCGCGGATTAGGGCGGTATCATTACGGATATCAATGTTGTGTGAGATCAGTAACGACGTGCTTTTAAGCTTCTACGATTCGACCCCCGGCTCTAATACTAGTGGTGTGGTGGAATTCGCTGCAACAACTATCAACCGTATTCAACAAGCGGGGAAGAATGGAGTCCAGGCTGAATTTAAGAAGCTCGGCGAGCTGTTTGCAAGATTAGAGGATTGGCGGAAGAAGCTTCCTAGTGAACTTGAAGCTAAGGAAGGCAGTCTTCCGAGTGTGCTTCTAATGCAGTAATTATCCCATAACCTCCTAGATAATTGTCGCTTGGGCGAGAAACTGAAGTTTTACTAGCATGTTCCACCAAACATTATACATTCATCTTTTCCGACCGTTCCTGAAGTCATCTGCAGCGACGAATAGCACGCTTTCTCATTTGGATCCCCGGAAGGCATGTCTTGCCGCAGCAACAATGATTTCAAAGTACCTGCGCTTTTACAAACGCCGATATGGTCTTCGGCAAATTTGTAACGTCGCTGGGTACTTTATCCACTCAGCTTGTACCATACATCTTCTTAACCTTCAACAAAAAGCCGCCAAACGGGATATCGTACAGGGCCTTAAAAGTCTCGAGGAAATTGGGGAGTGCTGGCTCGTAGCCAAGAGAGCGCTTGTCATAGTGGGAGTATTCGTCCACCGGCGAGGAATCGAGCTACCAGAAGAAGCAGAAAATGTTCTAAAAAGATGCTGGAAAGAAGGAAGACGTTTCGGCCTCGGCGCACAAGTCGATAAAATCCTCAACGCCGCCGCAACCACCACCACCACCAAACCAAGCCCAAAGCCACGAACAACTATTATAACCACTGGCCCCAGTGTACCCCCCAGTCTAGCCCAAGCTGTCCAGCCTCCACCCTTACCATCCTCCCCACACCCACCGCGCAATCAATCATTCCCAACCCAATCCCCGCCTCCTCCACCTCCACCATCAATCCCCCGATCATCACCCCAACCCCACCCAACTCATTTCTATACCAACCAACCACCAACGCTCGCCTACTACACCTCCCCACCCCCGAACGCCCAATACCTTTCCACAACCGCCCCTCTATCCCCCAGCAGCTGCGCTTCCGCCGGGTCCCCAGGAAGTGAACTCTTGCCAGAATTCGGCATTGACCAGGGGCTTTTGGAGCAGTGTGATAATTGGTGGTGGAGGGATACCGCTGAGCTTGCGAATGAGATGGCGATTGACGCGCCGGTATGGCCGGGGACTGCTAGTTTGAGTGTTGTTGCGGGGCCGGGGTCGGGGACAGGAGGAGGATTCGATGAGTCGGGGACTGGAGTGTTTAATGAGCGGAGGGAATGAAATACTGGTGGGTGGATGGAGGGAGAGAGGGAAGTATCATACGTATGATAGTTGCTTTTTGTCACGTCTGAGGAGGAAGGGAAATGAAAAGCTGGGGGGAGGGAGAGAGGGAGAGGGGTAGAGAAAAAGCGGTTGCCGAGTTGTACTGAGTCTTGTAGTTTTGTATCCTTTTTGTTAGATAAGCCCTTTATTGCTTGGTGTTGATGGTATTTTTTTCAAAACTTCATGCATAATAACATTACGCTCGCCGCTTTATATCGTTTCCGGGTGATTTGTAAATGATTGCGGCATTGCTTGTTGTCACGGTGTACCGCTCGCTCGCTCGATGTTCGTTGACTATGATAGAATCGTGCAGCGTATGATAAAATACCGGTACGGGCATGTGGTTTCGGGGAGAATGCTTCTATTTGACTATGATACCTATTCGCACCGTGATATATAGTGGCGCAAACAACTCGTTAGATGATTAGGTTAATCAATTAACCTAGAGCCAAGATAGATGTAGCTTCAAGATTGTCCGATCGATCGTTGGCTTGTAATTCCCGTCAGTGTGCTGATAATTGGGTGCCCAGAGATTGAGATTCATGAGGATAGGGGTCGATGGATTAGTATCGAACGGTGAACGAGAAATTGGAATGGTGGACCTCTCCTTTTTGTTGATGGGAGTTGATATAATATCGTTGGTAGGTAGAAATTCTGTGACGACGAAAAGCTTAAAGTGCTCTGTGCGATCGAATGCTTGAATTCAGGTGAATAGTTGTGGTGTTGCGCTTGCTTTGGTTGAATTTCTGGAATGTTTGCCTGAGGGGCGATCGGGTCTTGGAGGCTCTGGGAATGTGACAGGGATTACGGTCTTACATCTAACAGGCTTTCAGCCGCGAATAAAGTTTGGGGGGGACTTGTTGAGCCGCAAGTGCCAAGAATTGGGTATGTGGGATTACCGTAGCTGACTAAGAGGCAACTTGAGAAAAGTTTCGACTGGCTCCGGGAATAGCTGGGTCGGAGGACAAAAAAGTTTTTATTATTATTATAAGTATGGATGCATGGATTGAATAGAATTGCAAGGGATGCTGCTATAAGGAGGCTATGGCCTAAACCTTAAGGTCTCGGTATGGTTATACATCGCAAACTAGCGACCAGCCTCTGTAGACTGCTCATTGCTTCTAATGGCTCTACCCCGCCATGGGATCCTTTCTTGTACTCGGGTATGGATGTAAAAATCGAGCAAAGCAGGGATATGAACAAGGAATCTCGGGAATCATGAAATTGGCGTCATGGAAAAAGCTAGACCCTGAAAGAAGCTAAAAACCTGGAGTGGTTGCATCTTAATCATTAAGGAAGCTACTTGTAGTTGTTACTGCTCTTATTGAAAGTCTTCCAAATTCCAAATCCCTAATAGCTCAATTCCCTATTAAACTTCCAGACTCAGATATAGAAAGCAGAAAAAAGAAAAAGAAACGATCATCACTGCCATGTTGCGTCTGCCCAGCCTTGGTCCGGGTACTTGGTGACCCTGACTTGCAAATCTTTTCTTTTATTCTGGCCAACTCAGTCCTCATTCCAACGACAGGGTTACTTACAGAACTCGATTTTTACATCCATACCTGAGTATTGGCCTCTTGAGCCGTTGAAAATACTATTAACCATTACTTGTAGAACATACTCGAGTACTTAGTAGTTGGCATCTACCTATCGCATGCAGATGACTCGGCCTAGTAGAAACCAGGAAAGAAATGCTTGGGACTTTGTCCGACTTAGTCATCCCCAGAGTGATTCTTGCCGACCTTTAACCACCATGCACCCCGGTACTCGTGCAGAACTCCACAGATCGTATTCCAACCTGGCCGAGAACCGGAATTTGACAAATGCCTGTACCCACAGACTGTCCAACAATTCACCCACGATAAACTACGGCATTCATATCAGTACTAGGGACTTAGAATGGCGCGGTGACAGGACCCGCAATTGTTAAACCTAGGTTTGGTCTAAGACGTGGACGAGAAAATGGTATGTAGTACCAGTACTTTTGTATTGGTTAAGGGGTGCACAGTACAGTACTGTGGGCAATTCCCTCACAGTGCACGGGAGAGGTAACTTTAGTAAGTATCGTGTGGTTCTCGTCCCCCCGGATAGTAGAAGGCGCTATGTGCAAAGGGCGTCTGAATTGGACAGGCCAGAAGAGAGGGAAAGGAATGAGTCGGGTTTCGTCTAGACCGGCGTTTCGGAGCCTATCCCAAATTTCTTGAGCAAAAATGCATGATAGGTTCCTCCTCACCGGTGAGTGGGTGGGTGGTGGTGGGTATTGAAGAAAGGCGAACGATAAATAATAACTAGGCAACAGCAATATTTTTGGGTGAGATTTTGCTTTTGTGCGATAAGTTAGCCTTCAAATGAGGGACTTGCTGAGACAATTGACATATCGCAGCTACCGGTATGCTAGGGCGCGTGCCAGTATGATGCGGGTAAGCGAGTTGTGAGAGTTGTGTGCGAAGTCCCTTGCGGGAACCAGTGTGCCGGTATCGGACAGCGTCGAATCAAGGGAGTTACGGCAACTGGCAACTGGACCCTCAGCTCAGCTAGGAAGTAAACTAAATGTTTGAATATTGAGTGTTGTCAATCGTGGAGTCGTACGAGTACCGTACTCATTGTCATACCGGTACCGTGTAATGTTGAGTTTGGGTCATGATTCATAGTGCCAAACTTGATTCCATGTGCTTAATCCAGCGATTTCGTGTGCGCAGGGGCTTACCGATCGCGATATCTCTCTTTTTGCTGCTTATGGATGCGTTGAAGCCCTGGTCTCTGAGGGAACTCGAAAATCGGTGGTTCCCGGATTCTGCAGGAGTTCAGCCCCAAAACCTGCACCCCTTTAATTGTTCCCAAGTATCATACCTTCCAGAAGTTTACCACCGCTATCCAACATTCTCCCCTTGCTTTCTGCAACATCAGCACTGTGCCTTGCTTCGTTCTTGAGGGCCTATGGCTGTGAAAACCACCGATCAGCATATGGGAGAAAATCGGTACTTATAACTCTCTTCTGATCCTGGCAGGGTACCGGTACTGACCTTACAAGTGGTGTTCCGCTAAGGCTCTTACGCCGACGTTCCAACATTTCCTCGGCGAATAAAAGCAATAACCTAGGGCCGTTCGAAGAAACTAGTCCTCGGTATAGGTTAGTTGGTGATAGCGAGAAGCGGGGATGGTCGTATATTCCTGCACGGCCAGTTGACCCCGAATCATCAATATCCGAGTCGGGAGAGGCAGACAAATATTCGTGCTTTGGCGACTCAGATGATGAAGAGAGGTGCAAGCCGGTGGTACCTTTGTTTAAGCTACAGAATAGGAGGGTGGAGCAGGAGGAGAGCAGAAATAATAACAGAGAGAGTGGGTCGCGGAGGGTGGAGAGTATTGAAGTGCCTGGTCGGAACGATGGACGCACACCTCTTGGACTCAGAGCATTACAGAGCATGAATGATCTGCGACCCGGAATGATACAGGATAACATTGCTTCTGCGTTTGACCCACGGAAATTGCGGGGGGTGAAGTCACAACCATTTCCATACCCGGGGCGTCGACAACCAAGGGTGGATGAGAGGTCGCCTAGCCCCTTGCGAGAGGAGGATGAAGCCGCATCAGAGAAATCTGACCACCAAGAATTCAGGCTTGATTCGTGCAAGCTGCAATCTTTCTTTCACGATGGTTTTATAAAACATGTTGTTTGGCGCTCCAAATCCCAATGCGAGATCACGGAATGGAGTCGAAGCCGGATTCTTGGACGCGGGGCGTTCGGAACTGTGTGGCTAGAAAAAGAGAGGCGACAAGGGACACTACGGGCAGTGAAAGAGATGCGAAAGGATGTGATTGGGCAAGAATATAACCGAGAGATACTTGCCATGGCAAAACTGAAGAAAGTACGGTAATATATAATTGCCCCGGAGAGCTACCACGCGAGACTAGGCTAACCAAAGTCAGTACGAAAAATTCTTTGTCCAATTCTTTGGATGGTTCGAGGATCCCCAGTGTATATATCTTGCGATGGAGTATATCCCACTAGGTGACTTGGACCAATGTTTTCGAAAAAAGACGTTCTCCGAAGCTAGAGCGAAGGTCTTGACCTCGCAGCTACTTCAAGGACTGGCCATCATGCACGAAAATGGGTTTACCCACCGAGACTTGAAGCCACAAGTTAGTGCCACACCCGCAAAAAAATGAGTTCATAACTAACGTCACCAGAACATTTTTCTGGTAACTTACTCTCCCTTATGGGTGAAGATTGGAGATTTTGGCGTCACGAAACGCATTATTCACGACGAAACTGCACTCAGAACTAGTGTGTGGACCATGCACTACGGGGCTCCAGAAACGGTAGGCTTAACTGACGTCGAAACTTCGATATACACCAACTCAGTCGACCTCTGGTCCCTAGGCTGCGTCGTGCATAAGGCCCTGACCAATACTACACCGTTCACAAACATGAGGACTTTTTCGGCATTTTGTCATCAACTCGTCGTGTTTCCTTCTGCCAAATTGTATGAGAGTGGCGTTAGTCATTCGGGAGCCGATCTCGTCGTAAAGCTTATGGCATTGGATCCGGCGTTGAGACCAACTGCAAAAGAAGCGTTGGAGTTGGAGTGGTTGAAGCCCAAGAAGGTTGCCATAGAGACGGGGAGTGGGGTGGGAGCAGGATTCCCGGGAAAGAGTCCCAGGTTGCCGCCACCCACGCTGCCGTCTCAGCCGCCGCAACGGGTACCTTGTAAGTGGCCTTCCTGAAAGAACGTCGCTTTTTCCTCTAGCAGCTAACAATCTATAGCCCCGGTTGCTAGATGTACCTGCTCAAGGTGCCTGCAAGCCTCGGATTACGCTTAGCATGTCGCTTCGCTCCGGGACTCGAGTTTTAGTTATCATCACTACTTTGAATTCATTCTGGAACCTTGCTGGTATTCTTTTTTTTTCTTTTCTAGAATTTCGGCGGAGGGTCCGTGTAGATCCTGTACTTGTTTGTTTTTATTTTTTGCATTGTTTTGTATGTACATTGTTTTTGGGTACGATATGGCAGGGTCGGCGCTACATTTGAGATTGGCTACGGGAGTATATGGCTAGGGTGGGATGGGATGGTTGAATTCTTTCTTTCTTTTTTGATGAGAATAAGAATCAAAGGGAAGAAAATCCGCACTACTACATACCATACCATACCGCAAGCAAGAGAGTGAAATGAAATGAAATGCTCACGACACACCTGCCATAAACTGAGTAAACTGCCCCCCTCCCTCCCCCATCTGATGACCATTATATTACACTCGTAACGCCACGTCGTGCTCGATCGCCCTGTTTCCTCCAAAAGCACAGCGGCAGCCTCACTGTTTGAGGTTTCAAGATTCCCCCCCTCCTCCCTCTGAACACCCGGTATCGGGTGACTGCAGCTCGGGCGGGAGTGTCATGGGATAACGGAACGGAAGGGGGGCTGTTGGCAGTTTTGGTTGGTTAGGCGATCGCGAAGGAGTGTTCTGGGTTGACTACGGTAGGTATAATAGGTACTGTTTCTGGGTATTCATTCCTCCTATATAGGTAGAACTTCGGAGGATAGATTGCGCGTCAAGTCTCTTAAGTAAAACGGCTTGAGCTGGGGAAATCAAAACGAAGAATATAAACCCCCACCCGGGGCTTGCTTGTCATACATAAAGGCACTTCGCCAATAGGAGATATCCGCGCAACCCCCGAACCGACCAACCAACGATCACGAGTGACATACCATGACTACTCATCCCTAAACCCCAGACAGAACCTCAACCAACCAACCAAAAAAAGAAGGTTAGTAAAAAAATAAAAAACAAAAAAAAGACAAAATGCCCGAAGGGTGAGTCGAACACCCGATCTTCGCATTACGAGTGCGACGCCTTACCACTTGGCCATCCGGGCTTATAGTACGCTTTGGGTGGTTTTGTGGGGTTTTGAGGTTTGGTTTTTTGTGGGTTTGGGATGGGGATATATGTATGATAGGTTATATATGGGTTTTCACTGGGTTGCGCGGGTGGGGTGGGTAAGGGTAAGGGTAGGGGGTTTGTTTTGGGGACACTGGTTGGGGTGGAGGTGTGGTTTATCTTTATCTAGATTGGGAGTGATTGGTGGTGGGGATTTGCGTTTTTTTGGGGATTGGGGGGTGGGGTGCGTGGAGGGAGGGAGCTGTGGGGTGTTTGGGGTGGTGGTTGGGTTTGGGTTGTTGGTTATTGGTGTTTATCACACCGTTTGGGAGAAAAGGGCGTGTTGAAAATAATCGATGCGGAGGTAATGACCGAAGAGAAGGGTTTTACGTAGTGGAGTGGAACGGCTTATATATGCGGGGACACAAAGTTTGTATTAAAAAAGGGGAAATGAAGATTGTGGTTTGTTGTTATAAGTCGATAGAAAGGAAAGACTTACGGTAAGGAAAGTTGTGTACTGGAAGAAAGGTTTGATGGGGAGAAAAAGCAGGAAGGTATCATAAGGATAGGGTGTGAAGTTTTTTGATAGCTTGTGCTTCACTTCGCTGATACATACGCGTATCGTACCACTGGGGCTTTAGAGTGCGGGGATCTCCCGCTCTCAGTGCGGGCATTAAACTGCTATTTCTAACAGGGAGCTTTGGTTTGGCTTCGAGTGAGTGTGCATGACTGCATTTCTGTTTTATTGGGAGTTTTATCTATATCAGATTTTGCTGCTACGGAGTGGTGGTATTTCTATGGATTGAGCATTGGTAGGACCTAATTTTTATTTTTCCCGATATAACGCTGGTTAAGTCTATATAATAAAGATGCGTTCAATTAGGTACTAGTATCGGGCGGTTTGATATGGCCCGGAAAGCCTGGATGAGGTCTCACTTATTCTTAAGGACTCGGGAGCCCTAACCCGCTTATAAGACAAAAGGGACCATGGAATTTCCTTGTTAACAAACGACTAACTTATATAACCCATATAGCGAACCGATGAGAGCACCTCCGGAAATTGTAAATTGGGGGCAGGACAAACCCTTGCTAAAGGATTGGATGGATTGGACTACCCATGCTAAGAATCCGGTCAATTGAGGGTGGGAGCTACAGGGAGGAGATAAACTATGTATTTCTACGGAATTGCTTGTAATGGGCTGTACCGTGCTACGTATACACCACTGTCCACAAAACGGCAGACAAACACTAGCTTGACTAATAATAGGGATATAGAGCAGGGATGGGGCCTAGGACCAAGTTCAACTAGGATTCCAATGGAGGGGAAAGACAAAGAGGAGGAAAAAAAAATCAATTAATCGTACATAGCTAGGGGAAACTAGAAATGTTATCAAAAGTGTATTTACATCTAAGACCCTGCTTGGAATGTAAAAATCACTCGGGCTTTCTCACTTACTCTGGGCATTTCTGGTTGTATAAAAGAAAAAAACAAAAAAGTAAACAAACAGCATTGGGTTTGGTATTAGACATGTGCTTTGGTATTTTCATCCCTCAGTGCGTTTTTTCCTGTATTTTTTCACTGCTGTATTGTAAATCCGTCACTCTCGGGCACAATTATTGGTTTTAAAAAAATCACTTGTAAAATATTACTTCTAAGTTATTAGGCATTAGGGCGAGGTTGGTTCTTAGACCGCCGAAATTTCAAAATCAGTCATTCTCGTTTTTGTGAATTAAACCCTACAGGCTTCCACTTTGTTTCTACCTATCGTACTTTGGGAAGAATAAGTAGTCCACCGATTTAGTTTAAAAAAAGGGAAAAACTTCGGACATGCCAAATATCAGTATTTCTTCTCTAGAGAATAATTTGTTTTCGCAAGACTGATTTTTTTTTTTTTTTACAGCCTGCCAAACAAAGCTTAAATGTACAGAGCTCTTGCCTATCGAGGTGTGGTCGAAGAGATGCGAAGAGATTGAGTTCTATTCATTTCTTAAGTGCAAGCCTGCTAACTAAATAAAATTAACAAACAAGTGCGACACCATGGCTCACCCTAAATGCCATCTATACACGTTCTCTACAACACAATAAAGGTGGTTCCTTGTATCTTGTTCAACATTGCCTCTGCTAACTCCTGACCCGGCAAGTATTTATGGAATGAGGATAGATCTAGTAACCTAGAAGGATGTAAAAGAGGAAAGCGAAAAGACAAATAACAAATGAGATGATAAACCACCGGTCGATGGAAAATAAGAGGTTTAGTTTGGTGGCTCTAGGATGGGTCTCAATTTTCTCTAGGGGTTGGATAGAAGGGGGTTGAGTCATCCCGGATGACTCGGTTGAGGGGAGGTCGCTCTCTATAGATT
This sequence comes from Tuber borchii, assembly GCA_003070745.1. Taxonomy (NCBI): domain Eukaryota; kingdom Fungi; phylum Ascomycota; class Pezizomycetes; order Pezizales; family Tuberaceae; genus Tuber; species Tuber borchii. The sequence goes on along the minus strand of NESQ01000056.1, from coordinate 44,785 downwards.
TGGGGACAGGATGCTTGAAATCTAATACTACTTCCTGCTCATTAGGGCCTGTCAATGGGAGTGCAGGTTGGCAGGTAATGTCTGTGGCATCGGTATTAGGGCCATCTCCAAGTTGCATCTCTCCTGCAGACGCGACCCTATGCTCAGTGGAAGAGGGGAGGGCCGCCTGGCCACTGCGATCAGTTACGGCGGAATTAGCGTTGCCCCGTTCAAGCAGGATCTTTGCGACTCGATCATGTCCTTCAGAGAGAGCTAGCAACCCTGGGGTCTGGTTCTTGTTATCGGGAGTGGTGGTGCAGACGTCGTTCCGTTCCAGAAGCATCATTACTATACCTTCATGCCCGATCCAAGCGGCCCACGAGAGCGGCGTTCGGCCACATTCGGTGTCTGCATGATCGGGATTGACATCCTTTCGCTCCAAAAGCATCTTTACTACTCCCTTACGCCCGTGCTCGGCCGCCCACGAGAGTGGCGTTCGGCCGTATTGGGTATCTACCTGGTCAGGATTGACGTCCTCACGTTCCAAAAGCATCTTTACGACCCTCTCATGCCCGCGCTCAGACGCCCACGAGAGTGGCGTTGCCCCATATTGGGTGTCTGTCAGGCTGGGGTTGACATCCTCGCGCTCCAAGAGCACCTTGACTACCCCCTCATGGCCGTGCTCGGCGGCCCATGAGAGTGGCATTCGGCCATATTTGGTGTCCGCCCGATCAGAATTGACGTCCCCGCGCTCCAGAAGGGTCATTACTACCCCCTCGTGGGATTGACATTATCTTTCTCCAAAAGTATCTTTACAACTTCCTCATGCCCTCTTCTAGCTGCCCATGTGAGAGGCGTACTTCCTGTGAAATCGACTGTATTAACGCCCCATTCCTTCATCTCTAGTACTTCAGCCGCTATTTCCGCAATCCCGACGAATGCTGCTCCGTGGAGTCCTGAAACTCCCGCGGTTCCTCCTACTCCGCCCAGAGATGTGTCAAAGAGCGGAACTGGATGATAACGTAACAGCAGTAGTCGAGCAGATATATGCTTATGAAACCTGTAGAGAAGCCTTAGCGCAAGCATTTTGACATTTTTCGCCACCCCTTTTCTTGTGTGCTTCCCCCAGTAACGAGAAGCATATTCTAAAAAGGGCGTTGTTGAGGGGGCTAAGGACAGAGTTGGCGAAAGATCCCGGATATGTCCAAAATTGAGGTATGTCAAGCAAACTTCAGCAATTGCGGAGTGAGGGCAATAGAATAGGGTTGGATCACTTGAGAGATGCTCTTGTAGAGTAAAGTGCACCAGTCGGACAATGGACGAAGAGGCCTCAACCGTGGCAAGTCCCAGACAAGATGCCATGAGCGTCCGTAACGCCGGAACATTTTCCGGATCTAGATCCGGAGATCCTATCTCTACCCCCAAGGCGTGACAGAGTTCCTCGGCCCGTAGCGGTTTTTCTGAATACAACACCCACATGAGGACCTTCAGTCCGAGCACTGATTTATTTCCCTTCTGCGCCTTTAGTCGCGTTAGGGTTTCTGTGTAGGCATCGCTCAGTCCATTGCCGTGCATCATCTCTTCAAGCTTCTTTCTTCTCTGACGAATTGTCACCTCGCCTAGAATAGCGTCGATGTTTAGCGAAACAAGGAGGAATCTACACATCATCGTTAGTAAGCATACATCATTGATAGAGAGGAAATGCCAAATGCTCCTACGTACATATCAGACATCTTTTCCATAATAACTTTCACAATATCCGCCCGTAAATCATCGCTCATCGCTTCCGGATCGGCATCCCCGTCTAACCTCATTTCTAGATAATTCCTGATATCATCTATGTTAGGGCTGATGGGTATCACAACCGCCTTGGCGAAATATCTTTGAATATCTTCCCTGACATGGGGCCTCCCAGTGAGGAATATTCTCGTCCTAGGAGACTCCTGAACAATATCTCCTAGCGACTTGAGAAGCCCTGGCAAGTGCTTCGGTAGGCATTCATCCAGCGCATCGATACATATGAATACCTGGGCTAGCGAAGAGATAGCCATCCCCAACATCCGCATCATGTCCGCAAGTCGCAACCCTCTGCCACCAAGCTCCTTTTGCCTTCTTGAAATGCCTCGCGTAAGTCCTTCGGGATTTCCCCTCTACCGACTAGCTGTTTCAAAATAGCGCCTATCATATTGGTGATTGTCTGCTCTTGTTGGCTGAGGAAGTCGCAGTATAGGCTGGCAACCGCGATATCTTCTTTTTTTGCCTGATCGCACAAGCTGTCGATCACTAGGGAACTATTATTTCTAGATGTCAGTCGTGCCCGCTTCTTTCAAAGAACCCCGCTACCTACCTCAGATATGTCTTGCCTACTCCTGGATTCCCGGAGCAAAACAAGATAGCCTTATCGGCTCCACCCTCACTACCTCTCCACTCCCAAAATTCCCTCGTTTCTAAAAGCCAATCCCCGACACCGTCCAATCGGTCGTTGCGCACACCCTGATGTCTGTTATTCGGCTCTAGCTGAGAGAGCTAGCGCATAACCTGCGCATCCTCCTTGGACCTATAGTAGATGTTGTTGAAACTGCCTATTATATTGCCACAGTGGGTATTGCCATCGCCGATGTTGATAGATTGTGTTTGTAAAGTTTGGGCCATGACGTTTTCTCCAAAATGTTTGCTGAATGTAGAAATGATGCAGCGACTTGTAGGGGTACTAGGAGAGTTCATAGACAATCCAGGGCCAGGCCGAAGAAAGCGGGGTGATAGGGTTCGTTTTGACAATTAGTCAGTCTGCTATCCAAATTATTTTCCTTGGTGAGGGTGCATGACTAATAGGGAATATGTCTCAAACATTTCGGTCGGGTGGCTCCGGTGCATCCGACATCTCATCTACCCCGGCTTTTAGTGTTCCCTTAGCTTGGATCTCGCTCGCTTTGTCACACACATCTCCTAACATTCATGTATCCTTCAATGTCTTGAGTCTTTTTCCCCACTCTAGATGGTTGTTTCGCTGGATTGCCTCGATACGGAGGGAAAATCCAGAGAAGCACTCACTTGAATATGTCGGTGGATAAGCTGAGATGAGTTTACCGCTGCGCTTTTTGTTAGCTAAGGTTAGTACGTACATTTCCGAGCTAGCTTCAAAAGTACTGATTAAAATCTCTTCCTCCAACATAGTCTGCAGTAAAGGAATCTGGTTCAATTCGGGGCATTCCATACAGAATACCAGTAGCGTTTTTTTTTATTCCAGTGAAAGTGCAATGTTTCACCCACTAATTCACCGTAGTGTCAAACAAGGTGTTTGTGATTGTGCTTTCTTGCCTTAGAAGAAGTATTATTTTCTTGGCTGTGAGCGAAACATTGGTATTCTATAGGGAGGACCCGAGATTCGCCGGTATGGAATAGGTTTTCTCACCTTCTAATACATAGAAGCACGGTTATATGGATTACGGTAGGAGGAGGTAACGGTATTCAGCACTATCACGGTATCCAACTGTACTAGTAGGGGTTTTCAAAGTTAAAAATGATTCCGTTACCTAGTAAACTAAAGCATGAATGGTAAGCTTGGCAAGCACAAAAGTGGTTAAAATACAATGTACATACCATACAATTCCGATACTAGTTCAGGGTATCGATACCGAGGTCTGGAGGTCGGTAACTGATGACGTGTATGGTGTCTACTTGTTACATAGTTGTAGTAATAAAATAAATCTGTGAAGAGTTAGCAAACCATCAAACGAATCCCACGAGCATGCCTCATTTTTCGCAAAAAGCTCTACTCAGCCAACTTATTCAAGATATTTGGCTCGCTCAACAATTGGTTGAACTTCTACCAGATTCGCAAAGTGTTAATGCGATTTCGCAACTCCTATTGCCGGGTGGTATCTCAAGTGAAGCTCAAAAGAGATACGCAACTACACACACCGCTGTGGAGATCAGCCAGTTATTCTATGAGCAAGAAGAATTGGCTTTTGGACTGATGAGTGAAATAATCGGAGAGGGAATAGGGAGCGGAGATGAGATTAATGAAGCAATTGAGATTTTGGGTATTATCATACCAGAGATAAGATATTTATCTCCACGAACTCCAATACCTCGTAGTGTATACCTATATACATATCTTGTAAGTAAATGTAATTTATATGAAAAAAAAAACAAAAAAAAAACAAGAGAGACTAATGTAGATTAGGTATATAGAATGTCTGAGGACAGATTTCGGGTCTTTGTTCGCATGAAGAGAGAATCGTTCAACACTCTTGTATCTCTTATTCGAGAGGATCTTATTATCACAAATAATTCACAAAATTCCCAAGCACCTATAGAAATACAGTTAGCTTCGACACTGTACTTTCTTAGATCAGCAGGGGCATCAGTAATCTGGGGTGCAGCACAGCTAGGAATCGGAGAGGGTATGATACGACTCTATTGCGATCGCTGTATATCCACTCTGGTACGCTGAGTTCCACAATTTGTGAAATGGTCCAATCCTAGGAGTCAGGATTTCTGGCAAATGCGCATGTTAGTAGAGGAATCGAGTGGGTTCCCGGAGTGCGTAGGTTATTTGGATGGGACGGATATTACCCTGCGATATGGTCCGTCCTATTTTGGAGAGACCTACTTCAATCGCAAAAAGCAGTATGCATTAAATATGCAAGCGATTTGCGACCACGAGCGGAGATTTACCTATGTCGCTGGGGGATACCCGGCGTCAGTAGGAGACGCTACTGTTTTTAATGAAACAGCTTTTTTTAAGAGACCTAATTTTTTCTTTTCCTGTCCTGAGGAGTATATTCTAGCAGATAAAGCTTACTGTGTAACTAGACGCTGTATAACTCCTTATAAGGAGCCACTAGCAAGTCAGGAAAGATGAGGATATAGGGAATTTAATTTACGATTAGCGGAGGCACGTGTACGGATTGAGCAGACTTTTGGGATATTAAAAAATAGGTGGAACTCACTGCGGGGTATTGGGATTTATATTCGCAAACCTGAAGACCATATGCGAGTACTTGCTTGGATTATAGCCTGTATTGTTTTACATAATTTCTTATGTGATTTTGAAAGTGATATTAATTGGATACCTAATGTACAAGAAGGTGGAGGAGACATGATAGGATATGAGGAAAGGGGGGAAAATGGTGATATTGATGATAAAGATGAAGTATTAGGAGTAGAGGCGGAGCGTAGGGAAGGGATTGAGTGGCAAAACAGGATGCGAGAGTTTTTTTATATGAATGAATAAAGGTACTTTCCACTACAAGTAATACCAACTTCTAATCTGTCCGCAGCTTCAACTCTATTTACAGTTGACTCCAAAGGCCTATCATTATCCGATCCTACTCACTACCCGATACTGTGATGGTAGAATGATGCCCAATGCCACAATACTTCTTAGCGATATAGGTCACATACTACTTCAACCCATAAGAACCATATATCTAGGCCGGCCACTTCAACTTCTTCCGGGCCAGCTGGTAAAAATAGAAGTATCCTTTATGAACTATAAGGAAATTTGGTCAATAAGAAGCCCGGAAGAGAGCTGATGCGGATGGAGAAGTTTGTGTATTTATTCTGAGAAATTATAAATTATATTATAAACCTATCTCTCCCCATGTTACATATCCCAGGCATATTGAATCCAAATATTAGAGTCTGAATTTAGTATAGGCACACGGATGTCTACAGATAATACGCCATATAAAATTTACCCCTTGGGTTCAGGTTCAATATGCCTGGGACATGTAGATATATTAGATTAACCTCTACTAGTAAATCAAAGAACGAACACCAGTAGAGAGTATTGTCATCGTACATGAAATGATAGTCAATTCTTTTATAGCTTATACTATAGAAGGTAATGATCATATGGACTGGAAAGGTAGATATATATTAATGTGCCAATCCATTGCAAAGGAGTTTGCTAGTCAACTTGCTGAACCTAGGTTACTTCAATAACTGGACAGACTTCTCTCTATCTAATATTTATAGAATCAATTTGTATTTATAAATTAAATAAGATAAACAATTTGGAAATAGTAATAAATAGAATCAAAATATGATAAACAAAAGTGTAGTAGAAAAGAATGATAAGTAAAGAAATAAATAATAACTCTTACAAATTAGAAATATTGAAATAATCATCATTGTCTTCCAAGTCAATCAAATCATTTTCATCAATATGATTAAACACTCTTCTCTCTCGTTTCCCTTTACTTTCCATTCTCCCAGCTTGAAGTGATGCTCGCAATTGCAACATCATTAGCTCTGACCGCCTCGACTCTGCTCGGTTTCTCTTGCGCTCAATTTCCAATTTTTCCCTCTCCAACTCTAGCTCTTGATGTCTGAGCTCTCCCTGCTACTGTAGGTGTTGAGCTAGAAATTGAAATTTTTTCTCCTCCCCCTGCATTTTCGCTGCAGCTAAGACATTAACTGTATCAACTAAGGCTGTTGACTGGGTCTTCCTTCTTCGTGATGCTCCTGCTGTCCCACCAGGCCCTTCTGCATTATCATTATCATCTTCGACCATATTGGGGAATCGACGTTTCCCAGGTCCGCGAATTGCAGAAGGCGGACAGATTTCTCTTTCCGCTCTAGCCATTCCTCGATCTTCCGTTCTTCTTGCAGGTGCTGTCTGACTCCTTCTCTCATTACAATCTCCTCTTTGAATGTCTTGCTGACCTGCGTATATCAATTTATTATTTAGTACTAATATTCTTTTTCTGTAAGCTTTGCCCTTTTCCTTTTGGCTTCGTATCTATTATTCTACCTCCACCTATTGCACTAACTTCTCTTCCTCGTCCAAGTCCTACAGGTGTCATTTTCCCTCTATTCCTCCTATTCGCTCTCAATTCATTTCTACTTCCCTCTCCAATCTCGTCTCTTCCTCCCCTTTCTGTATATCCTAGTTCTTCAAGTACTAATTCTTCCTCTTCCTCTAGTATCCTTTCTTCTACCCCTCTCCCAATATTTTCCCCACTCATACTACCTTCCCTTCCGCTATATCTCTCTTTTCCCCCTCATTCAATAACTTGGCAAGGTAGGTCACCTGCCTTCCCACCCCTTCTGAGATTTGCGGGCTCCAGAATCTGAACGCTAACCTCTCTCTATTCTGTTGCTGTTTTGCTTTCCATCTCTGCTCTCTCTCTCTCGTCATTCTTAATCTCTTTGGAGGGGCAGACAGCTCCTAGAAGAGTATCAATTGCTCCAATCGTGGCTCTGGCATCCGAGCCTGAGTCAAAAAAGACTGGGGGCCGAACGTTAGGACGGTTTCCTAGTATATTATCCAAACGAAAGAATATGGGCATCTGTAACTAGTACAGGTTACTGGTTTGGTTTCGAGTATCGTTTGATACTCTATATATTTTATGTTTAGGTTTAAGTATCGTTTGATACTTTATATATTTTATGTTTTATATCATGATATTGATGTAATACCTGATTTGTTTTATGTAACGTTTCAAGGCTGCCACTTCGGAAGCCTTATTGTTAGTTTGTTACAAGGCTCTGGTAGCCTGACAAGTGTATTTAAGACCTGCTATTCTCCGGACTTAGAGAAGGCAGACTTCGACAGACAGAGTTTTCAATATACTTGGTTGAACAGTTACTTCTTCAGTTCGCTTCGAGAATCTTTAGTATTTCAAGTTGGTTTACCAAATACCTACTATTAGGAACTACTTAGTAGTTGCGATATAGTAAGAAGTTTGTTACAACAACCTCGTCCAAGCCTCCGGTACTTAGTCTCGCTAGGTAGCGCACTTTGCTATAGAGCTAGTATCGTTATCCTCATAGAATACGGCACCACCCCGTGGGGCCGTTACATCGTCGAGCCAGGATTTTTTCTATCAAAAATCAAATTCTTGTAATTAGCTTTGTTTTGTCCTCACCCTTTTTTGTTTTTTTTTATGTACATAATATTATTTCCATAATAAAGTACATACCTCTCAGTGTTCGTCTTCCCTCATCTAAATCTTCTTGCGTAAGCCCCCATCCCGATTGGTTATTTATCTTCGCCGCTGCCTTGTATAATTTCATCAAATTATCATACTTATAGCCAATCTTAACAACTGGCTTTGTAGGAATATGAGCTGCAATTTCGGTAAGAATCATGCTCTTCGAAATTCCAGAACCTCTTCGTGTTTTGTAAAGGTTGTCGGGATTTTCCAGCCATTGGACCAGGAGCTCGTTTTCTTCCTTGGTCCAAATAGAATGTGGATTGTGATTTCTTCCTGCCATGTGGTTGTTTTTTGTGTCTCTCCTATGGCAAAAGTTTCCCAGTCTCTTTTGACCAAGTCTCCTCTGACTATTATCAACATATGACGTAAATTGAACTTTTTTTTTTTTACTTTACATACTAGTAAACTTTGGCTCTTAATGGGGTTTCAAATATGTATTTATGAAATCATAATACAATTGGCTGCAAGAAATATGTACCCTAATGCGCACTAATGCATGTCCGAGTATTTACCATTTTACTACAACTTACGTTTTTAACTTTGAAAACCCCTAGTACGGTGTAGAGGATGCCGGCAGTTTGCGGAAGGTGTCCTTGGCATAGTGGCCCCAACGAGGCTACTGTTTTCAATGATTTCAGGTGAAGGTTTTCCTGCAGCACTGGTAGGGGGATTTCGCAATCCGGTTGTCATCACAGCAACAACTCGCAGGCTAGGACTCATGCCCCATCCAAGCGATAGCGGACACTAAAAATTCTGTTATCTAAGCGGAAAGATAGACTCTCAACTTTTTTTTGAGGAGGTAAACAAGCGCCTAGAGCACTCGCGATGGCTAAAATGCTAACAAACTTCACCAGCTGACAAAATTTATCTCAACTTTTTCGTAATATTCGCGAAACCCCACTTTTCGATCTGGTGATTCTCACTGTAAACAAGCTGGCCACAGGAATAACCATCCCGAATTCTTGATTGCGAAATCCTCCTAATATGAAAATGCTACCGGTCTCTGACGGCTATAATACTACGGAATCCCTTGTCGCGATCTCTCTACTCGAGTGTTTGAGGAAATCAAATGCATCGGGAAGTCTTAGAGCAGAGAAACGCTAATATTTGCGGATACATTTGATTTTCGCAAATAATTTGTAGTAGCTTTCCCGTCTAAGGAGAATCGTCGAAGTTTTAGTGTAAGGGATGAACATGATCTAGAATAGTCATTATTGCATTGGAATTTCTCTAAAAGTATAATTTATATCGCTGTAGACTTTGTATAGTGCGGAGAAAATAATATATTTGCAAACCGAAGTGTCATGGGGACGGATTCAAACAAACGGCACACAATAAACAGGTAAATCTGGGAATAAAATAGAGAGACTAATAAACAGTCGAAGGTAGGACTGATATTTTCATTAACTTTTTATGCTAGCAATTTTCAGAAATAAGAAAATAAGAGTAGACTTACATGTCCCTCTCGACAAGGTTAGCTTACTTCAGCTGATCGTCACTAGCGATCTCCTTACCCGACTTAGTCCCCTCAACGTCGTTGGTGCGGACTCCCGATGGGCTTCTGCTGCGCTCGCGGGTTTCCTTGGGAGAGACCTCTCCGGCATGCGGGACTTGCTTGATGGGGAGGAAGTGGCCATAAGATGAGAGATACTTCTCCCTCCTCCTATAATACCAAAGCGATATTAGCAATTTTTCATGTATGGGTGTTACAGGGAAGCACTCTTTGACCGCCTTTTGGTAGGCAACTTCTTCTTGTGTCTTATCGATTTCACTAACGTGGGAGTCGGTGATCTTGGCGGCGTCGGTGGAGGTATGGGTGAAGGTATCGGTTGCATTTTTCTCCACTGTTTGATTGGCTATTCCTAACTCGACCAGAAAATGTCCGATGAAAGAAAATCCACAAGGATTAGTGGAAACCGGGTATTGATCATGGCGCTCCCCATTGGGGTCCGTAGGGGAAATTCCCCAGAGCTTAAGATCTTTGAAAGCGGCATTAAGCTCGTCGGCGTTCTGATCGGACTGAGGTGGCGACGTCATCTTGTATGTTTTCGAGCGTTTTTGGTGGGTTACTTGATATCCTCCCTCGAGAGGATGAGTAGGGTGGGAGGGGTCTGAGAAAAAAGAATTCAACTCACTTTCTATTGAGACTGATTTGCCCTGCGATCGTTGTCCTAGGGTTTGTCACGTTTTGTTTTGAGCGGGGGTTTCGTTTTCGACCGGTGGTTGCTAAAACCAGAGGCTTGCTGGAGCTTAGGGAAAGCACTAGGAGTGCGTATTAAGAGCTCGGAGTATGGTTGCTAAAGGCAAAGCAGAGAAAACATGGTGGCGGGGAGTGGAGAGGCTGATATATAGGATTGGACTTGAGATACATATCGACCCATGCCATTGCCACCCATAATATTTACTATGGTTGGTTTTATTTCAGCCATAACCAGCACTATCTAAAAGACAAGATCTGCTTTCACAACCGAGATAGCCTACCCAGCAATTCTAAAATATCCTGCCGTTTCTACCATGGATACCGTAAGTAACTCTCAGGCTCATACTAGCTGGATTCTAGCCCCCCTTTCGTAATCATCATTCACTCTCAACGAGATTTATTTCCCCCATTCTTTAGACTAAGAGAATCTAGGGGAGAATGCAGATACGAAAGTTTAGGAGGTGAACTGCTAAGGTAATTTTCTTCGAAGGCCTAATCTCCCCCAGGTTGGCTTAGTACTTCAGAGCACTTAATATGAAATAGATAACCAGGCCCCAAGCTTATTAAGTGGCTTTACCGTTCCGGATGCCGCTCTATCGCGCACTGCACAAAGCATGTGCTACTGTGTGCCGGGTTTGCTTGAGCTGTCCACACAGCTGCCAAGCGGGAGAAATAACCACATCTATGGATACAAAGCACATTCCCTCCACCCCGCTAACTGGAAAGGCCGATCAACTTGAATGCAGTCGAAATGGGCGGAGGCTTGTTCGGCACTATCACGAATCACGCAAGCGCAATTATATAACAAAGACAAGTAATGTAGTGGTAGGCACCTACTAAAGGATATCCAAGGATTCGAGGAAGGAATATAGATTATAACGGTGAATAATTACCAAGGTTTCTCGGTGAGGCTATGGGAAACTGACTAAAGGTAAGGGCTAGTATGTTAGCCGCTCCACGTGATACCAAACTTTGTCTCTCAGTGTTTGGATCGTTTGTTACATGGCTCAGTCAGCATCCATTCCATCTTCCACCTGATATTTTCTCCCACCCCCGGCGCCTCCTCCTTCGCCCTCGCACTCAGTCCCAGCTCCCGACTTTCCCATTTGGCGATTAGGCTCACCCGCAGAAGTGTCACACGTAGGAGCACTGCCGGCGACATGAGCGCCTGGAGGGCGTAGTTTGTGTTTATTCCTAAGACTGGTACACCATTAGCTATTATAACAGCAAGTAGGCTGGAATCCCGAATAGAATGTGAACGAATGGATAACTCACCGCTTGGGCTGCTCAGGATCCATCTGGCCATCTATAGCAACGGTAGTCTCCAGATTGGTCTGGTTGAAGCCTCCCGGAGGGATAATGGGAGAGTTGGCGGCGATAGAGGCTGAAACGGCCCTGTCAAACAGGTTTATAATGCTAGCCGCCATGTAGTCGAAACGGGGGCCAGAGTACTCATCGGTTTTGGGGTCTCTAGAGCCATCTGCTGCCGAAGAAGGAGTTTCAATGTCCTTGGTATGGGCTTGCGTCTTTTTGGCGAGCGCAGTCCATCCCGCATTTTTCGTAGCCGGGATATCAAGGGGGGTGTGACCCCCTGCGTTATTGCCTTTCTCCTTTTTTTTTTCTAGGCGTCATTTGGTGTTTTTTTTCGTGTGCTGAGTCGCAATGGGTGGGGATTGTATGGTGGAGGAGGAAGAAGAGGAAAATGAAGGGGGGGTCGTGTGCCATTGAAGCAGGGCATTCATATAACTAACCACCTGCCCAGCGACAAGCCTTCACTGATGGGTGAGGCTCCTTTGGGATGGAGGCACGGGGTATGTTTTTTAATGGAAACTATTTTGGTTAGCAAGTACGGAATTGAGTGCCCGGCGAGCAGAGTGAAAGAGTACTGCTTCTTGGAGAGAAGACCGGACAGACTTAATTGAAGTTTAGAGTTAGTAGTTCTGCTTCCCGCGATTTTATTAAGCAACTCTAGATTTTGCTTCAAATTGCTTCTACACGTATCCAAGGGAAGGCCGACGGGTGTGGGGATAGGCCTTTGTGTTCATTCAGAATCAGGAAAATTAAAGGACATGGGTTCACTATCTTCGAGTGATATCTGTGAATCTGTGATACAATGCGATCTACTGGTATTGACGCTTGATGCTAATAGTATATGGGGTTTTCAATGGAGCCTCTGTGCTCCGGCATATCCTATTATTGCCATAGGGTGTTGTCTGCCTAGTGAATGATTTAATATCCCGCGGCCGCTACGCTCACACTTAATTCTAGTATTATTCTAGGAAATATTCAGATTGAGTTGGTGTGAAAATTTTATTTTAATTACACCTAGCCCATTCCAAATAGCAGTGAATAACAAACATTGCAGACTTAACCTAGCCGCGGAGACAACGAAGGATGTGTTCGAGGTGGTGTGGTGGAAAGATAGTGTGGTGGGGAGCGGAGGACCAGGGGAGAAAATTATATTTTCCCTGCGCGCTGTCGGGCGGCGGTCTAGTAGAGGTTCATTAGGTCCTCGATTCCGGTCTCAACGTCCTTGGTCTCCTCGCTGTGGTCGCCGTCCCCGGTCATATTCTCCTCGCTGTCGTCGCCGTCCCCGGTCGTATTCTCCTCGCTGTCGTCGCCGTCCCCGGTCGTATTCTCCTCGCTGTCGTCGCCTTCCCCGGTCGTATTCTCCTCGAGCTCGGCAGCCCTTTCGCTAACCTCTTCATCGGTGGACACATAGTCCTCCAATTCAAGGATGTCGCTGCCCCACCTATCGCTTCCACTATACTCCCAGCCGCCTTCTCCGTCCTCCTCTCCATCTGGGGACTCTGAAAACATCCCTTCGAAGGGGTTTCTGATTTCGGCCGCGCGGTAATTAAATCGGAACGTAAAGCAGCCGTAGTTTGCTGGGGTGCTCGTGGAGGAGTAGTATATGGGGTTGAGCGAACCATGAGGAGCCATGCTGCTGAATCTTTTTGGTTTAAAAAATTTTGATCAATTAGGATAGGATCGTGTGGTGCAGGATGAAGGTGAGGGTGAGGATGAGGGAGAGGGAGACGATGAGGGAGACGATGAGGGAGAGGATGAAGATGAGGATGAGGATGAGGATGAGGATGAGGATGGGGATGAGGATGGGGATGAGGAGGTGTATTCAGTCGCCGAGGAGGTTCCCCATAACTTACACCCGAGTCCACCATTGACTTTTAGCGATAGTCGAGGCTCTTTCGGAATTGTGTTTCGGGGTAGGTTTAGGAATTGCAATGGTTTTGGAGATGCCATATCAGAAGTGGAATTGTACGCCCGGCGGGACTCTGTTGAGTAACTCAACTTCTACAATAGATGATGGGACTAGCCTAATTGAGGACTGGAGCTGTCCATGGCAGCTACGAGGGTGCCGATCAGCAGCTCGGAATTGTTGTTAATGTCACTATCATATGCTTCCTATAGGAAGCCGGCGGGCGTCTAAATAGACCTCCGTCTTCAAATAAAAGCAGAGGAAAGAAAAGTACTCGGCTTTGTATGTTCGAGTGATACATGTGAATCACTCGGACAAAAAGCTATCCACAATCTCTTGATGGACCTCGATCTGGCTCAATATGGCTATCCCCGTACTTAAGGGTCATGTTCTACCACATTTCCACTTATTCTTGTAATACTTACCGTCCACCCAGCAACCTACAATAGTACTCCCGTTTCTCCACCGGCTACTACTGCCGCTAGAGCAAGCGACCTAGCCAAGATGAGTCATGAGATTCTACAATATCCTCTCTCCCGGCTTTATTACTCCGCATGGGCAGTGTGCTTTTCCACCTCGCCCCTCTCTTTACACCTTATCCTCCCGCACTATGAGCAGCTACCCGGGTTCCCAACGGCCCAGTCCGTCCCTCTTGCAGGTTGGGCGGGACAGGCTATGGGCTATAGCCGGTCATTTTTTCGGTTCAGAAGCTCCAGGCCTACAGGTAAATGGCCGGATAGACTATGGGCCTGGGCGACCTGTGCGATGCCATAAACTCATGCAATTAACCTCCTGTCCCGGTTGGTCTTCAGCCGTTCTTTATATTACGGTAAAAAAAATTCTCGAAATCCACGATCTCCACCACCCCCTCTATAACCTCCGGAACCTAAGAAAATAGCTGATGCGAAGGATTAGCTTTTCTTGAAACGGTATAACGCTAGGCCGCTAGATGTTTCGGATCCATTGACTGGTTTTTGCTATTTTGTTGGCCTGTCGAATTAAGGCTACGGTCAGCCGACAGGCCGAGTTCCGCTGCTGATCTGATAGTGGATGGTTAGAATTTTCACGGTATGCGACTAAAATGTCCATATGACGGTGGCAGGCTAAAGTTACTGCATTTCTCCGTCACCGGGAATACGCATTCCGATTGTAAACCCACTGAACTTGAGTTCTCCATATCTTGCTCCTATCATCGGGGACCATCCTATACGGTTAGGGATAGTCAAGCAATACTCCCCGGAATTATGGAATGCACCTAAATTTGCTATTGAGGTAGCAGATAAGACCAGAGAAAACGATTTGGGGCGGAAGGTTTTTTCGACCGGTGGTTGCTAAAACCAGAGGCCTGCCAGAACTTAGGGAAAGCACTAGGAGTGCATATTAAGGGCTCGGAGCATGGTTGTTAAAGGCAAAACAAGAGAAAACATTGTGGCGGGGAGTGGAGAAGCTGATATATAGGATTGGACTTGAGATACATATCGACCCATGCCATTGCCACCTATAATATTTACTATGGGTGGTTTTATTTCATTCATAACCAGCATTGTCGAAAAGACAAGGTCTACTTTCACAACCGAGATAGCCTACCCAGCAATTCTAAAATATCTTACCTTCTCCATGGATACCGTAAGTAACTCTCAGGCTCATACTAGCTGGATTCTAGCCCCCCTTTCGTAATCATCATTCACTCTCAACGAGATTTATTTCCCCCATTCTTTAGACTAAGAGAATCTAGGGGAGAATGCAGATACGAAAGTTTAGGAGGTGAACTGCTAAAGGAATTTTCTTCGAAGGCCTAGCCTCCCCCAGGTTGGCTTAGTACTTCAGAGCACTTAATATGAAATAGATAACTAGGCCCCAAGCTTATTAAGTGGCTTTGCCGTTCCGGATGCCGCTCTATCGCGCACTGCACAAAGGGTGTGGTACTGTGTGCCGGGTTTGCTTGAGCTGTCCACACAGCTGCCAAGCGGGAGAAATAACCACATCTATGGATACAAAGCACATTCCCTCCACCCCGCTAACTGGAAAGGCCGATCAACTTGAATGCAGTCGAAATGGGCGGAGGCTTGTCCGGCACTATCACGGATCACGCAAGCGCAATTAAATAGCAAAGACAAGTAATGCAGTGGTAGGCACCTACTAAAGGATATCCAAGGATTCGAGGAAGGAATATAGATTATAACGGTGAATAATTACCAAGATTTCTCGGCAAGGCTATGGGAAACTGACTAAGGCAAGTGCTAGTAAGTTTATCCGCTCCACGTGATACCAAACTTTGTTTCTCGGTGTTTGGATCGTTTGTTACATGGCTCAGTCAGCATCTATTCCATCTTCCACCTGATATTTTCTCCCACCCCCGGCGCCTCCTCCTTCGCCCTCACACTCAGTCCCAGCTCCCGACTTTCCCATTTGGCGATTAGGCTCACCCGCAGAAGTGTCACACGTAGGAGCACTGCCGGCGACATGAGCGCCTGGGGGGCATAGTTTGTGCTTATTCCTAAGACGGGTACACCATTAGCTATTATAACAGCAAGTAGGCCGGAATCCTGAATAGAATGTGAACGAATGGATAACTCACCGCTTGGGCTGCTCAGGGTCCATCTGGCCATCTATAGCAACGGTAGTCTCTAGATTGGTCTGGTTGAAGCCTCCCGGAGGGATAATGGGAGAGTTGGCGGCGATAGAGGCTGAAACGGCCCTGTCAAACAGGTTTATAATGCTAGCCGCCATGTAGTCGAAACGGGGGCCAGAGTACTCATCGGTTTTGGGGTCTCTAGAGCCATCTGCTGCCGAAGAAGGAGTTTCAATGTCCTTGGTATGGGCTTGCGTCTTTTTGGCGAGCGCAGTCCATCCCGCATTTTTCGTAGCCGGGATATCAAGGGGAATATGACCCCCTGCGTTATTGGCTTTCTGCTTTTTTTTTCTAGGCGCCATTTGGTGTTTTTTTTTTCGTGTGCTAAGTTGCGATAGGTGGGGATTGTATGGTGGGGGAGGAAGAAGGGGAAAATGAAGGGGGGGTCGTGTGCCATTGAAGCAGGGCATTCATATAACTAACCACCTGCCCAGCGACAGGCCTTCACTGATGGGTGAGGCTCTTTTGGGATGGAGGCACGGGGTATGTTTCTTAATGGAAACTATTTTGGTGGTATGGTAGCAAATACGGAATTGAGTGCCCGGCGAGCTGAGTGAAAGAGTACTGCTTCTTGGAGAGAAGACAGGACTGACTTAATTGAAGTTAAGAGTTAGTAGTACTACTTCCCGCGATTTTATTAAGCAACTCTGGATTTTGCTTCAAATCGCTTCTACACGTATCCAAGGGAAGGCCGGCGGGCGTGGGGATAGGCCTTTGTATTCATTCAGAATCAGGAAAATTAAAGGACATGGGTTCACTCTCTTCGAGTGATATCTGTGAATCTGTGATACAATGTGATCTACTGGCATTAACACCCGATGTTAATAGTATATGGGGTTTTCAATGGAGCCTCTGTGCTCCGTCCTATTATTGCCATAGGGTGTTGTCTGCCTAGTGAATGATTTAATATCCCGCGGCGGCTACGCTCACACTTAATGCTAATATTATACTAAGAAGTATCCAGATTGAGTTGGTGTGAAAAATTTAATTTAATTACACCTAAACCATCCCAAATAGCAGTGAATAACAAACATTGCAGACTTAACCTAGCCGCGGAGACAGGACAACGGGTGTGTTCGAGGTGGTGCGGAAAGATAGTGTGGTGGGGAGCGGAGGATGAGGGGAGAAATTTTTATTTTCCCTGCAGGCTATCGGGCGGTGGTCTAGTTTATGTCCATTTGGTCCTCGATTCCGGCCTCAACGCCCTTGGTCTCCTCGCTGTGGTCGCCGTCCCCGGTCGTATTCTCCTCGAGCTCGGCATCCCCTTCGCTAACCTCTCCATTGGTGGACTCGTATTCCTCCAGCGGAAGATCGCTCCAGTACTCGCTACCTGACCACGCCCATCCAGCATCTCCGCCCTCCTCTTCATCTGTGGATTCAAACTCTTCCAATTCCATTACTTCGCTCCCCCACCGCTCGCTTCCAGAGTACGGCCAACCTCCTTCTCCGTCGTCCATGGATGGCCCGCCACTAGGAATGAGGGGGGGGAGTTGGGATGGTCCTCATATCTGATTCTGTCAGATCATTGGCACTATATAGAGTGAACCAGGGTGAAAAGCAAGGGAGAGGACTCACTGGGTACCTCCGATCATTTGAGCATTGCTGGAACTGGTGATGCTACTGGGGTGGGAACCCCCCGGGGAGACCGTAGAGGTGGAGGAGATTCCGGGATCCGAAGACACCCCCGTGAAGGGGTTCACAATTCCCGCCGCGCGGCAATCAAGCCGAAAATCGATCGAACAGCGGGGAGCCATGCTGCCGGGTGTTTTTTGGTTTTGGATTTTGGTGAATTGGGATAGGATCGGGTGGTGCGGGATGAAGGCGAAGGAGAGGATGAGCATGAGCATGAGGATGAGCATGAGGATGAGCATGAGGATGAGCATGAGGATGAGCATGAGCATGAGCATGAGCATGAGCATGAGCATGAGCATGAGCATGAGGATTAGGATGAGCATGAGGATGAGGATGAGGATGAGCATGAGGATGAGGATGAGCATGAGCATGAGGATGAGGATGAGGATGAGCATGAGCATGAGGGAGAGGATGAGGGAGAGGATGAGGGAGAGGATGAGGGAGAGGATGAGGATGAGGATGAGGAGGTGTATTCAGTCGCCGAGGAGGTTCCCTATAACTTACACCCGAGTCCACCATTGACTTTTAGCGATGGTCGAGGCTCTTTCGGAATTGTGTTTCAGGGTATCATAGATTTAGGAATTGCAATGGTTTTGGCAATGCAATATCAGAAGTGGAATTGTACGCCCGGCGGGACTCTACGGAGTAGCTCTACTTCTACAATAGATGATGGGACTAGCCTAATTGAGGACTAGAGCTGGCCATGGCAGCTACGAGGGTGCCGATCAGCAGCTCTGAATTGTTGTTAATGTCACTATCATATGCTTCCTATAGGAAGCCGGCGGGTATCTAAATAGACCTCCGTCTTCAATAGAAGCGGAGAAAAGAAAAGTACTCGGCTTTGTATGTTCGAGTGATACATGTGAATCACTCGGACAAAAAGTGATCCACAATCTCTTGATGGATCTCGATCTGGCTCAATATGGCTATCCCCGTACTTAAGGGTAATGCTCTACCACATTTCCACTTATTCTTGTAATACTTACCGTCCACCCAGCAACCTACAATAGTACTCCCGTTTCTCCACCGGCTACTACTGCCGCTAGAGCAAGCGACCTAGCCAAGATGAGTCATGAGATTCTACAGCATCCTCTCTCCCGGCTTTATTACTCCGCATGGGCAGTGTGCTTTTCCACCTCGCCTCTCTCTTTACGCCTTATCATCCCGGACTATAAGCAGCTACCCGTGTTCCCAACGGCCCAGTCCGTCACTCTTGCAGGTTGGGCGGGACAAGCTATGGGCTATAGCCGGTCATTTTTTCGGTTCCGAAGCTCCAGGTCTACAGGTAAATGGCCGGATAGACTATGGGCCTGGGCGACCTATGCCATAAACTCATTCAATTAACCTCCCGTCCCGGTTGGTCTTCAGCCGTTCTTTATATTACGGTAAAAAAATTCTCGAAATCCACCATCACCACCCCTATAACCTCCGGAACCTAAGGAAATTGATGTGAAGGATTAGCTTTTTCTTGAAACGGTATAACGCCAGGGCGCTAGATGTTTCAGATCCATTGACTGGTTTTTGCTATTTTGTTGACCTGTCAAATTAAGGCTACGGTCAGCCGACAGGGCGACTTCCGCTGCCGATCTGATAGCGGATTGTTAGAGTTTTCAAGGTATGCGACTAAAATGACCATATGACTGTGGCAGGCTACTGTATTTCTCTATCACCGGGAATGCGCATTCCGATTGTAAACCCACTGAACATGAGTTCTCCATATCTTGCTCCTCTCGGAGGGGGACCATCCTATACTATTAGGGATAGTCAAGCAATACTCTCCGGAATTATGGAATGCGCCTATATTTGCCATTGAGGCAGCAGATAAGACCAGAAAAAACGATTTGGTGCGGAAGGTATGTTCGCGAATCTACACCTTGAGATTCCTACCGGGCTCGTTTATTGCGCTTGTTTGGTCAGTTTTTGGAACGGATATAGGAAGTGCTGAAATCGTGAAGCATCACGCGTGTCACACTTGCGGTGGGCTGGAGAGTAAATCGACTATGGTCTGATTGAGGGGACCCCATGATTGAATTAATAATGGAATGAGGGGGGGCAGGTTGGGTGATTGCTCGTGGCTAGTGTTCGAGCATCGTCGAGTATTAGTCCACTATGATCGATTGTGCTCGAATATCCTCAATTTCATGTGTATCGCTGGAATGAGAGGTTTATTCGGTTTGTTGCCACAATCCTATATTCTATTAGTCCTTATATTACACGTACCCCTGAAAAACGAACCAAAACAGTTTCCGGAGAGGATTTTATTAAAGATACTTATAGCAGGACTAAATCCCTGGAGCCGGCGACAGGCTACTAGACCGGCAACTGCAGACTGCAAGATCTCTCCACCAGGTATATTTGCACCTCTGTTGCTACCGGGAACCCCTTAGCCTTTTGTTTTTTAGCATCTTCGGAGTCTTTTTTTTGTGCGGCTAAGTTGGTAGTTGGTAGTTACTTATTCCGGACATTTAATCTAACCCCGGGTAGAAAGAAAAAGGATGAGAGACACAATATAACATTCTATGCTTAAGTATGGCATTTGTGCTAATTCAACCTTCATTGAAGAGATCTGGGGATGGAGAAAGAGTGGAGCAATCAAATGGAACCAAGAGAGGGGCATTTTGCAAAAAAAAAAACCTCGAATAGATGGGTAAACTTATGCCAAGGCACTACTTGTTATAATGTAATTTATGGTGTAACCGCCCATAACAGGGATACCGATCAGTGCCAAGACTACTACCCGACCTTTACCCGGAGTCGTGAAAAATGTTCAGAAAGAAAGCGAGAACAACAATATCTGATACAATGCCTCAAGCAAATCCGAAGCAACAATTAGAGCGTGAGAGCAACATCCGGCTTGCAATGCGGGCATTCTGGAAGAGTGAGAAGCCTTCTATGAGGGAGACAGCTACGAAGTACAGCATACCATACTCCACCCTCAGTGACTGGCTCAATGGGGTACAAGACCGGCAGAAAAGTCACGAGCATATGCAACTCTTTACTGAGCAAGAAGAAAAAGCAGTTGGGCGGTGGTGCAATAGCTTAGATGACTGGGGATTCTCACCCAAACTGACCCTAGTAAAGCAAATGGCCGGGCACCTTATTGAAAGGCGTGCAAGTGGGCGAAAACTAGGGAAGCATTGGTTGAAACGGTTCTTAGACCGAAACCCAGAATTAGCTAGTCAGTTTAGCAGCCTGTTAGATAGACAGCGGGCATTAGCAAGTAATCCTGCTGTGCTTAGAGATTATTTTAAAAAGGTATATAGTTCTTAGCACTTCTGTCAATAGCATGTAACTAATATAGGGTAATAGCTTTCACATACAATTAAATACTATGGTATTATTCCTGAGAACATGTATAATATGGATGAGTAAGGGTTCATGATGGGGAAGGGGGAAAGGTGTAAAGTAATATGTAGGAAAGGGAGAAAAAATCCTAGACTAACATACGATGGAAGCAGAGAATGGGTTATAGTCATAGAAGTTGTTTCGGCTGCTGGAGCTGTACTACTGCCAATGTGCATCAACAAGGGTGAAGCACATTATATAGGGTGGTATGCAGCCTTGAGAAAGGGTGAAGAGGCCACATTTTCGTACTCTAAAAAGGGCTGGACGGATCAGGAACTTGTATATGAATGGCTTGAAAAAAACTTTGAAAATTCTACTGTGAGACTGTAAGTATTCCTACTATGCAATATAAATCTTCCAATCACCTGTCATGCTATCTAGCTAGCATTCCAGAGTGTATATTGTTCGGTACTTTACTAATATAATGTTTGGTAAGCAGGGCCAAGGGGAAATACAGATTACTTTTACTTGATGGACATACCTCATATCTTACTTAGGAGTTTTTTGACTTTTGTCTGTTGCATAGAATAATTCCCTTCTGCTTCCCTGCGCATTCAACCCACTTGTTGCAGCCCCTGGATGTTGGGCTGTTCGGTCTGCTACAGCACTACTATAGTGCTAGACTAGATCAATGGATAGGAAAGGGTGAAGAAGGAATGAATAAAGGGGAATTTCTAAGGTAATTTTCTATTTAAAATTAATTAGAATAATGTTTATTAATTAAGTAACCTACAGAATACTATTGCCTGCACAGAAATGTGCATATACAAAAGAGAATATATTATGGGCATGGGAGGAGGCAGGTATACAGCCCTTGAATCCAAGATGCGTTTTGGACAACTGAAGCGGGATAAAGCAACCTCATCCTAAGGCCAATCCTGCATCAATTTTAATACCCGCAACCTCACGTACCACTCGAAATACCTGCCTGTTAGCAAGAAGGGGAGTTAAAATAATAAAAGGACAGGAAACCCCAGCACGCGAGTTACGGACAATTATAGATTCCTTATCTAAAGGCCTTCAGCAAATGATTATTGAGAAGGAAATAGAACAAGAAACTCATAAGCAGTTTCGAGAAACGGTTCTTAAAAGCTCCAAGCTCAAGACTAGGGACCGGAGGCATCTTACAAAGGCTCGTGTTATTGATATGGAGTAGGTATTACGACTACGGGAGGTAAGAGAGGCTGCTGATGCCGCTAAAGTTGCCAAGTCTACTCGCGCTCAGGGGCCAGGGAAAAAGGCTACTACTGCTGGGATTACGTGGCCAGTCATTCCAACAAAAAAAAAAAGGTGGTTATGATTGAGGAGGATGGAATTATGCATTCTACTGGGTCTTCTGTGGGGATTTCTGGGGAGGGTGAGGAGTGGTATAGTGAGAGTGAAGGTGATTCTGAAGGGGATACAAGAGGTTATGATGTGATTGTGATAAAGGATGAAGAGAGAGAGAAGGCTAGACAAGCAGGAAGGGTTGCTGAGATGGTGGCAAACATTGATAGAGTTTTGGAGCAGCATGGGAGATCTTTGCGCCCTCGGGTGGCTAGATAAAGTTGGTGATTTGTGGTGATCGGGATCCCTGTCATGGGTGGTTACACCATAAATTACGTTATGTGCAAGTATTACTGAGCAACACGAAGTGAGAGTGGCGTTTAATACTCTGTGTTCCTGCCCTCCAAATTGAGAATTTAAAGTCTCACGATTTCTAGGCCGTACCGGGTTGATGCTGTGCATACGGGAGTTCACTAATATCTCATACCCCATCTTTGATCGTCCGCATTTAGCCACCTATATCCATTTGACCAAACAATATTATTCCACTCATATCTCCTGCTCCTCTAGTTCCACAGAGCTTTTATCTTCTGCCTCATAACCTCCCTCTCCCCAAGCAATTCATTTTTGAATCCCCCCGTCTCATACTTAGCTATCCTAAGCTATGCCTTGGCAAGCACCAGGAGACGAATTGTATTTACCCCTAGGGGGGTTCTTTTCTTGATAAATATAGCACCGGCAACTGAAAATCCTTGCTCCGATGGAACTGCAAGTGTCGGTTAGAGAGTTGGGACATAGCGATGAAGCCTTTCTTCAAGATCTTAATTTGTTGAAGAATTACTCGGGTGGGGTCTAGTTGAAAGAAGTGTTATCTAGTATGCGAGGCAGACTCCCTTCATGCCAGTTTATCTTATCGCCCGATAACCAAGATTACCTTTAGTGGAGTGATCGATCATGATCATGCAGTACCCCCGATCGAGTAAGTTAGGAGGGTACTACCCGGCCAAATATGATAGTGATCGAGGAAACCCTATAATCGATGAGGCCGGTCATGATCTGGTCGAGCTAGCCCCTGGCATTATCTGATCGTGGCCATCACTACTCATGTCATCGCCCGCAGCCCCACCTCTCCCCCGAAAGGTACTGGATCACCCTGTAAGACTGCCATTCGAGTCAAAGACTGCAGTCCTAGGATTTCACTATCCTGTATGGACCGCTCTCGGTGGCCGAGCCTCATCGGGGTTTTTGGAAGTCCCCCTCGCTGAGCTCTCTGGCCCCACAAGACCTTTTCTAACACTACTCGGGTTGCCGTAGTTCCGAATATTAAGGAGGAGGAAAAATAATAGGTGTCTAATGACGTACAAAAGCGGAATAACCGAGTATGCCACCTTCAATAAACAAAAACGGAAAATAAATGGGATAAGTTAGATATATCATCACTATAGACGAAATCTCTAACCACTTTTTGGGTGTCGCATTACTAAGATTGCCAAGGCTAGTTGCACCACACTTGAATAAGTAACTAGATGTAAAACGAACAAAAACGGAAGCGAACCTGATAAGTTACTTCCTCGCCGTCTAGAAAGGCTGAAAAAGTGGCATTGAGCTTGTTAACGCATTGGCCCATCGGTAGGATTCGGTTAGGTCTCTAGTGGTAGGGGAGTGGCTTATGAACACTACATGCTGGTCACAATCTCTAGAAAGGGGAATTTTTCCTCCAGAAATCATATGGTACGGTAAGAGTAGGACAGTGCTTTACAACAGGTTCCAACTGCCCCCCGCACTCAACATTACATTCAAGTTTTCGTGTTTTGATAATATCTCTCTATACTGTATCGGGGCTACATCCAATATCGTACTCCACAAATATTCCCACCACGGTAAACCAACTGAGGGGCTCAAGGTGATTCACAGAGAAATATAAGGGCGGGGGAATCTAAAGGAATTTCATATGATACATTCACAAAATCTAGCTTAACTAGCACGCACCAACCCCGCCCTCGGCATATTTTGATACCGCCACGACCACCCGCTTGTACTAAAGACATTATGACTAAAGCCAGGGTTAGGGTTTTTCTGCACCGACTTTGGATCCCCTTTGGTAATATAGCGAATAGCAGAACTATTATCGTAATATTATAACCCGTAGAAGAAACCGTGTTGGCAACTTCAGGGTATTGGAGGAAATTACGGGGAGGAGATAAACCGATAGCTTGCGAGTACAGGACAAGTTTCCTCAACCCAATCGCCTGTAGCAGGCGTACTATACTATACACTACGGCTTGCAAAAAGCAAGAGGAATACCAGCTTAACGAATTACAAGATAACAGGGACAAGGAGCAAGAGCTAGATAATTGAGCCAAGCCTAACTAGGACTTTAAGGGAGGAAAAAGGTCAAGGAAAAAATAGAAGAACAGGTAAACAATAAATAGCCAGCAGAAATAGAAAGAGGAAAGTCTTGCGCAAACTAGCATTTATTGAGTGAGAATATATCTGATAACAAATAAAGAAAGACCTAAGAGAGAAAAACGAAAAAAGAAAATAAGAGAAGGGGTGATAAAACGCTAGGTGGCTGCAAATGAGAGGATTGATTTGGTGTTGTTAGAGTGAATGATAGTCTTCCCTGGGGGGACCGGGACTTTAGAGCTAGATGAATGGGGGTCGGGATGGCCTGGACCTTTGATTGGGGAAGGTCGTTCGGTGAGGACTTGGAACTACAATCATGGAGGCACAATACTCCCGGCCGCCAATTGTAGGTCATTGGTAGGAGCGCGGTTCTGTCATTGGGTCGAGGATGTCGGTATTGGGACTGCAGTCATTCAATTGGCCATCCGCACCCCCTAGCTCGAGCCCTCATTCTTGCTGACAACGGGACGCCTGGCCACCACCACCTACTACACTGGAATTAACATTGCTCCGTTCTAGTAGGATCCTCACAACGCCAACATGCCCTGCGTCAACAGCTAACGATAGTGGGGATTGGCGCTTGTTATATGGGGCGGCTGTGCGGACCTCATTCCGTTCTAAAAGCATCTTCACTATCCCTTGGTACCCGTTCCAAGCGGCCCACGAGAGTGGCGTCCTTCCATGTCCGTCTACCGGATTGGGATCGACATCTTCTCTTTCCAAAAGCACCTTTACTATCCCCGTATACCCGCGCTCAGCCGCCCGCGAGAGTGGTGTCCTGTTATAACCCCTATCTACTATATTAGGGTTGATGTCCTCTCGTTCCAAAATTATCTTTACTACCCCCTCATGCCCATACTCAGCCGCCCAAGAGAGCAGTGCCCTGCCATATTTGTCGTCCACCGTATTGGGGTTGATGTCCTCTCGTTCCAATAGCATCTTTACCACATCCTCATGCCCTTTCCTAGCTGCCCATGTGAGAGCCTTATCCTCGGCACAATCGGCAGCATTAGCGTCGCATTCCTCCATCTCCAGTATATCGGTGTTAGAAACGGGTTGTTGACTCGAAGCGCACTAGGAGCTCCTATGTCGCAGGATGATGCTTTAATCTCCCATCGCACTTGTGGGGGAACAGACATCCTTATATACATAAATCGGTATTCCTTCTCCTTCTTCCGATCCCACCATCACTTTTCTCATACTAACATCACTAGCTCCTCCTCTTCTCTTCTCATCCCGCCTAATCCCCTCTCTTCCCTTCACTTATCTTGGTTTCTGCTTCACTTCACTTCACTTCACTTCCCTTCACTTCCCTCCTCTCCCTTCACTGCCTTCTTCTTCGCTTCGTTTCTTCCTACCACCACTTCTATCATACTCTCCTTGCTACCGCTACCTTTTTAGACCTCCCGAATATTCTTTTTTGCCCTTTCTCTGAGAAATAATAAATTCCAGATATACGGACTTTCTCGACGTACGGAGGTCATGCTATTGATCACATACCCGAGCGCCGGTGATTCACAATACGATACGGCCAGAGCTATCTCCACGATCCCGAGAAATGCCACTTTGTAGAGTCTTGTAAATCCCGTGGGTCCTCCCCTGTCGAAAATTGGGCCCGAGCCTCTATCATCATTATAGCGCAATAACAATAGTTAAGCAGATATATGCTCATCAAATCTATCGGGAAGCCTCAGTGAAAGACTTTTGACATCTTCCGTCATCCCAATTCTTATGCGCTTCCCCCAGTAAAAAGAAGTATATTCTAGTAGGGGCGTTGTTGGGGGGTAGAGTAAAGGGTTGGCGAAAGATCCTAGCAATATCCAGAATTGATGTAAGTCAAGCATACCTCGGTAATTGCTAGGCAGGGGAAATAGGATAGGGTCGAATCACTCGAGAGATGTTCTTGGAGAACAAAGTGCACCAGTCGGACAGTGGAAGAAGACCCCTACACCGTAGCAAGGTCTAGAGAGGATTCTAGGATTATTAGTAATGTGGGAACATTTTGCGGCTCAACATAAATTTAATAGCCACCGGGAATGCAAGAGAGTGGAGTGAGCGGAGTGAGAGCCGTTGCTTGATGAGATAAAGAGACTAAAACAAAATCATGATGTCCTGTAAAAAGAAAATATCCAAGCTAATAATTGCGGGTTTTAAGCGACAAGCAAGGTTGCGGAAATAGTGAAGAGTTGAGTACGGTAGAGTTCCTTTTTTCTCTTCTTTTTCTTTCTAGTCTTGATTCACTTCGGGCTTTCCGTAAGTTAAACACTTCATCTGCCCTAACCTGGTCTACTTAAATTTTTTTACATTTGTCCCTCCCATCTCGCTACCCCCGCCACAGATAAAACCCAGTGACCCCCGTCACCACGTCCACATCCTTCCCAATCCTCACCACTCCCAAGAACCCCTCTACCTCCTTTAGTTAGGCTGCGTTGTTGGCCACTCTTACTCGGGTAGAGTGCTCGTGGTTGTGGCGCCTATCTGCAACCTTGGCACGAGCGTTCAAGTTTTTAAATTATGTTTTTGTAATATCTCTAGGTTGAAATGGGGCTACAACCTCACGCCTATCCCCCGAGGAGCATGCCGGTGGAGAAAGAAACGGAATTTCATATTACTGTATAACATTATCGTATATTTACGGAATCTACCGTAATTTAACTACCCCACGCCTACTAACGCCGCCCTCGCTAACTTGTTGATGCTTCTATGCCAGCTCGCCGATATTAAAGACATATGGACTCAGCCAGGGTTAGGGTTTTGTTGCATCCATTTTGGCTCCCCTCGGTAATATAGTGAATAGCAGAACTAGTATCGTAATATTATAGCCTGTAGAAGAAACCGGGGGTGATGACTTCGGGTATAGGAAGAAATTACGGGGAGGAGATAAACCAGTGGCTTGCTAGTACAGGACGGGCTTCTTCAATCCAATGGCACGTAGCGGGCCTACTATGCGATACACTACGGCTTACAAACCACAAGAGAAACACCAGCTTAACGAATAATGGGATAACAGGGACAAGGAACAAGAACGAGACTAGGGATGATCTTGCAGTGCAAAGTGCACTGGTCGGACAATGGAAGAAGACCCCTCGGCTATGACAAGGTCTAGGTAAGATATTAGGAGCACCCGGAATGTGGGAAACTATTGTAGATCGTGATCTGAAGATCGCATCCCCGCTCCGAGGGCATGGTAGAGCTCCTCGGCCGGCAATGGTCGTTCCGAATGCAACACCCAGATCGGGACCTTCGAGTGTTGATTTATTTCCCCTTTGCGCTTTCAGTGCATCTCCAGCCGGTCCTTGGTATGCTCGCAGTCCGACCTGTCCCCCGAAAAGCACTGTATTACCCTGTAGGCCTATAGTTTGGATCAAAGGCGGCCCTCCTGGGAGTTTACTACCCTGCACGGAGAGCTCTCGGCGGTCTAGCCTTATCCGGAACTTTTAATAGTTCTTCGAAGGGCCTTGTGGCGCCCCCAGACCGTTGAGAACACTAGTCACGTTGCAGCGGTTCCGAACAGCGAGAGGAGAAAAATAAGTGTCTAATGATAGAGAAAAGCCAAGTAATGAGGTGCGGTACCTTCGGCAGGCGAAGATAGGAGCAGGTGAGATAGGTATATCCTCAGAATCAACGAAATCTCTTACCACTTTTTCGGTATCTCAGTACTGAGGTCAGTTACACTACACTTGAGTCATAAGTAGCTATAAAATCAGTAAAAGTTTAATGGAAGCCAATTTGACAGGGTACTTCGTTGCCCTCCAGAGAGGACAAAAAATAAGGAATTGGCCACAAAAGCACATTGATTGCTCGGCAGGATTCAGCCATGCTATCACGCGATGGGCAGCAAGGGGGTGGTTTATGAACACAACATGTTGGCTAATATAATCAGTACATGTATACGGGGGAACCTTCTCCCCTCCGGGGTTTGTATAGTAGGGTAAGGGGTAGGGTACAGTGCTTTGCTAGCTCCCGGAAGTGTTACTGGTGTCAATATATGCAAATTTATATTTACTCGTGCCAAGGTTGCGGCGTGCGGCCGCAATCCCCGCATGTTCGCAGGCTCACAACCAGGGCCACTCTAAAGAGTGCCGGACAGCTCAATGTAAGTGGACAGATCAATGTAAGTTTGTGGTTTACCATAGTAACACTGTGTCTTGGCATAAGATTAATGCTGTCAGGTATTAGTAATTTAGCACATAGTCTCACACAAAATAAGTCATGGTGCAGATCAACAAAAAAACACACCAAAATCTGAGTCTTGTTGCACCATAACTTATTTTGCATTGGAGTAGGACTGGCAGAGTAATATTGAAGCTAAATACTTTGTAGGTATGATAAATTGTTATTTATTAGAGATCATAAGTATCAATATCCAGCTTGAGTTTGGATGTATTAGAAAAAGACTCTAGTTTACAGTCTACCCCTGTCACTCCTCTAGTTTCTTAATAGCCATAATAATAAGGGGAGATAACTTTTTTTTTAAAGCCTCAATAGCCTGCCTTTCCTTGACCTCTTCCTAGCCACTTTTCCTGACTCTTGTATTCTGTACTTTGAGCTTAGCCTTGAGTTTATCAAGAAATAGCCTATGTTTTTTCAGTATCAGCTCATTTCTTTGCATTTTGAGCTTCTCTAAGGTTGTTCTCTGCCTAGCATTCGTTACGGGGCCTCCGGGACCCCGAAAAACATGGGTCCCCGGTAAAATTCCCTGCTCCGGCCCGCTTACTGGCCCGGGGTGGAGTATATTTTCGACTTTCCTCCTGTCTACCCGGGGCCAGGGCCCCGCCCCACCCATGCCCCGGACAGGTCCCAGTAAAATCTTGGTGGTGAAAAACAGGGGCCCGTCCAGGAAATGAGTGGGGTTGGGCCCTGGACAGGGGCAGGGCAGGGAGAAGGCAGAAAATACGCTCCACAGGCCCATATAATGGCGGGGCCTCCGACGACAAAACCTGCCCCACCCTGCACTGTAATGAATGCTATCTCTGCCTTTTCCACATCAAGAGCCTCTCACTGTTTGACTATCTCATGTACCTCAGCGGCATAAACACCAACCTTTTGGACTTCCCTTCTGTTCTGTGCCTCATGTCTCAGACTTCTCTGCTGCTCATGTATGTTCTATGTGCTCAATAGTTAACTTTCCAGATTGGGCATGCACTAATCTAGGTTGAAGAACAAGTCTCAGTTTATACTGAAAAGTGCGAGACAGACTAGCTGCATTACAGAGTAACTCATCACCTTCTTGCTTCAGACTAGAGATAATCAGTCGAATAGTAGGAGATACTGCACTTGGAGAAGTAACAGGCTGAAAGGTTTCAGCTACTACCTTACATAACTTGCAAATAATCAATTCAGGAAAATAGGAAATAGGGCCAGTAGCTTGAAATACTAAATCAACTGTCGATTGAATATTTGCTGCTCTACAGAATCGATCTGATATAGAAATTCCATTTTATCAAAGTTGTCACAACCCATTCAAGTCGCTATTTCAACTGCATCAGTATAATAATATTTCTATAGCTTGAATACCACAACATCTAATAGCTGTAGAAGAAGAGTAGTATATAGAGCAAGCTAAAAGATAATGATATTATGAGTATCACAAGGATCGATGAACTGTTTTGTACAGTGTAAATGAAAGCCATCAAGAAGTAGAAGTCGGTGAGCTGCTGACTGGGCTTTTCACTTAAAAACAGTTAAAATGGGCTAGCTATATGTAGAACAACTCCTCATTACTATAGCTAGTGTCTGAGATACCTATAAGATAATTGTTAGATACTGAAGTTGCTGAATACCATTGTGTCTGGATAATTATACTAGATACAATAATTAAAGATAGAAGAACACTTCTCTCTCAACTAATTGTTTCACAAAAAGACCCTGGTTTTTAGTTGGTAGAACTACTAAGATATACCTTACACCTCAGATCTCTATTAATAATTTATTAGTCTTTTCCAATACCAATACAAAAACATGTCTCATTGAAGTTGTAAATATTGGGATCCTGAATAATATACTGTTCATAAAGGGTCTTAAATTTGTCAAAAAAGACTCAAATATCTTCAGACTGGTACACAGTCTTCCTGTTGTAGTCAATAGATTGTTGTTTACAAATGTGATATTCTAGATAACCTCTGAGAATCTATTGTGCTCACATTACACTAGCTACTACTGGTAGATCTTGAATAGTATAAGTGACTTGCAATACACTATTTGCCAGCCCAAAAGCTATTAGCAATTACTCACTTGGATCTACAGTATCTAGACAATCAAGATATTAGTAAACTGTGAGTTCCATATTTACAGAAAGTTTGCAGTTGGCAGCAGGACATTCCTACTTTGATTACATTGCTTGCCAGCATCTTCTAAGTCTTGATTATGAAACTCCATAGAGGTAACTCATTGCAGTTATATTCGGGTGCACTTCACCAGTAGTTATTCGAAAGATAATAGCTGCTTGAATGCATTCTTCACCCTCGTAATATGGCTCAACCTATTGGCTGGGGAGTACAATAGCAGATAGTACTGATGGTATGATATGATAGATACTAGTATGGCGAAAGTCCATATTCCTTGTTTAAGAACTTAACTTCTGTTCTTAACTCTACCTAAGATAAAACTAGACTTGTAACAAAGAAGGGTATTTAGTAGGTAAAAGGTAAATATTAAGATTACAGCTATAAATATTACAATTCACAGTAATTAATTACTGTTTACTAGTATCACAGGCCTCATCTCATGAGAGTATAGTAGAGATAATACCACTTTGAGCCTCAATGTCATACCAAGTCACAATATTATATAATGATCTATAGGGCCAACTTTAACCATCATAGTGTTACTATGATAACTGACAAACTTACATTGAGCTGTCTACGTATATTAAGCTGTCCAGCCCTCTTTAGAGTAACCCCAGTTGTAAGCCTGTGAACATGAAAAGATTGTGGCCAGATGCCACAGTATCAGCATTAGTATTTGAACTAATATCAGTGTATTTTCATTGGGTGTGCCCTGGCAGCATAACCCTAATACTTGAAGGCTTAGAATAAGGCAACCCAGAAATTAGAGGAAAAAAGAAAAGTATTGCAACTTATAAATAATGTTAACACATCCACAACTCATATCATGCGCTCTCCCCAGCTCACTTAACATCAACAACAAATCTCATTTTTGCATTCAGAACTTGAGTTTGCTGTGGGAAAAGGCGGTGGTTGCATTAGAATCCATCTGAAGGCAGTCAATCACCTCACATATGCTGTTAACTTGTATAATTTTTTTTAAAGTAAAATAAACATGTTAATAATATCTAATAGCAATTATCTTTTAAATATACACTGTTTGAAGGTAGTTCTATTGAGTCAGCTAATGTATTTTGGCAAATTATAATATTTTAAAATTTATCTCTCATTTCTATCTCCAAAACTCTTGATAGGCATGGGGACATAGGATATAAACTAATTTTCTTTACTGATGAAGAAAGCAAATATTAGGCTTACAATTATATCTCTCACCAAGAAAATCTACAGAGAAATTGAAATACTGTCATCAGGTATACTTTTGAGCCCCTTGATCTTCATGAAGTTGATTTTAGTGGTTTTGCCTCCCTCCTAAAAGGCTTACACTACCAGACTAATTACTTTAAGCAATATTACTTTTGATAACAGAATATCTTCACCCCTTCTCTACCTATCTCACTATAGAGAAAATACTATAGAATATATTATATTACCCAAGATAAATTTTTAAAGATTATTATATTATCCAAGATCTATGAGTGTCATGGGGAATGGCTGAAAGAAATGATTCAGAAGGCAGTATGAAATGAAAGTATCTGGAAGGCTTGCAATGAAACAATTTGGATCAGTGGATCACTAGGCTTGTACTAATTTGTATATATTCAAATACTACAATTTAATAAATCAAGTTTTTAAGAATACAACAATTTTATTATACTCATGCAAGATCAGCAAATCAGACTAATAGAACTTTCAGACTACTTATTTGTCCTGACTAAGAGGAGAGAGTTCAATACTCCTCTGTGAGCTTCAAATTCTATTGGAGTAAATTAGAAGCTCAACTGGAATACGATGTAAGCCTATTGCCAGTTGGATCTAAAGGAAAGATTTGAGTAGTTATATAAATCATATTTTTCAAGCCTCATGAGAAGAGCCAGATACAAGCTTAGTTGTCAATAAGCTGTGTTTCCCCAATAAACCTAAAATTTCTACCAAACTTGATTTATCATTTCTTATATACTCTACTTAGTCCTCTTTAGTAATAATACCTCTACCAGCTGAACCAATATTTTACATGAGACTTCACTAAATATTCAGCCTACAGAGAGAATTTTGGTAAGGCCAAGTCACTATAATCCTTATTTATTTACTAATAATTGACTATATCATTAGAAAATACTCTTATCTCCAACCCGAGTAATGATAATCTATATATTCCTATAGAAGAGTACGACAACAGGAGTTGTCTACTGAAAATATGCCCAGTAATGAGTATACAACTTGATCTCATATAGTTTTATGTAATTTCTGAAGTGAATAATTGAGAATTGAGGAATATGCCTACTATATAGTATTATGTGTTGCTAGTTATAGATATGGGAAACTTGACTAGCTTGAGTATATTGAGCTTTTATGGAAGTCAGAGTATTGTATTACATTTTTCTCCTTATTTTCAATAGCAATATCTGCAATTATACCTTTGGGGATTATTTGATAGGTTTGGCCCTTATGGATATATTATACATGAGCATTTCATCAATATTTTAGTGACAGTATTTCCAGCCATCTAGTTACTGTTTGGGTAAACATTGCTTCCCAGCAGCAACATTAACTTATTTGTAATAGATAGCTTATACCATGAAATCAGAGGACAAAATATAGTCATTTCATATTTTACTTTAATATTGCTATCTGGAAAGTGTACTCAATACCTATTCAAATAAGTTCTGATAGTAAAAAAAATAGTATTAATGGAAATAGTGCAAGCTTATGATTACCAGAAAGTAGTTGATAGACTGAGACTAGTACTTGCTGATATAATTAAGATATTACCAATTACCTCTTCAAAATAGTATACATTTATATACATTACTGGGCTAGATGAATGTGTTTCAGGAAATTGAATCAAGTATCTCTATTTGCAAAATCTAATGTTCTTAAATACTTCTGTATTCACTACCGAAAAGGCTGCTAATTTGATCTGAGATTAGGAGATACCTTACAGACAAAGTAATTACTGTGTCTGTAAGACTGAAGAGAGATGATATTTGCGATATCTTTAAGCTAACTTTGATGAGAATACAACTCTAAAGGCTATCAATAGTATTCAAGAGTTAGATATTCTTAAGAAAATTTCTCAAGATATTTCAGCAATATAAGTTAGAAGTAGGAGTACTCAATAAGTGAAGCTGGGTCAAATTAAGTACTGAAAGATACACCTCTAGATTACTGCTCATCTCACTAAGTATTAATGCAATTATGCAAGAAACTATAATACGTCAAAGGCTGGAAAGGTTTGACAAAACAACCATCTATCGCTCAAGTTCGAAAGATGCTTGAAGTACAACTATAGATTAAATCAAGAGACAATAGAGAGAAAGTAAAAGTTAGTGCAGCTATATTGATGGGGATCTTCTACTTAGAGTGTCCATTAAGACTTAATTAAATGTATCACAGTCTAACAGCTAAAATAGAGTTACCAAAATTAAAGGCCAGTAATATTCTTTCAATAAGGCTGTTAATACACTATTGTCAGAGGCAATTAACAGTAGAGAAAGAGGCTTATGTTCTCTAGTTTATTGACTTTACTATTCAAAAGTCCTTTTGAGCTTGCCTTAAAGTATCAGCAAAAAATCAGAATACCTTCTGTGCCTCATGTTGTTAAGTTTCACTTTCTGGCTAATTGTGAGTTCTATTATTACAATATTAAAAATCCCATTAGTTTAACTTAAAAAGATGATATTAATTCTATTTTCTGCAAAATATGAGCAGCTTTTATTAAAACTCACTGAGATTTTATATACCAAAGTTGTGAAATTTGAGTTAATAATATACAACTTTGTAATATAAAAGGTCTATGAGTAGTTAATAAAAATAGCTCATATTTTTCTAAATTAAAGATTAGTATCTGATCTTTAAGTATGAAAAACAGAAGTATCAGGATTAACAGAAGTCACTTGCGATTAGCTAAAATGTAAAACTCAATACCATGGATCACTGTTGAGCACAAAATTCCAATTTTTTTTTTTGCTGATGAAGTCTTTTTTGAGTTTAGCCAACTGCACAATTATGAAACCTGCCTAAGGTGCCTAAACACTCATCAGGTCAAGGCTCACCTGGCTGGCTGCAATTCCCATCTCTGAGGTTTTGATCCGCTAAAGCAACCTATTTCTAGAATACTATTCTCTATATTAGAGAATTCATATAAAAAGGGACTCGGACTTTTCAAATAGTGCAAAGCTACTTGCACTAACATCACCTGAAGACTACAAATACCACATGCCCATTACTATGCACTCCGAAGCGGACTGGGTCTTCTGTTCCCTGATTGATTTTCATCAGCTCTCCCTGTTCAGTAGTTTGCACTGTTCATTATTCGGGATTGTTGAGATTGTGGCTAGTGTGATAGAGACAAAAGATTGTAATATCATTCAGGATGACTGCATTGGTAGTGAGCCCCTCTTATAGGCGGCTGAATGAAAATAGGTACTTTGATGAGGGAGAGGTAAAAATACTGCTCCAACGGTGTGATATCAACTCCGAGAAACCAGATCTGTTGGCTAAACAACATTCTAGCCTGCTTCTTGGAATAAGCCTCAGTGAATGGTGAAAACACTAATGCAACAATACGATATCAACCTCGACACATCAGATTAATATGGCCATGTGGGTATAATCTACTATGAAACTGGTTTCCAAGTCCTAGAGCGTGAGCGTGGAATATCCACCCTGCCCGAGTCTATAGAAGTCTCTAGATCTGCGAGGATCTTGTCTTACTTTCTCTCGTTCTCTTGGACATATGTCCGGATGCATTATTAGGGGTCTTACGATAGCTCGAGGAATCTGCGCTACTACGAACACTGGAATAATTGTAATCTGGTAGGTCCTAACCGGGGTTTCCTGTGCCCCGTTCTCAATCTTTGTCTTCGTTCTTTAAGAAAACTCAACTCTCGGGGATATCCACTACCGTAGCTAGCATTGCTCTCAGCATTGCGACCCAAGTATGCCATGCATATTCCTCTAGTGCCATTGCTATTCTCAGTTTCCTCTGCCCTTCATCCAAATTTGTCTTGACGGCTGTTATCTTTGCTCGGTTCTACAAGGAAAGTCAAGCTGCTTTGCTCCCCAAGTTCCCGCCTGACGCAGGTTCAACTTTTCCGGCCGTTGTTTTGGTTGCTTTTCTCATTGTTTAGCTCATCGGAATCGCTCTCTCCGCTCTGCTTACATTGAGAAATGGCTTTATGGGACTGAATCGGCTGGGCACAGGAGATCTAATCTATATTTGATCGCCCCTGGAAATTCCGTCGAGTTTCGGGGTTCCGGGTTTTCACTAAGAGGTACAAGCCTAGCACTTTGGGCGGCTTGGTTGCTGCTAGGAAGAAAGATACTGTCACAGCCATGAACAAACTTGATCTCGATATCCTTTAGGGACAGCTTCTCGTCCTCCTCGGTGTCGATGGATCTGGAAAGACGGCCACCCCCGCGGCCATCGCCAGGCTAGCCGCCGTCGATAAAGACGAAACCCGAACCAATACGGCGAAAAATGGGCGCATAGGAATCTGCCCACAGAATAACGTGTTTTGAGATGAGTTGACTGTTGAGGAGCACGTTAAGATCTGGAACTCAAATGTGAGGGAGACAGCAAGGAAACCAGCGACTTAAGGAAACCCTCCATCAGCTTCTCCATGACTGCGACTATTGGTAAAGAAAGGGGCTAAACTGAAAACTCTCCGAAAACGACAACGAGTACGATGTAGCTCTTTGTATTCTGTATTATATAAACCGTATGTACTGCCGTAGATAGAAAAGTAAGCAAGATTCGAATCCTCAGCCAATACAGTTCTTTCCTCCTTGACTTCACTTTCTCCCCTTCTTCTACTCGTTGATCCTTAAGCAATCTGCCACTCATAACAATAATTTTGAGGGGGGAGTGTAAAGGGTTGGCGAAAGATCCTAGATGTATCTAAAATTGAGGCAGGTCGAGCAAACCTCTGCAATTGTTGAGAAGGGCGTAGAGTAGAGTCGGATACTCGAGGGATGATCTTGCAGTGCAAAGTGCACTGGTCAGACAATGGAAGAAGACCCCTCGACTATGACAAGGTCTAGGTAAGATATTAGGAGCACCCGTAATGTGGGAACATATTGTAGATCGTGATCTGCAGATCGCATCCCCGCTCCGAGGGCATGGTAGAGCTCCTCGGCCCGCAATAGTCGTTCCGAATACAACCCCCAGATCGGGACCTTCGGCCCGAGTGTTGATTTATTATCCCTTTGCGCTTTCAGCCGTGCATCTCAGGCCGTCCCTTGGCATGCTCGCAGTCCGACCTGTCCCCCGAAAAGCACTGTATTACCCTGTAGGCCTATAGTTTGGATCAAAGGCGGCCCTCCTGGGAGTTTACTACCCTGCACGGAGAGCTCTCGGCGGTCTAGCCTTATCCGGAACTTTTAATAGTTCTTCGAAGGGCCTTGTGGCGCCCCCAGACCGTTGAGAACACTAGTCACGTTGCAGCGGTTCCGAACAGCGAGCAGGAGAAGAGAAAAATAAGTGTCTAATGATAGACAAAAGCCGAGTGATGAGGTGCGTTGCCTTCGGCAGGCGGGGGTGGGAGCAGCATGTGAGAAAGCTGTATCCTCGGAATCAACGAAATCTCCAACCACTTTTTCGCTATCTCATTACTGAAGTTAGTTACACTACACTTGAGTCATGAGTTGCTGTAAAATTAGTAAAACGGAAGCCAATTTAACAGGGTACTTCTTCCTCGCCCTCTAGAGACGACAAACCAATGTGGTATTAACTATATTAGCACATTGATTGCTTAGTAGGATTCAGCCTTGCTGTCACGCTTGGGCAAGGGGATGGTTTATGAACACTCCATGTTGGCTATATACAATCAGTATACGGGGGAACCTTCTCCCCCCCGGGGCTTGTAAGTAGGGTAAGGGGTAGAGTACAGTGCTGTACGCTCGCTCCCAGCAGTGTTTCTGCTGTCGATATATGCAAGTTTTTATTTATTTGAACCAGTGCCAGTGTTATGTATTAGGCCCACCGAAAAATCTGCGGAAACTCACTAAGCTAGGACCAGGATATGTTAAATCCAGCCAATGAGGGAGTAGAATTCGCCCTCAGCTGGTGTTTCTCATTGGCAAGTTTATACCAGCAAGCTCTCGCCAATGACAACCCCCAAAATCTCAAGCTATGCGATACCTTACTAGACTAGAATTAAGATATCCTAGTCCGGACTTAGTGAGTTTCCGCAGATTTTTCGGTACGATGCAGTTCCGGACGCGTGAAATCGACCCTCAAAGTAACGATAAAAGAAGAGAACAACACTTGAACAACAACACAGGATTGATGTAATGAAGAAAATAAGACCATAGAAATGAGGAGGAAGGGTATGAGAATAGAGCTATGGATTTATTTTATTAATTAAGTGCAAGGTGAGGGTAGGCAGTAGATAGAAGGAAGGGAAAATTTTGTATGAGCGGAAAAAAAGTGAACAGCCAAGATTTTGCCCAGATAGGTAATTCGAGTGATATGCTGTGATGAACGCCAAGGTTTTATGCAAACATCAAACAAAAAAAGCATGACCCGCCAAGGAATGCCAAGGAATGCTAAGGAATTGCATTTTTATTGCAAAAACAATGAAAAAGTGAACCAGAGGGTCGGTTTCAGACGTCCGGAACTACAAGGCACAGGGAGGTGAGTTTCGCACACACAAAAGTGGCTTACCAGCGTAAAATCCTTAAAAACTGGTGAGGTCACAAACTGGTGTGTCCGAACTTACCCCCCTGGCACTTGTATCCCTTGGGCGGTGTGAAACGGTAAAATTCGGACCATGTCGCGCTAAGCCTGTTGTGGAACGACTTGAGCTTCGTGATTTGCCGAGAATGGTGGGAGTGCTGAGTCATTTAACTACTCAGGCAATCGAAAATGAGGGATTCTGGCCAAATTTGGCTAACTGTTACCAAATCTAGTCTTAGCGTGACATGGTCCGAATTTTACTGTTTCACACCGCCCAAGGGATACTAGAAAGGTTGTGGCTTGGCCTCATGTGTCCGACAGTTGAGCCGCAAAATTACTATGCCAAGCCACAGAGAATGTTGAGCCGCAAAGCATGCTGAGCATAACATCTAGAACGCAAGAGAGCAGAGTGAGCCGTTACTTGATGAACTAAATGCATGAGTAAAAGAAAAACATACTTTTTTATAAAAGGCAAATGCCCAAGATAACAGCAAGCAAAGTTGTGGGATTAATGAAGATTAGAACGCTATTACTCGGGTAGACTCTTAACTCTACAGTATGTTGAGCCTCAAAGCTAAGAGCCTCAAAGTTAGGTTGAGCCCCAAAGTGACTATGCTATGATACAAGTAAGCGAAAAAGTTCTTTTTCTTTCATCAAATTTTTTATTCCATTACTTTCTATGGGTTGAACACCTCATCTACCCTAACCTCGTCAACCTAGAAAAATAAATTTACACACCCCACTCTCCCATCTTACTGCCCCTGCCACAGATAAACCCAGCGACCTCCTTCACCTTCTCTCTCACCACGTCCACATCCTTCCCAATAGCCATCACCGCTC
The DNA here is from genome assembly GCA_003070745.1 of Tuber borchii. Classification (NCBI taxonomy): domain Eukaryota; kingdom Fungi; phylum Ascomycota; class Pezizomycetes; order Pezizales; family Tuberaceae; genus Tuber; species Tuber borchii. The sequence goes on along the minus strand of NESQ01000056.1, from coordinate 5,354 downwards.
CCAACGACCTCTCCACCTTCTTTAGTTAGGTCGAGCCGCCGGGCACCCTTACCGTACTTAGGTAGAGTGCTCGGGGTTGTGAGCCTGCGAGCATTCGGGAGATAGCGCCTAGCCACGAGTATCCAAGTTCTTATTGGTAATATCTCTTTGTTGTATGGGTTACAACCGAGATTCCGTGAATATTCCCACCCCGGTAAGCCAACCCACAACCTTACCCTTATTCCTCGAGGAGCCTGCCGGAGGAGAAAAAAACTGAAATTTCATAATAACACCATCGTATATTTACGGAGTCTAGCTTAACTAGCCCACACCTCCACCCTCGCCTCCGTCATCCTGCTGATAGCACTGCGACCGTTAAAAACAGAGGGACTAAGCCAAGGTTAGGGTTTTGTTACACCGATTTGGGCTCCTCCGAGGATAATATATGCAGTAGCAGAAAAAGTATCGTAGTAATAGAGGAAACCGGCGGTGACGGCTTTGGGACATAGAGAGGAACTAATTGAGAGAAGATAAACTAGCCGCTTGCGAGTATAAGACGGGCTTCTTCAAGACTACCATCTATTACTACCCAATTGCTTGCAACGAGCCGCGCTGTACTATACACTATTTTCTACAAAACACAAATGAGGACCGACTCAACGGATAACCGAATGATAGGAATGAAGAACAAGAACACGGCAATAGAACAGAGTCTAACAAGAACTCGAAGAGAGGCAAAAGGCGAAGAAGAAAAAGTGCAAAAGTAGATATAAAACAAGCAGCCGAGAAACTAGAAAACAGCGGAGGTCTTGTCTATCAGTACATAAACTCTTCACTTGAAGTATTTATCGAGTGAGAATATATCTAGTAACAAAGAAGGGAGGGTCTATAAGAGGAAAGAAAAAAAATATAAGAGAGGTAATAAAAAACCGGTCAGCCGGAAATGAGAGGATCGATCGGGTGTTGTTAGAGAGGGGTGTCAGTTTTCCTTGGAGAGCGCCAGAACTTTAGGCCAGATGGAGGTTGAGGCGGTTTGAATGGTTGGGTTGGGGAGGGGCGGCTATCCGGGGGCTTGAAATTAGAGTTTTGGGGCCTATTACAGGAGGCAGCCAATCGTAGTCTGCTGGTCGGAGCGCAGGCTGGCAATTAGGGTCTCCAAATTGGATATCAGGATAATTGCCTCTGAAGTGCTTCTTCATCATGCACTAGTCCCCATGTCCGGAAGACTGCGAGAGGGATATCTACCGGCCACTATTTGTTGCGTCGGTATTAACATTGACCCGCTCCAGCAGGATCTGCACAACACCACCACGCCGTTTGGAAAGAGCTAGCGACATTGGCGTTTGATGTTTGTTATCTTGGATAGCCGTGCGGACATCTTTCCGATCCAAAAGCATCTTTACTATCCCTTGGTGCCCGCGCCAAGCGGCCCACGCGAGTGGTGTCCTGCCATATTTGCGGTCTGCCGTGTTGGGATTGACATCTCCTCGTTCCAAAAGCATCTTTACTACCGCTGCTTTCCCGCGCCAAGCGGCCCACAAGAGTGGCGTACAGCCATATTTATTCTCCACCATGTTAGGATTGACGTCGGCCCGTTCTAAAAGCATCTTTACGATCCCCTCATATCCATTCTTGACCGCCAAGAGGAGTGGCGTACAGCCATATTCGTTCTCTACCATGTCGGGATTGATGTCGTCCCGTTCTAAAAGCATTTTCGCTATTGCCTCATGCCCGTAGTCAGCCGCCCACGAGAGTGGCGTTCGGCCCTTATCGGTGTCTGCCTGGTTAGGATTGACGCCCACCCGCTCTAAAAGCATCTTTACTATCCCCTCATGCCCGTACTCAGCCGCCCACGAGAGTGGTGTTCGACTAGATTTGGTGTCTGCCTGATTAGGATTGACATCCGCTCGTTCTAAAAGCATTTTTACTACCCCCTCATGCCCCCTCTCAGCCGCCCACGAGAGTGGCGTTCGGCCCTTATCGGTGTCTGCCTGGTTAGGATTGACGCCCACCCGCTCTAAAAGCATCTTTACTATCCCCTCATGCCCCCTCTCAGCCGCCCACGAGAGTGGCGTTCGGCTAGATTCGGTGTCTGCTTGGTCGGGATTAATACCCTCTCTTCCCAAAAGGAGCTTCACTACTCCTGTTTGCCCGCGCCAAGCAGCCCACGAGAGTGGCGTACCGCTATATGTACTGTCCACCGTATTGGGGCTGACGTCCGCCCGTTCCAAAAGCAGTTTTACTATTTCCTCATGTCCCCACTCGGCCGCCCACGAAAGTGGCGTTCGGCCAGATTTGGTATCAGCCTGGTCGGGATAAACACCCTCTCTTTCCAAAAGGATCTTTACTACTCCTGTTTGCCCGCGCCAAGCAGCCCACGAGAGTGGCGTACCGCCATATGTGCTGTCAACCGTATTGGGGTTGACGTCCGCCCGTTCCAAAAGCATCTTTACTATCCCCTCATTCCCGTCCCCAGCCGCACACGAGAGTGGCGTTCGGCCGGATTTGGTGTCTGTTTGGTCAGGATTGACGTCCGGTCGTTCCAAAAAGATCCGTACCACCCCTTCATTCCCACACTCAGCCGCCCATGACAGTGGTGCGAAGCCATATCTGTTTTCTAGCGTATTAGGATTGACGTCCTCTCGTTGTAAAAGCACCTTTACTATCCCCTCATGCCCGCATTTAGCCGCCCACGAAAGTGGCGTTTGGCCAGACCTCGTATCTTCTTGGTCGGGATTGACGTCTTCTCGTTCCAATAACATCTTTACTATCCCCTCATGCCCGCACTCTGCCGCCCACGAGAGTGGCGTTTGGCCATACTGGGTATCTGCTTTGTCAGGGTTGACACCTTCTCGGCCCAACAGCACCTTTACCACCTCCTCGTACCCTCTCCTAGCTGCCCATGTGAGGGCTGTGCTCCCCATGCAATCGACTGCATCGACGTCCCATTTTTTCATCTCCAACACGGCAGCAACTATCTCCGCGATCCCGAGGAATGCTACCCCGTGAAGTCCCGTAAATCCAGTGGGTCCTTCCGCCCTGTCGAAATATGGGCCAGAGCCTCTATCTTTATTATAGTGTAATAGCAGTAGTTGAGCGGATATATGCTTATCAAATCTATCGAGAAGCCTGAGCGCAAGGGTTTTCACACTTTCCGTCATCCCCCTTCTCGTGTGCTCTCCCCAGTAAAGAGAAGCGTATTCTAGAAAGGGTGCTCTTGAAGGAGGAGAGTAAAGGATTGGCGAAAGATCGCAGACATATCCAAAATTGAGGTATGTTAGGCAAACCTCGGCAATTGTTGAGTGAGGACTATAGAATAGGGTTGGATCACGGGCGAGGTGTTCTTGGAGAGTAAAGTGCACCAGACGGATTGTAGACGAAGACGCCTCGACCGTGACAAGTCCTAGACAAGATGATAGGAGTGTCCGTAAAGCAGGAACGTTTTCCGGATCCAGATTTGCTGATCCTATCTCCACTCCTAGGGCATGACAGAGCTCCTCTACCCGTAACGGTCGTTCCGAGTACAACACCCACATCAATACTTTCAACCCGAGTACTGCTTTATTTCCCTCCTGCGCCTGCAGCCGGGTTAGAGTTGCCGTGTAGGCATCGCCTAACCCATTGCCTCGCGTTATCTCTTCAAGTTTCTTTCTTCTCTGACGAATTGTCATCTCTCCTAGGATAGAGTCGATGTGTAGCGAAACGAGGAGGAATCTGCACACAATTGCTGGTAAGTATATGTCATTGTTGGAGTAGGTTCTAAACGCTCGTACGCACGTATCAGATATCCTTTCTAAAATAATTCTCACAACATCCGCGCGTAAACCACTGCTCATCGCCTGTGACTCTGCATCCCTTTCTAACCTCATCTCCAGATAATCCCTAATATCGTTCAGCTTAGGGCTAATGGGCATCATAACCGGCTTGGGGAAATATCTTTGAATATCGTCCCCGACATGGGGCCTCCCGGTGAGGAATATTCGCGTCCTAGGGGACCCCCGAACAATATCTCCCAGAAACTCGAGAAGCTCTGGTAGGTACTTGGGTAGGCACTCGTCCAAGGCATCGACACAGATGAAAACTTGGGGTAGCGAAGCAATAGTGATCCTTAACATTTGCATCAAATCTGCTAGTCGCGGCCCTCCCCCACCAACCTTTTTCCCCTCTTGAAATGTCTCCCGTACATTTTTCGAGATGCCCCCGCTGCCTACTAGCTGCTTCAGAATAGCCCCAATGACGTTGGTGATTGTCTGCTCTTGTTGGGTAAGGAAGTCGTAGTATAAGCACGCAACCACGATATCTTCCTCCTTTCCCTGATCGTAGAGCCTATCGATCACTAGGGAGCTAGTATTACCACCCGTCAGTTCTTGTCTCTTCTTTCAAGGAATTCGGCCACTAACCTGAGGTATGTCTTGCCCACTCCCGGATTCCCGTAGCAGAACAAGACAGCCTTATCGGCTCCACCTCGACTTCCCTTCCACTCCCGAAACTCCTCGGTTTCCAATAGCCAATCCCCGACACCGGCCAATCGGTCGGTGCATACGCCTTGATGTCTGCTGCCTGGTTCTAGTGGAGAGAGCCAACGCATAATCTCCTCATCTTCGTTGGATTTATAGACAGTGTTGTTGAAACTGTCTATGATGTTGCCACAGTGGGAATTGCCATCGCCCATGCTGACCGACCGTATATTTGTAGCTTGGGCCATGATGTTCTATCCGAAATATTGGTTGAGTGTAGAAATGGTCCAGCAATATGTAGCGTTAATGGGAGTTTGCAAAAAATTTCTCGGGGCCGGGCTGAAGAAAAGGGGGGCGATGTGGTTTGTACGTCACAAACAGCATTGTTGGCACTCGTAAGTTTTGAATATTTTACAAGCAGGGGATGTAACGCTAGCAGGGGCTACGGGAGCAAATTGGGTATAAGGACCGCGAATTGGGTATAGCGGTTACCTAATTCACCTTCCTCAACATCCCCTGCTAGTAAAATATTCAAAACTTACGTGCTATACTCCAGTACTCGAGTACCTTCGTAAGTTGCCAGAGTTTGTGCCATGGCACAACCCTCCATATCCATGTGCCCGGCACGGCACTATTGTACAAGGGTCAGGCATTTAGTCATGGTACACTCAGCGGGGTAACGCCCTACTATGTGTAGTACCGGGTACTCGGGTATATCATGAATTCATGGTACAGAGCAGGGATCAGATGTGAAACAGCAGTGGTACAGCGCTTGCAAGCGGGTACCACAATTTTGTCTAAATCAACGCACTTAGACAAAAATGGGGCTTAGCAGACATCAGAAAGCCGGATAATGGTTCGGGGAGAATGTACTTGTACCGGTGCTCCACTATGCTTGAACCGTGCAAGCTGGGCTAT